>MU376201.1:0-76959 GCA_022495205.1 Hypoxylon sp. FL1150 | reverse complement strand
TGAAGAGGGAAAAGCGTGCATATCCGGGGTTCAATCGTGTTCGATCGGGGTTGGAGATTGATTATTCAGCTACATCCCAAATTGACGTCGCATTGGAACTTGAACCTCAATATTTGTTTGAGGCATCGCGTCCACCACTATCCAGTCTGGTCCTTGTGTCAATGGTGTTTCTGAATCTTGGGGTTGTTCGGTGTCTTCCACCGTAATACACTTTCTCAATTTTAGAGTCATGGGATTCTTCGAGTCAAAAGCCTCTACCAACTGAGAGAATATGAAGAACAGCTAGAACAGCAAGCAGAGTTTTCATCATATAGTATAGTGCCAATAGTTATGTGACTCCTTGTTTACACGTCGTGTAGACCTCCAAAGTCTGGAATAAAATCTCGCATAAACACATATGGTATCAGCAGCACAGTGGAGATTATTGTTGGTCATGTATTTTATTTGCTTGGGGGTAAATGTGTAAATACCCTAGCTATACTTATACTGCGCCTCTCCGCCGATATCAAGGCTCAACTACCGGTGGACCCTCCTTGCAAGCACGGCGTAGGTACCAGCGTGAGCCTCGTACCAATATTCTATTGTCTTTAGGGAGCAATGTCAGCATCACGAGTGATCAGAAAGGTTAGTAGACTTACCACTCTTGCCTTCTCTAGCTTCTTAGCCTAGCGACCCCTATGTTAGATATGCGCTAGACGTTTTACTTAGGCTCATATCTATCTAAAGTCAAAATACTATACTATTACTGCCCGGGCCTGAAATTATGCAAATTCCTATTAGCTAATGATAACTTTACGCTTTAAGAAAATAAGAATTGCGCGCCCCGGCCAGGTTACTTCCAAAACCCTAGGGTTCTAAGTATCCGGCCATGTGCCCTCGCAGATATGTGAGATCACAAGCTCTGCTGAATTGGCCTTATACACTGCGGCTTAAACTCCCCCCAGTAGCTCCCAGCTCTTACTACTTAAAAACAGCTGTATCACAGGAATGGCTAGGAAGGAATAGTTGATGATCCCAATATCTAACTGCGCAAAAGTAACCCTCCCAGAATCGGACATATCTTGTGGAATACTGGTTGAGGAAGAACGCGTAGACGGAATTAAGACTGAGTATAATAAAATATACCATTGTTCACATATTGAGATAATTAGGAAAATATCACAATTATCCATCTGCAAAGTAGGTAGCCTAACCCAATGCTGATACTCCTAGGCCCGGATCTTATCTAACAAACCCCGGCTGTCAATACCATGGCGAATATACGCGAGCGTTAAGATAGACACCAGCCGCATATCTTCGGAGTTATTTTCGTAGTATGGCCCAAACGAACTCATAGTCATGAAGCACGACTCATTCCCGTGACCGATATCTTGCGCATAGGCGGCATACTCCGGACTGAACTCAACAAAGATGAAGAAAAAAGCATCCCGACACTAACTTCTGATGAGGCGCCTGTAGAGAATCATAGATTAGTTGAAGTAGGCTTTCGATGGGAGGCAGTATGCACACCGAAAATCTCGTCTTGAACCGGGCATCTTCTCGAATGGTTTAGGAGCTAAATTATAGATCCACGTAAAAGCCTCGGCCGCTTCTTGCATTTGAACTTTGGATCGAATGCCGTTGCTAGTGAAACGTCCATCTCGCTTCACCTCATCGCAGAACAAGATGTCCAACCAGCCTCCTCCGTAGCCCGCTCGATAGGTCTCATCCACTCTTGCCTCGAACGCCTTTGAGCCAGTACGGTCATTGGCCACAAATGAAATACGGGTCGACGAAGAGCGGCCAATAACAGCATCGTCCTGAAGAGTCAGCCCGACGGTGAAACTATGCAGGAAGCTATTCACAACCTGTTCGTCTTCCTTTACTACTTTTCCTAGTGAAGTGAGAAGAGTGACAAATTTCTTGCAAGAATGTACTTACTACCGTCTTTACCTAGGCTGATATGGTCTAATTGTTTGCTGAGCTTTTTACCCGCATCCTCATCCTCGTCCTCCTCGTCCTCTTCGTCCTCCTCGTCCTCTTCGTCCTCCTCGTCCTCGTCCTCGTCCTCCCCCTCCCCCCCTTCTTCCTTTTCTGGAATGATAGTGCTGGAAGCTGGTACGTAGTCTACTTCGTTAGGTTTGCCACGCACTAGGAACTGGTCATGAAGAGCAGTAGCAAAGGGTCCTACTCCTTTCCAGTCCGAGTGGGACAATTTCCGCCGTGACTTTTCGATCGCCTTGAGGTAAGCTTGGAAGTGGGCAGACTGGCCAAGGACTCGCTCAGCATCTTCTATGTACCTTATTTCCAGGTACTCTGTCCACAGGGGTGATCTGATATCTTCCACCCGTCGGATCGGAGGGAAAATGGCTCGCAACAAGATGGCCTGTGCACAGGTCATCTCCGATCCGGATGACAGCCCCCAGCCGCCGAAGATCGAAACATCCTTCACCTTGCTGTTTTTAACGACTTTGACCCACTCGAACTTATCGACAGGGAGTTTCAGCGCCTTGATTGCTGATAAAGACTTCACAGTCGGCGAGGGTTTTGTGGCCATTGCTAATATGGAAGTCGTAGAGGGAGAAAATAGTAGAAGAATTAGTCATGCATCCGACCAAAGTTGTGCATGGTGTTCGTTTGGAATGTTTCTAATGGCCCAAGTATAAAATGCTCGTTCTATCACCTATATCGGCGAATGGAGGGGGCCTGATAAATCGGTGTTGAAGTCCACAGAATTCGGCTTGCTTTCAGGCTTCTCAACGTTTCACGCATAGACCCTCGTAGGAACCCCGTCAGAAAACCCTCGGCCTGCATGTTATGCTGCATTATAACCCCTTTCGGGGAGTAGCTTAGGGTGTGTGCGCACGACGTGACGGGTGGGCGTTTATAACACATGGTAAATAAGCAGGATGGGCGTCTAATAGAGAGGCGTGTTGGTTGTCCTTAGGGTGTTTGGGCACAATGTGACGGGTGTGCACATAGAGTTGGAAACAACGGCATTACCGCTGTCGGGCTAAGTGTCTCCGAGTATCTCTATATAAATTCAAAATGCACCTTCATGTGCATCAATACCACTTATGCTCGTGCAATTACGGGTCACTGTAACCTCTTTTTGCCTTTTCATCTCTACCTTAGGTACCTACCTAGGGACTTACCCATACAAAATACACTGAAGAATGTTTCCGGTATGTATAAGTAGGTAGGTTAATTTTTTCTTAGCTCTTCCCTGTTCTAGTCGTTATCAACTGGAATTCAGGATAGTTTCTCGGTGGAACCACCTATCTATCCGAACTGGGAAGGATACTATAGAAGTAACAGCCGTCGAGCTACTGGGAACTCAGCTGGGCATGGAAATGAGGGGTAGCTGCGTAGCAGCATCCCAGGCCTCCCAGGCCTCCCAGGGGGCATGAGACGTAGCAGGCTTACCACTATAATACTAGTTACAAACATAGTGGCTGTAGAAGCCAGTTTCCTGCCTCTAGGCGTGTCATCTCTTGATTCCGTGTGGATTCGCAGAATTTCTGACAATCCAAGGGGTTTCGTATTAGCCCTCTTGATGGAGTAACTATATTGTACCACGTTGGCTCAGCCGGGTAAGGATCTCGTTCGAACGCATTCACGGACATCTATCATCCGACTTCAACTCACGCAAATCACATCTTGGATACTCGTGGGCGATGGCTGTCTCATTTAAGAACAGCCTTTAGTAATGGTGTAGAGAAAGGCAAGATATCCGACCACTTCACAATGTGTTTCCAACTGGCTCGGACAAATGCCAACCTAAAACGGAGCATAGACTAGATGTATTTTCCTCGGATATTAACGTGGGACCGAACTTCCACACTGATGACTTGAAGATATAGATAGCTCTCCCACCACCGTCGATAAGACCCACGATGATACGATATCCGTTCTTTGCGCTTGAACCAAGAAGTACCTGTAGACAATAAGCATAGGTAATCTCACGGAAAGTACCTATACGACAGGTGCCAAGCTTACAGGGGATATTCGATGATCTTCGAACTCCTTCGTAGAAAGTCTCGCGATAGTCATCGTTACTAGGGCAGCCAGCTCGCCGCGAGTGCAATCCTCGTCGGGCAGTGAACCCCCACTCGCAAGCCAGCTTTGCACATGCGCCCTGGCCTCATCTTTGGGTTTGTAGGAATAGTGGAGTGAGGCATGGAGTTTGCCTTTTATACGACGAAAAGTCTTGTCAGACATCTCGAGACTGGTTTAAAACAGTTAGCGTTGCTTGGCTCATTAAGCTAGAACACTTACGCATCTGACTCCCAGTACTTGTCAATAGGACCTTCAGGCATGGGTTCGTCGTCAGGGTTCCAGGAATTCTTGGATGCCCTTCCCGCGAGTAGATCCTCAATTTCAAGAACTCGAAACATAGCAGTGAGATAGCCATTTTGGGCTTTACCGGCCTGACTAAATTCGTCGTGGCGCTGGGCGGAGCTGATAACCTGCTCATAAGCCTGCTTGGGACAAATTGGCTGGAAGAAGGATTGACGTTTGTCAACTGGGTCCGTAGACAGATCCCCGTAAAAACATGCCAAGTTTGGCACAATAGTGGATAGTTGGCGCTGAGAGAAGTATTTAAGCTGGGAGGCTTCCAGAGCTTTATAGATATTACGGCTGAGATCCAGTGTCAGATAATTTCGAGTCTGACTAGGTTGAGACATGATGGGAATGGACAGTGAAGGAGTTTGGTCAGTTGTAGCATGGAGTGTCAGGTAACCTAGTGCTCTTTTAATGGGAGTGGGTAGTGGGGTACGGGGCATTCTGCGGGGCATTGGAGGTAGAATCCAAGACCCCTTTTAATTACCTAGGTTAGGTAGGTTACATCCTGCTTATTAACCACGTTTTCTGGATGGAATCTCGCTTCCCCAGATGGGACGGTCCAAGATAACCTGCTTTCTTTGTCTCAACGTGTACCCTTCCATGATTTCTTAGCGATAAAGAACCAGCACGCATCAACATTGACTCCTCTATGATAGTGATATCTCCCCATTGCCAATTTGACTAATGCAAATGTGGCATTATATGCGCATACCCTAACATCTAATATACATATCCAACAAGCTGATACCTTCGCTCTTCTTCAGTCACCCCAAAAATCTTCTTCCTGCTTTTGTTACTCGCGGCGAGCGTTCGGTCCGCAGTCTAAGAATTACCATTAGTTTAAAGCAACATAAAACATTGCATATGGACTTACAGCCTTGGCCTCCATGGCGTCCTTTTCCAAATGTTTACCTCAAGTTGCCATATGGCGAACTAGGTTACATGTTAGTTTCTCAACACCAATGATAAGCGTACGACATTTCATACCTCATTGGTGCCTGGCTTGGGCTTGGGCTTGATTGTCTAGTTGATAATTAGCATGATTAAAAGCAAGGCAACTAGAGACTTACCTCGACGGGTTTCTCGTCGGCCTCCTAGTAACCGCTATGTTAGATATGCTCGACGTTTGACCTAGGTTTATATCTAGAGTCGACTTACCACCGCTGCTTTGATGCGGTCCTATTCCTGTTAGCCAATGATACTCCAAGTTAAATTAGCTCATAATTTACCTCTACTGTCACCTCGGCTTTCTGTGAAAGCTTTTAGTAGTCTTAGAGACTCACGTTGATATGAGAAACTCACGGCGACCTTCTTCCACTCCTATCATGTCAGGTTAGTTACCTCCTTGAAAAAGCAGACCAAGGGGGAAACTTACGTCAACCTTCATCTGCCATTCCTATTTACTCACATTAGCCTACATCGCAAAGTCGCAAACTAACTTAGGATTCTACCCACGGCCGCCTTCTCGGTGGTGTACTACATAAACAGTCAGTGGGACTATACTCGAGTCTAGGAAGTGGCGAGTTCTTACGCCGAGCTTTTGTTCGATGGCCTAGGAATTACCATTAGTTTAAAGCAACATAAAACATTGCATATGGGCTTACAGTCTTGGCCTCGAGAGTCTCCTTTCCCAAATATTAGCTTGAGTATGCCAAGGTACAAATATCGTTACTCACAGCCATCATCGTTTTATATTTCTATAGCAAATAGGTTAGCTAGGAGTACTCACATCATATCGTTGATCGGATATAGTATTTACCTTTAGTTGCCATTCGGCGAACTAGGTTAACCTACATGTTAGTTTCTCAACATTAGTAATAAGCGTACGACATTTCATACCTCATTGGTGCCCGGCTTGGGCCTGGGCTTGTTTGTCTAGTTGATAATTAGCATGATTAAAAGCAAGGCAATTAGAGACTTACCTCGACGGGTTTCTCGTCGGCCTCCTTCTAGGTTTATTAGAACAGCAGTCCCAGCGTACGAAGAAAGGGATTACCTCGTCTCGCTAGAACCACGATTGTTAGTGCCTAGGCTCCAAATAAGTTATTTTGATATGAACAGGTACTTACGCGGCGCTTGATCTTCTGCTCCTCGCGGCTATCAGCACGTAAATGCACAAGCGAATATAATGTGTTTTTAATCAATGATGAAGGGCTTACCCGGTCTGCGGCCGGAGCCGGGCTTGGGGCTCTGGTCGGGGAGGCCAGTGACGTCGAACGTCGTCTGTGAGAGTGCGAACCTACAGAGTTGATCTGGAGTGTAGGTATCTGCAGCAATAGCGGTTAGCTGGCATCAGCATATAGCACGCTAGCGCAAACTGTAACTTACTGCGGTCACACAATCAACAAGAGAACGTCTGGTCGTGTGATTGTCCCGAGGCGGTCTAATCGTTCGAAATTCTCGCACCCCATATTCGGGCTCGACGGACGTCAGGAATATCGTTGGGACAGGGGAGCCCGAGGGAACGGAGGCAGCACACTGAGTCTGCTGGCTGAGTCTGCTGGCTGGATCTGGTGTGTGCGTGCCAGCGTGGCGAGGTCCTTTTAGACGTCGTCGTCCTGTGTGCGGCGGCTGCGCCTCTCTGCGTCTGCGAGCCTGTCGGTGCGAGGTGGTGGCTGGGCGTGTATGGTCTCGTCGTAGCCGGAACTACGAATTCCACACCAAAGTTAGCAGATTTGGAGGATTCACGATGGGATCGGGATCCTACCTCTTGATGGAATTGCCAAGAGGAAGAGCAAAAAGAGCGAGAAGACCAGGAAGACAGAGAAGACAGAGAAGACGAGAGACGAAGAAGAGCGAGAAGAGCGAGAAGAGCGAGAAGAGCGAGAAGAGCGAGAATACGAGGCAGACCTAGAAGATAGAGATGAAAATGAAGAGCCAGAAGAGCGGATGTGGAACGCAAGATAAGTTGAGGGATGCCTGGTTTACTACCTAAGGTTGCCGAGGAAGGGAGCGGGCAAGTGGGTGAAACAGCCATGGCAGAATGGGTGCATACCGCCCTAGATGGTGGTTGCCGTGACAGAAAGAGAAGGGACTGACCAGGAGGAACTTGGCTTAGCACTGGCTAGAGTCATGCTCCAGCCCCTCCTCTCCCGGTCGAGCTTTCTACATTTCTCGCGTCTTTAAAGTGGAAGAGACGCCGTGGCTCGTCTACTATAAACGTCATCGCGCAGGGGATAAGGAAACGAGGCGCGTCATACATGTAGGCAAGGAAAGCAGTTGTCCACCTCTCTAGCTGGTTGGCACTCTCGATCCTACCTACATATCTCATGACGACTCCAAAGGACTTGCCATGTTACGCTCCAGCTTTAATCTGGTAGGCGTCATCGTACCTTGTGTAGGTAGAAAGGGTATGCATGGGCTTTACCTACCTACATGTAGGTACCTACCCATTGGTTTCTCTCGAGCACCGGCGTCAGAGTCAGATCGGACGTGGATATAGGAGCTGCGGCCCTGAGAATTGGGCAACCCCTATGATGTAACCAAGATCATATTCTAGGTAACTAAGATGGCGGCATACAATGCCGATGCCATTTCCATTCTGCCTTTTCGAGCTTTGTGCATGTGACTAACGCCGAGTTGTTGTTGGACTGGATCGTACTAAGAACATAGGTTTGCATAATAGAATGTAATCAGAGTCCTTCTCGGAACTTTCCCCCTTTTATCCATAATGCTGTGCTTCCCAAGTACACGAGTAGAGCGAGTAAGCAAGCGATGCTCATCCTCGTAAGTACCTACACGTAAGACTTTTATCTCTCGCCTTCTTTCAGCATCCATCCATTTGATATTCAATATCTGTCGGGTGTACGTGATCTTGAATTGCGAGAAAAACGGTCTAGAATCCCACCTCCGTCAATCATAGGGGCATGCTAACCAGCCTGACCGATGTGACGCGATTGATGCTAATCAGATAGAACAAGTGCACCAGCGCGCGATGCCAATGACAATGCCAATTACAACATACATCTCCCATTTCGTTCTTTCGTCTCTCCCATTATTTTCGCAAGTTTCGTGATTTTTTTCTTTTATACACCGAGTCTTTCTGTCTTGCCCTTCCTCGGCTTCAGACTCTCGCATATGTAACTCCCCGAGCATGCAAGCTATTACTTATGTCATCTTTCTTCACGCCTTTGCCCCCTATTCTTTTTTTTGGAAATCGCAGATACCATCCATCTCAGATTAAAGTAATTTGAGAGCGCTGCCGCTGACGACGGAGACGAGACTATCGTCTGTCTTATGGGTTGCATCTTGCTACCCAAGAAATAAAAAATACCTTCCCCCAACTCCGCTAGGTATTTCATCATTACCACCATTGACATTCCCCATCCACGTATTCCCCCCCGAGCGTCGGTAGGCAATAGACAATCAAGTAGTTTTACCGCGCGAAGACTTTCACAACTCCGTCCCCTCCACCACTAACGACCCAACGACCATCTTGACTCCAGACGACAGCACATACGCCCTCTCCTCTCATGATTCGGTGGCTCGTGATCTCCTGGGTACACGTCCGCTTTTCCAAAGACCAGAATCGAAGACTAGCATCGTGGCCAGCAGAGACGAGCTCGAGGCCGTCGGGGCTGAGCGACAGGGACGATATTGACGCCGGGTGTGCGAGCATGTTATATGTACATTGGCCTGTAGATATGATTAGCAATTGAAATGGTTGAATGAGGACGAGCACCTCAAGACTTACCGCTATTGGCATCGAAGAACCTTATGAATCGGTCTTCGTGGCCCGAGATGATAACACCTTCAATCCCGCTTCCAGCCGTGCCTCCGCCACCAGTCGGACCACTCGCGTCCTCGTCACCCAATCCAGGACCCGAGCTCTGATCAAGGCCTACCGTCGTTGCGACGATAGCGTTGACACTCGTGCCGATCGTATTATCGTAAGTCTCGAGGCTTGCCATGGACCCAATCTCCTCGCCGGTTCTCGTATCGAACACGATAATAGCGGCATCCGAATAACTAACGACGAAGGCTTCTCCAGTACCCGACAATGGAGTAATGCATGTTGGCGAGGCCGTCGAGCCATTGGAGCGACGGACATCGTGGATTAGGGTGTAGTTGAAGGGCGAATTCGAAGCCATGTTGGGCTGTGGAGAGCTCGAGAATTGGGATCCGGAACTCATCGAGTTACCCCTGACTCGGCCGCCTGCCGCTCCGCGTCGTGCCGGTCCTGGCTGTGGCGACGTAAGCTGAGGTGGCGCGCTGACAGCCCAGATCTTTATGGCACCATCCGCCGCTCCCGAAGCAACTAGGATCCGGTCAGGAGTACCATACGGATTTGATTGGCCAAAGACGGCGCCAAGTGTTGCCGGTAGAACGCAAATAGCCCAGACGGCATCCGTGTGGCCATCAAGAGTTGCTTTGGGATCTACTCTACCTCGTTCCCATACCCGGATGGTAGCATCTTGACCGCCCGAGAAGATCCAACCATCGCCTTGGGCACGACCGCCCGTGGAAAAGTTGGGAGATGGAGACCATGAGGTCAGCGATAACACGGCGCCCGTGTGACCGCGGTGCGTGAAGTCGGCGGGTACGTCGAGGTCGGACGATATACCACCGAGATGGCCGGGGTTTTCTCGTGGAATATGGAAACGTTTGATCAATCCGTCGTCTCCTCCCGTGCATATTTCCGGTTCGCCAGGACTTCCGCCGCCCGAGAATATCACAGTACGAACTGCGTTAAGATGACCACGTAGCCCGTATCGCAACTTGAAATTACCGCTGTCTACTTTCTGCGCCATCCCGTTAAGAGAAATTTCCTGCTCGGCACTCTTCCTGCGAGACATAGAGGTCTTCCGTCTGTGGGCGGTAGGACCACGGTGGGGGGACTTTGGGAGGTTCTCTGCATTAGGAAACGCATCTGTATCTGGCCGATGGGTCAGAGGCTGTAGCGACTGCGTAGCTGCAGGGTCAGAAAAGTTCCCTTCGCTGAAATCCCAAGCGTCTCCATCTGGCCCTCGCTTTTCCATCTGACCTTCGGGCACGTCGCTGCGAGCCGGCTCGTTCGAATGGTTAAGTTTCGCGTTGACGTCTTCCTGCGTGCGAGCCACGGGCTGGCCAGAAGCATTCCATTCACCAGGGTGCGAATACATCGAAGTAGCATTCTCTCCTGAGCGCATCATAGGTGCGGATTGTAAATCTGCATTCTTCTGTGGCATGTTCCCTCCTGAATTGGACTGCTGCATCATCGACCCGTGGTGATTATTCACGTTTACTGCGCCTGGACGGGAGGCGGCATCTTTCACGTGGTTCGGATTGAGCCGCAGCGCTTGGAAAGCCGAGTCGAGAGGCTGCTGGGCCATTGGTAATCCGAAGTCTCCTTCTCTGAGATCGTCCATCAAAGGCAAGGGCGGTGATTCTCGAGGAGGCATAGGGTTGGCGGGAGTTATCATTAGATAGGTGAATTCGGCTTGGCACTGGTCAAGGAAGACCTTGAGATTTTCGCGCTCTTCGTCTTCTTGCACGCGCTCGCCAACGAGACCCTCAAGGCCGGCCATGGACTCTTTCGGTTTATCACCGGACGCTGCATACGGAGTCAGGGTTAGACGATCATGATGACTCGGCATATAGAGGATTCGGGCATTGTCAGGAACATACCTTTGAGCTTCTCTTGAATCAGGGCGGCCCTTTCGATCTTTTGGGGTTGCTTCACGGAATGATCGGTGTCGGACGCGGTGGAAGAAGCGACCTTCAACTGAGCAGCTTGGTCTTTGACTTTCCTCTCCAAGATAGTGACGTATCTCTTGAGCGCTTTCTGCGTAGCATCTGCTCTTCTAGCGGAACCCTCGAGGGCGGCTATTCTACCTTTCATCTCCTGGCGTTCGATCTCCCATGCGTTTCTGTCTCGTTCGTGCCGATGCCACTCGGTCTGAAGAAAGCGCATGACGCCTGTCCGGCACCAACATCATTAGTCAAGACGATCCCGATATTGTCAATGTCAATCGGAGCGAATTCGGGAATCCAGCCGTACCTTGTAAAGTATATTCGGTGGCGTGCGGATGACTCGACGAGCCGCCGGGTCCACCTCCGGACAAGTCCTGACCACCACCCATACCACCGGATCCGTTCCCACCGGCTCCCATGGCGGAGACCTGTTGTTGCCAGCTCATGGGTAATTTCTTTCTGGTTCACCAATTTTGACGGTATTCAGCCCTCACTGCCGTCTTCACCGTTGATTCTTCGGCGGGTTTCTCGACATGCGCATCTGGGTTGCAAGCACCTCTGCAGGATGAGGTTCTTGTATCCGTGCGTAGATGATGCGACGGGGGAGAAGTCAATTGGTTCGAGTTCTCGAGGTTGGGACTAAAGAGCGGTAACGTAGGAGGATCGGATTCGACGTGGGGGATACGAATTATTCAAAAGGCCGCGGTAGCTGCGATAAGAGAAGGAAGGTCTCGTCTCGGGGGGTCGTTAAAAAAAAGATTAAACAAGTCAAATAATGAGTGAAGAGAATCGATATTGAGTAGGAGGCGGTTGCGACGCGTACAATGGAGTCGATCCCGCTGTATCGTATCAAATCGTATCAAATCGTATCGTGCGTGGCAGGATTATCTCGTCGTTTGGTCAGGCGTGTCGAGAGTACCTAGGTAATTGGAGGTCTGCCGAGACGTGATGGTGAAGGGTTGATGGATTGGAAAGCTGTTGCTGTTGTTAGGTTCTTGGCAGTTGCCAGCTTGGGTTTACCTGCTGGTCACTCTGTCACTCTGGTCACTGTAGATTACTGGGTTTGCAGCCGTAACACCCCTAACCCCAGCATCTACTTTCTACTTTTACACTTGTGCCAAATTAGGTCACTGGCGTCCCGAGCTCAGCCAATTAGATGAGCACAACCACGCAAGGCTAGGTACCCCCAGTGACGAAAGGGAGAGATTTCCCCTGAAGCTGTTGCATCTGTTAGTTTTTTTCCCTCCGTTATCTCTACGCTTGGGCCACATGTCTATCCGTTAGGTAGATCCAACTCATCGTCTTCCACCCTTCTGGCTTACTTAAGCCGGAAGATCTCTCGTCCCCTTGCGTGCTTGCGTGTACCTAAATACCTACCTGGTAGGTAATCTGGGGTGTTCCGTTAGGCACCCCCTTTTTAGGTGCAATGCAATTCACCCCTCCATAGCGGTAGCGTTCATGCATCCCTACTGCACTCCGGCTTGGAGCTAGTGTCTTGTAGGGAATTTGGACCTGTAGATATTTAATTCTGCAGTAATTCGTAATTCTAAGCCAAAGAGAGCACTGATATACACATGTGGAATGTGGGATGACGGTTACGGGCTTACATTAGCACAGGTTACCGCTATGCGACCTCCCCCTGACAGGCGCCACAGCCGAGGTTCAATTAGACTTATCTTATTTCCCCATACCTAGGTATCCATATCTATATCTATCTCATCTGATCTGCTCCCTATGCGGCTACCCATCGCCCTAGCACCTCGTACCGCGTCTCTTGTCACACTGTTTCTATAAGTAGATCTAGTTGCCTTATATCGGCGTCCAACCACTTCTTGTTCAAACCTGGGATCTCACACCACGTTGTCTCTCTATCGGATATCTTGGCACCAACCAGTCGCGTAAAGATGTCCGGCACCTCTAAAAACAAGAGTATACCTCCGGGTAGACTATTCTTAGAGACGTTGATGCAATATGAGGGGATAAAGAAGGTCGAAGCTTTTCTAGAAATAGCAGCAGAGGCGTATAAGGACCCAGAAAACCATGTAAGCTCATTTTGATTATTTCTTCCCCGACCATTTGTCAGTTGGCCTCGTCATTTATTAGCAATAAATGTGACATATGGACCACCAACCAGTAAGCGGTATCTATATATATCTTCTAGCATGAACTCAAGAAACAGGACTATCGTGTCAAATATCTATGATCGCACACACTAATAAGGAGCCAGGAATGGATGACGAGCATAATACCATACCTATCAATCGTCTCTCATTCATCCTCCCCGCCACACCCCAGCATCACGTTCCGATTTGATGTGCAGCCCATTCATAGTAATGGCCTTAATAACCTACACGGCGGGTGTACATCGACCATCTTTGACGCATGTACCACTTTGCCATTGCACCTCATATCCAAACCCGGCTTCTGGCAGTATACCGGCGTCAGCCGAACGCTCAATGTCACATATATACGACCTATTCCGGTCGGTACCTCCGTCTACATCAAATGCGATGTCCTACACGCCGGGCGTTCTCTGTGCGCCTTGAGGGGTGAGATGAGAGCCGTGACTGAGGACGGTCGGGAGGGCCCCCTGCTGGCGGTATGCGAGCATGGAAAAGCTAGCACCGATCCGCCACTCGAGAAGTTATGATCTTTATCGATTCTTGACTACCTGATGGCTTAGGAGCGGTACGAGGGCTTTATCAGCACCTACCTACTATAGGCAATTGATAGAAACACCTTGCTATTTGCGTTAGTTTTGTTGAGGTAGCCCATGCTGTCGTGTTACCTATCCCACGTCTGCCTCCCCAACGCCTTATAGTACGATTTCCGACTAATGAGTACTGGGTATCATCGCGCATGGCATGTAGCATATGAATCCGACTTATTATCTCAGTAGACTCTAGGTATTTAGGTCGGCGCGAATCCTCTCGGTCAGAGGAGTAATCGCATATTCGCGACAGACGACAGGATCTCTGGTAGCGATGTCAAGATACACGAGTCCGATATCGCGATGTCAGTCTTAAGCCAGGATTGGTACCCAAGATAGCAACCGAGATTTTGACCTAACCAATCGCGCATCAATGCGATGGAATCCTGATAATTTTAGATCTGCAGGGCTCAGGGTAGGTGTCAACTGACTGGGCTGCCTTGCGGGAATGGTTCGCATCCCACAATAAGCCTTCGATGCCGAGGAGACTCATTTCCTTTCCAAAAGCAGAAACGCCTAGCTACCTGCGGTTCTTACATTTCTTTCGACGCAGGCGATATAAGAGCTTCTCGACTTGTACCTGATGTATCATAGCCTTCGGCCAACAAATGTCACTGGCCATTGATTATATGAATTGAACTTGACTTTAGCTCCTAAGCTTCTACTTACGCACTCAAATCACATCGTGGAAAGAAGTTAAGTATGGAAACCCCATAGGTAACCGACAAGTCCTTGAGACCAGCATGTCTAGCTATTCAGCATTATGGGTATAACTTTCTATGGTTCTGCATAATCCGACTAGCGGTCTGGTGGGTTAGGTTAAAGACGGTTAGGGTTTGAGGGTGTTCCGCATAATGGTGGTTAATCCTCGGTTTCACTCCGCGAACCATCTATCGAACTACCCTGAGGCATGCATCTAGAATAAGGCACCCTAGCCCCACATAACACCCTCATGAGCTGGAGAGCGACCGATGTACAGAGCCGCAATGGGAACACCCGCATGTGCCGTGTGCCTTGGTACCCATGTTAGGATACAGAGCCTCAAAGAAATTGTACCGAGATACCCAATGCTACGCTACACCCTCGTTCTTGGCTGACCTACTTGCTTGAAGAGCCCATCCGTGAAATCTCATTCGCTCGCATGTGCGCTTATTTCCAACGCTATGGCGCACAGAGAGACCATGTATTTGTTTTCCAATACACTATATAGCAAGTAGCTACACGGGCCTAATATTACACTCTATTTAGGGCTGCCACCAACCACACCTACCACACCAGGGGGGTCTGGTGTGATAGGTGCTTAAGCATTTACCAGAGACCTCTGGTGTGATGGATTATTAATCATCTATTAGGGCTTTTGATATGGTAGATATGATAGTTAGTAATTTTAATATATAATGGGTTTTATATAAAATAATTAATAAATTTCTTAATTTTTTTAGATTTTTTTTCCTTATAAAGTTATTTAATTTAAATAAAAATTTTTACGATATTATTTTTAATATTTTAAATTATTAATATATATTTAATATTTTCAAATAATAATTTTAATAATAATTTAATTTAATTTAAAATATATATAATTTAATTTTTTAATTAATTATTAATTTTTTTTATAATTAATTATTTAGTAATTTTATTATTAATTTTATTAATATTTAATTTATTAAGCTTAATATTTTCTTTTTTATTTATCATTTTATAAAATAAAAAGTTTAATTTTTTAATAATATTTATTCGGAATTAAAAATATAATACCTAATATATTTTTATTATATTAACGTTTAATTTATTACGTAAAAATATAATTATTTAGCTAATTATAAAAAATAGCTTTTCGCATTTTATAAATATTAATTATATAATTAAAAAATTAAAAGCTATATAAAATAAATTCAAATATTTTTTTTAATAATTATGCTAATACCTAATAGGGTTTTTTATTTAATTATTATTATTTTTAAAATGGTTTATTTAATAATTATATTCATTAAAATTTAATAATATAATTAAAAAATTACTATTTATAATTATATAAATTTTTATAATAAAATTATAAAAGCTAGAAATCTTTTAATATTTTAATAGTACTTTTTTTTTATTATTTTTATTATTTTAATTATTTAAAGCGCCATTAATTTCTTAATATCTTTTTATTAATAATATTATTTTTTTTATATATTATTAATTAAAATTTTAATTTTTAATATTTATTTTTTTTATTTTATATTAATTTAATTTTTATTAAATTATTTTTATTAATATACCGTATAAAAAATTAAAAAGGCATAATAAATAAAAGTTTTATTAAATTTTAAATAGTAAAAATCTAATTTTTATTAAGCCGCATTAATATTTAATTAAAAATAATTATAATTAAAAAATTTATTTTCTTTTACTTTTTAGTTTTTAAGCTTTTTAAAAAGATATTTAAATGTTAAAAATATATTTTATATATTATTATATAAACCGGTCTAGCCTTAATGTTTTTTTTTAATTATATTATTATTTTTTAATTATTTAAGAGTTTTTTTAAATTTAATAAAAATATCTATTAGAAATTAAATAAATTTTTAATCTGAATTAAAAAATATATATATTTTTTTTTATAAATAAAAAACTTTATAATTTAAATTTAACGCCAATTAGAAATTTATTATTTATTATTTTTAATAATAATTAATATATTAATTAAATAATATATAAAAAAATTTTTTTTTATTATATAATATTAAAATAATTATTTAATATTATTATCTAAGATTATATTATAAATAATTTTATTAAAAAAATCCTTATTTTAAATAATTTTTAATTTATAATAATAATTATTAATATTATATATTTTATAAATTAAGTTATAAAATTTTTTAATAAGTTTTTATTTACATTAAAAATTATATTTAATATCTATTAGATTTTTATTATTAATTATTTAATTATTAAATTTTTTAGCGGCACTTTTAAATAATAATATTTTAATTATTAAATTAAAAATATAATTAAAATAATAATATTATTATTTATAATTTTTAAAATTAAATTTAAAATTAATATTATTTATAATAATATTATTATTAGGGGTATTATTAAAAATAAAATAATTAATTTTATTTTTAATATCAAATATATTAAAAATTTTAATAATTTATATAGTTATATTAAAATTTATATAAATTATAATTAATTTAAAAATACCTAAGATTAATTTATAAAGCTTATTAATTTTATTTTGAAAAAAATAAATAATCTTATATAAATTCAAATAATTTAGTAATTTTTAACTATTAAAAAAAATATAAATTAATTTAAAAGTTTCCTAAAATATCCTAATTATTTTATTTTTATAAAAATTAAATATTTTTTATATTTAAATTTTAATAATAATCTAATTAATAAATATAATATATTAATATATAAAAAGGTTAATATATTTAAAAAACTATTAGAAAAAAGCTTTATCGGTAATAATAAAAAAGTAATTATTAGTAATAATAAATTTAATAAGAAATTTCTAAAAATACGTTTTATTAAAATTTTTAATAAATATATTAATTATTTATTATTATATAAAATCTATTATATTTAATTAAAATTAATTAATTATATTTAAATTTAATTTAAATTATTAATTTTCTAATCGTTATTAAATTTTTAATATTTTATACCTTTTTAAAAATAATATTTTATAAAATAAATATAAATATTTTATAATATTTTATATATTAATAATTTTATAAAATATAAAAAAATGTTAGTATTTTGATATATAGATATGGCATATTTATTTATATTTTCCTTAAAAGTTTAAAAAATTATATTTAAATTTCTAAATTTATATATATTAATTTTTAATTTTTTTTAATCATATAAAACCAAGGAAATATTTAAATAAATAAGCTTTTTAAATATCATTAATAAAAAATAATTTTAATATTTATAAAATATAATTTATAATAAATATAATAATTTAATTTAAAAAATTTTAAAATTTAAAAATATTAATAATTTCTTTTTAAAAATTCAAAGGCTTAAGAATTTAAATTTTTATCGAAAAGATAATTTAATTAAATATTATTATATTAATAAATTTATATCGCATTTTTAATTTATTAAAAAATTAAATAAATAAATATATTAAATATATTTAAAAAATTAAGAATAAATTAAAAATAATATTAATTTATAAAATTTTTAAAAATTAAAATAAATTTAATTTTAATAAATTAAATAGGTAATTAATATATTAAAATAATAATAATTTACATATAAAATTAAATATATTATATTATATAAAATTAATTTAAATAATAATTTAAAATTATCGTAATAAAAAGCTTTATAAAATTAGTAAAATTATAAATATTTATTATTAATTTAATATAAATAATTTAATGAATTTAAAAAATATTAAAAATCTAAAAGTAAAATAAAATCGGTTATAAAAAAAGTTATTTTTTAATATAAATTTTAATATATATAAATATATATTAATATATTAATAATTTAAAATTTAATTTTAAATATATTTATAATTATAAAATTAATATTAAAATTAATATTTTAATATTTATTATAATTATTTAAATAAAATATATTAATTATAAAACTTATATATATAAAAAAATAAAAAAAAATTCAAAGATTATTTTAATTATTTTTAATTAATTATTTAATTTAAATTAATTATAAAATCAAAGTAAATATAATTTTTAATATTAAATTATTTTAAACTTTTATAATTAGACTTTAATTATTCCGGCCGGGATATTAATACTACCATTTAATTTATTAATAAATACTAATAGAAAATTCAAAATTTTCAAGAGCTCCACATAGGTTCCACCATTAATACACCTAAACTCCCAGGTGGTCCACCCACCATACCATACCAAAAGGTCCTGATATAATGGATAACTAATATCCACCAAGGGCTAACAACCTTGGTAAGATTTGGTAAGTGTGGTATAGTAGTTTTGGTGGCCTTCTTGGTATGATTGGTGGCAGCCCTGTTCTATTAGGCTCAAGCCGCTAACAGCTGAGGTAAATTGGAACAGAAATGGTGAAGTCGAAGATATGCCTACCTTCTAGGGTTCGATGTCGATACTCCCTCAAGTATGTGCACAGTTTCCGTTTAAATTGTTTATAAAACCTAGTGCCTTGCTGAATGACTCTTCCTCTAGAGAGTGCGCCTAATGGCTTAGACTGCAAACACCTCCTCGAGACGAGGCTCTATGGCTCTATGCCCCGAAAACCTTCAGATGATAGACAACAATATTAAGAAAAGCATCAATGAGTTGACATATCTCGAGGGAAATATGTATCCGGCTCGCCTTATCGAAGCGGGCATGGAGGGAGCCCTCTCTTGTCGAATTGTGGATGCCCATTCTCACCCCTAATTTGCTAGACGCTCTGAGTTATTGCTGGGGTCCCCGAGAGGATGCGTTCCTTCAGTTCAGAGCCGAACGTCGACTAGGCGGGTTCTGCAGTCGCATTAGTACTTTATATTGACACTATCTAAGAGCGCATCTTCATCTTCAAGGAAAGTTCCCTTGCTTGGACAGCAAAAGCTGCAGACCTGTATCCTCCTTGAAACGGTGCAATGCGCCGGTCTTCCACTTATCCCAATCTACGTCAGCATCCATTTTTACGGCATCACGAAGTCCCTGAAAGAGACCAAGAAAGCCATCCCAATCTGTAAGATCGTACCCGCAGCAAAACTCGAACCTGTGCTGCAATCGGCCGTTCCAGACAAACCCTGCCAGATCCGGACGATCTTTTCCCTCGAGGATGCGCGCGAAGGTAGCTTCATCGTCGCCTAGATCATTCGAACCGCTGTAGAATTGCGCAACTGAGAAGAAGCCAATTGGGGAATTGAATGCATGGGTTGGCGGAGCGGTATGCGCCCATTCCCAGTCGATGATGCCAGTAACATTGAAATCCCCATCCACCAAAATGTGGTCTCCCTTGTCGTCCGCATGCTTTAGATAGTACTTTCGGTCATCCCGCACGGATAATGGTGGTATGGAGGGAACCAAGTCCAGGAGGAACCGGTGTATTAGATATGCATCCACCGCTTGTTGGGCGTAGATTTCGTGGCGAAGGATTTGGTCCAGGATAAGCCGAAGAGAAGACTTTTGATACTCTTGCCAAGACGTGAAGGGCCCCAGCGGACGTATTTCAGATTGTGTAAAGTCAGTAAGCGACTCCCGAGAAAATGCGCCGACATGAGAGTCACCTGGGCAATCGAGGGAGCCGAGAAGCCCAAAAGGGTACCTATGAATTTCGATGAGTACGTCCGCAATCTGTTCCATCACTTTCATCTTCTGCTCTTGTGTCGCAAGAGCCCAATTGAGAGATTTCCCCGGCAGCTTCTCCATCAGAATGTAGCCGACCCCAACGGGGTTATCTGCATGATCTAGTACGAAATCAATAATTTTCGGAGCCGGTACACCAGTCTTCTCAAGAAATTTGAGAGTTGCAACTTCGCTCCGGACGATATAGTCTCGTAATGGTGCGGGAGGCGATGTTGCGTTAGACCTGCGGATGCGGGCAATCCATTGAACTCCGTCATCGAAGCTCACTTCGATATGGTAATTCATGCCGCCCATCACCGAACTTCGTGTAGCTCTGTCATAATGAAGCGGAGGGATTGAACAAGATATTCCCCCGCGCAGATGACTAGCTCGGGCCACAAGAGCGGAGGTGTTAATCTTCTTGATCAACTCTGCAAGCTCGTCTGCTTCAGCGGCACGAGCTGCAGGATCATACGCGTCCGCGTCCTGGTAGACATTGTAAACATCAACCAAGGAGACAGGGATATGACCTCGAAAGCTGGACTAACCTCCCATTTAGGACATTTATGATATACATCCTGAAGATGATCAGAGCATAGATGACGGTTGCAGAGAACACAATCGCCAATGTTGCGTACAGCAGGATTTGGGCAATTGGCGAAGTCACAGGTCCACATAGGCATCTTGTAGGGGCAGAGGGGCTGACTTTGTAGGTTAGGGGCTAACTTCGCTAGAGTCCGCCTGCTAAGAAACAAGAGGAACGCTTAGGTAAGCTAGGTAGTTATCACCTAGGTACAGTGGGTGGAAAATAAAAACGTCAAATAGAAATTCCCCCTTCTTAAGAATTCAATTTAAATTGGCATAACATCACGAAATATTTTAAGATAAATTTAACAAAAATTGTATTAAATAGGTAACTATTTAAAGGCCTTATAGGAATTTTTTGTAATTTCTTTTCGCTTTATTTGTATAAGAAATGTTTAAGTAAAACTTAAAGGGTAAAAAGGTAACCCTTAATTTTCATTTTATATTTATATAATATTTCCTTATATAATTAATTTATTAAAAATTAGATATAAATATAGAAATATATTTTTTAAGTATATATTAAGTTCTGGAGTTTTTTATATTTAATTCTGGTAAATTATTATTAGATTAATAAAATTAAGTGTAAAAAAAGAAGAAATTTTGGCTTTTCCCACTAAAAAATGGCACATTTTCAAGATGTTTATGTTTGGCATTACACTATACCACTAGATAAAATAAAAAAAATAATCTAAATTAACTAAACTAAAGCGTTACTAAATATGTATAAGAGAAAGTTATTTAATTATTGTAATATAATATAAAAATGGAAAGTTATAGCCTTGTAAAGTTGATAAGTTTTGGTGTAAAAATCGGATTTGACGTTTTTATTTTCGACCCACTGTACCTACCTGGTAATCGGCGGGGATAACAATTCATTAAAGTCCTCTAAAGTCTTCACGCAACGCTGTTCACACGCAGGACTTGACCAATTCACGAAGATCCCTCTTTACTTCTCTTTCTGAAAATTATAATAGGAGGTATTCCGTATTCCGCCATACCGTAAATCCGAAGTCCTCACTACATTCACCGTACAAAAGATATCCATAAGTAAGCGGACCTCATTGCCACAAGTCCATCGATCGCTTTCCGCTAGAATATAGTCCCAGAAGCCTTTCCTCGTATAATATCCGGCTCGGAGTTTCAAACTCTCGTGATAGAAAAACGTCCAAATAAAATGTGCTTCATTGTACCTCATGGCCGTCCGTATGAAGATTTCCGAGTCGATCTCATTTAGCCCTATCTCAGGGATAAGAAAAGCCAGGAGTAATTCAGCTTTGTCTCGATCTGCAGTAAATACTGAACGGATGATGTCAAGGTCCTCCTGAATCATAGAGGCAAATTTCCAGGACTGCTCCCTCACCGCCCGGCGTAGGAGACGGTATCTGAAACCGTCAAGCTCAGCTGCATCATAAATTCGCTTCAATTGTCAGACACACACGAGTAAGAGTCCTTAAAAAGATCTGATCATACCTTATAACGTCCATTTTCGGCCTCTCTTAATAGTGCTAGGTCTTGACTTAACCTAGGCACTGCGCAGTCGACTTTCGGTGTCGTGAGTCCTCGTGACTGCTCCCAAAAAGATTCAATTTCGCGCAGGGTTCGTAATTGTGTCCTACGCTGCAAACCATGTCACAAGCAGTCGATCCTCTCTAACCACTCTACGACAACGACCCCATGCCTTTTGAGCTTTCGAAAGTGCCTGGGAGTAGGCACTCGATGCTGGGGATGGAATATGACCCATCCTAAGAACCACACCAACATGGGTTCGGGATGGTGGAATTCGCTGAAAAGCTCATATATCCGCTCGCCGTACTTGAAGGAACAGCGCGAAAGATGGAAATGAAACTGTCGACATGCATTTTCATAAGTGGGATATGCTCTACCAGTTGCCAACTGTGCATCGTGTAGCATAAGAGCCTCTTCAGCCTGCCTCGCCTCGATCGCCTCTATCAATCCTCCCTCGCCTTGCGAGCCAAAAATCGCGGCGCACGTGTGCCATTAATGCCTCGCTGTCTGGTATGGCGAGTATCATTTTCATACATTCTTTCGCGAGGAACGCAGGGCCCGTGGCTAACGGCACAGTATAAGCTTAGACGGTCACGCTTCGCTCCCAGTCATCTTGCGCCTCAGTCAAGAATTCTCTTGCAGTGTGATGCAAGAGTCTGAGTGTACCTTGTATCTCATCGTGATCGACAAGCGTAGCGCAAATGCTGAAAACGCTCTTGGACGACGGTCGCAGCAGAGTCAAGGCATCGGGGACTCTATTAGGCTTTGATTTCGTTCCATGTCGCTCCGGCAAACTGTCAGTGGCAGAAAACGCCAAAGCTTCTCTCATCGCTTCTATTGAAATTGCCTTTGGTGCGATGGCAAGCCAGCAGAAAATATTCTTTGCTATGTGCCTGCGGCTCGGGGGAGCCAGTGAGAGTCTTTTATCCAATCTTTCGACCACGAGGCAGTATATCTGATGCAGACCTCTGGGGATTTTCGCAAGGAACTTGTCAAACTCGCTTGGCGTTGCCGCGTCTTTCGACAGCTCGATGACTAGCCTGACCCAAATGAACATACCGCTGGCCTTCTTGGAGAGGACCTTGATGGTCGTGCGAGCTCTACGTTCGTCAATATTGGGAATACTTCTGACGCCCGTGGAAATATAGCTGAAAAGGTCGTTCTTTATGTCTGATGGTCTTATCTTAAGGGGCTGGAACTGCTGAAGGGCCGCAGCAATGTCGGCTCTGGCCTCGAGGCAGCGAGTATCCGAAGATTCGGGACGCACTCCTAACATAGCCAGGATAGAAACTGTAAGATACTGTGCCTTTCCTCGCATTCGTCAAGGCCGTCAATTATTATGCAGGTCTTTTTGAAGCACTTCAAACAAGCTAATAGTAGATTCTGAAGCTGAGTCAGCTTGAGAGGAGTGGTGTGTGCGATGCCTCGTTTTCAACTCTCCTGAAATTCGAGCTCAACTTCCTTCGGAAGGGTGGGTAGATAATCGAGAAACTGACACAAGATGGTCCGGATTGCAGCAAGCAAGTCATCCTTAGCTGACGCGCCGTTGCAGAAAGAAAATCCTAGAGTGGCCTGCGGTCGCGGCGAATTCATATATTCATACTCGTCCTTAAGAGTTCGAATCACATGGCCCATAAGAACGGAATTACCAGTGCCGGGGCTAGAGTGAACCCACAGCGAATTCGTGAGCGCGTTATCTTTGGCCCACTGCTGATATTCATGCGTTTGATAGAACCACCTACAGGACTCGGGGTTGCTTGTGTGCTTGAAGACGGCATTCGTATAAGTGTCATCTGTATCTGCTCTGGTAAGCCAAACCATGACGTCAAATCTGTGTTGCTCGTCCCTTTCTTTCGATAACACCTCTCTTTAGCCTGTCTTTCTTGGTCTCTGCACTTGTATTCGTGTTGCTTCCCGGCATTCTCGCTCCACGGTCTGCGATGCTCTTTCAACAGCAGCTAGCTGCCTCTCTCTAGCTTGCATCTTCCGCCCTGACTCTGCTCGGGTCGCGGAGATGACGTGGAATTCGAAATCCGCAATTTCAACAATCTTTTTCAATTCTTCTCTAGTAGCGTCCACTTCCTTATGCAAAGGCTTCCTTCATAAGGATTTTGAGGCCTACAACATAATGAGCAGGGGACAATTGCAATTCACTCTCTTAACTGACCGAATGTAGAGAACGTCCTACTGGCCATGGTAAGGAACTTGATAACACAGATATAAGCTTTGAGGATAATGTCCTTCAGCCTCCCTCGTAGAAGATCTTCTCATAATCCTCTAATCGAGGGAAGCTGATGGAAATGGTCTCAATCATTTCCATCAACCTGTCAAAGTATAAAGTGTAGTCTCCTGCGACCTGGATAATGAGTTAGGCGGTAGTCTTGTGGAATATATTCGTGTCGTACTTTGATGATGAGCTTCAATCCTCCCCAGATCAAAGCTGAAGGGAATGGATTATACTGGACACAGATATCTACCACGCCGGTATATCTGTCTAGCAGAAACAAGAATGGGTGAATTCGTGTGAGCCACCTTCGAGTCCGACTATCCTTGGCGGATTTCCGTTCGGCGATCCGGATTTCTCCTATCGCGTCATTTCAAGTTGAGCGACGAAAAACCAACCGATCTTTTTTAGTCGAAGGTATCACGACTTTTTGTTGAACTAATCTAGAGCTTCCCGAAAGGCTCTTGAAGTCCCCACGCCGGGGTCCGGTGAAGGTGAAGTCATAGTTGGATAAAGATGTGCCCAGCTGATCACCCGAAGAACAGGACTGAGCTCGATTGACTCGACGAAAGATTGGTCTGCGTCGCATCATTATGTATCTAGGTAGATGAATGTGAGAGGGCTGACCGTGGCGCACTGCCTCCTATAAGTCCTGCCTCCTGAAAGTAGCTATTCGGAATCAGCCTACGAGGGCTCATACGTGGGCTAATCCTGCGACACTAATTTCTTTATTCTCAGTACTTTATAATTGCCGTTGATGACAGGTATTCATCATCGTGGTAGCAGTAAAGCTTTTCAAGTTTGTGAGGCTGGTGAGTAGCAACGTTGGAATTTCGGCTCCCAGATTGTGCCGCCGTACATCACCTACCAGGTAGGTACCTAGGTAGGCTTACTACCGCTTAGCTTCAACCAGTATCAGCCCAGGCTCGATGAAACTGCGGTAGCCTACATTCAGGACGCATATCAGGCTGCTGTGTTTTCTTCGGACTTATATTATACGGTATGCAGAAGTAGCTGGTAGGTAGGGTACATAAGGTATGACATAAAGTTACCTAAGGCATCTCTGCTTCCGAAGCAAGCGCGGGCAACCTTAGTCGTAGTCGAACGGGGGCAGGTACAACCAGGACTTTCTGATGTATGATGTTAAAAAAAAAAACATAATGAAATGATATAATTTATAGGAGCCTGCCTACCCGCCATAGTGCTGCAAAGAAAAAAGCGTTGCTGTTCTTAGGTACGTTCCTACAGGGCAATAATATCCCGCGTTTCATAAACGTTACCGCAGCGTAACATGATCTAGAAGGCAGCGTACCCCATTAGTGGACCTTAGGTAGGCTGGTAGGTAGGCTGCTAGGATAACTTTGTTACCAGATTTGTCAGCCACGAACGTTACCGGGACACGAAGGCCGAATTTAGCCAAACTACTCCACTTCGGATTTCTTTGACGACGACACTCACCATCATTTCATTCCCACCGACATCATTGTTATGCATCGTACGATGACAGCGTTTGGCACCTTCGAGTATTTCAATGCGCTGCCGAAAGAGCTCCGCCTTTTGATATGGGAATACCACTTCGAGAGCGCTCGACTGCACGTGGTCCATCCCGCGCCGGAGAGTGAGAACCGGAATCCGAAGAGGGAAGTCTTGATATTCCAGACCACCGTGCTGGACTCGGCCACGAACCTCGTCATCCTGGACGGGCTGCCGCCGTCTACCCTGATAAACCACGAGGCCTACTCGGTGGCCTCGTCACGCCGGCGCGTGTGGACTCCCGTCAGGTTCGGAAAGGACCTAGCCGACTCGGTTGCCGCGAGCCGCGCCGCCCGCATGCCGCTTCATTGGCCCGCGGCGAACGTGGCCAACTACGCCAACATCGCGGAGCTCGCCGCCGACGGCGGTGGGCAACAGATCCACCCCGTATACGTCGACTTCCACCGCGACATGCTGTACCTGTGCGTCGCGCACGCCGAGCAGGCCTTCTGGTCGCTCCGCTCCGTGTCCTGGCGGGACCGGCTCCGGAAGCTGGCCGTACTCGTCCCGCAGAGCGAGTTCGACCGCGCCATCCCGTTCGGCCCCACGGATCCTATCCGCGAGGTACTCGAGTCGACTTACGAGCTCGAGGAGCTGCTCGTCGTGCTCGTCCCGCAGCCCAACGTTGTCGGCCCGCGCGCGCTCGCCACCAAGACAGCCGGCCTTCCCAAGGACGAGTTCGGCTTCGTCCCGTACGTCGACTACCTGCAGAAAGCGGGCCTCGCGAGCAACCACATTCTATACGCCCGAACCGCGATGTCGTTTAAGGAAGCCATCGGGGGGTTGCGTAGGAGGATCAAGCTCAGGAGGGTCGTCGACGTGGATTATCTCACTTGCGCCTTCGGTTACTACCGTCGAAGAAGCATGAACCCATCGGGCTTGAATGGGGGTCCCCTGGCTGCTAGAGGAGGCTCTTAAGGACACCGAAAGTCATACTGCTTCTCTTTGCTCCCGTATCCTCGGTACCGAGTGCTTGCTAGCGCCTCCATAACAGCGAATTTGATGCACACAGCACAACTCATGGCGATAATGATTGGCTCTAAAGCTCTGGACTTAATGAAATGGGTATAACTACCCGAGACAAGGGCTATCCGGGCCATCGACGCCACGTGTTAGGTGGCGATGTACAAAGCTCTCTACATTGAGCTCTTACAAGCATCCATTAATTACAGATCCGTTCCCGACGGCCGCAACATTGTATCAAGGCAGACGAGATCATTTGAAAATAAATTTGCTGTTGCAAGCTTGACCAGTTATGCCCTGATGTTTGACGTACAGTGCCATTAGCATCTTCAATCTCCCCCATACAGCACAACTTCATTGCCATTTTTCACAGGTATATTTCTACCAGCAGCCACGATATGCGATCTAGGAGGGGTCTCATTTGACCAATCGAGTCGACCGAATGGCGTGGTTGACACTGCAGAAAATAGTTGTGAATATGCTGGCTGTATTCAGTTCATCCCGCGAACGCCTTCACGCCGCCGCTCGCCACGTTGATCTCAATGCTACCTAGGTATGCAGCATCTCCGGCAAGAAAGCTCTAGTTCTGATCCACGCTAGGTGAGCCGCGCTTGGGGAACACCACTACGTGTAGCCGTGTGTTGTAAGCATCCCCGAATCGTCTGTTTGCTGCTTGACGCAGACGCCGATTCTCTGCTTGAGCACGACCATGGGCTCACATCCAACACGGCATTTCAACTTGCGGCACAGAGGAAGCCCCAGCAAGTGATGTCTACGCTTTGGTCCTGCTTAACCCCTAACTTCACGCTGATATACCATTGTCGTGTCTAGAACAGGCGGCTATGTAGGGCCATTCTCCATTGGTCAATTGGGTCCACGATGTTTGGGACGGCTTGAAGACGGCGACGATGAACCGCGCCTTACAAGCTGCTATTGGGCAATGGCGCGTCCAAGTTGTGGACGTCCTCCTCCTCCGAGTTGAATATGCGAAGGTCATTTATGAGATGTTGGGCGAGGCATGCAGTTTCAAGGTTCTCCTACCTAGAGAAATCCAGTCACGGTATGAGGGTGATAACCATCTGAACCGGCAGCGTGTAATAGATCGGCCTTTCGAGGTTAGGTTGGACCCCGATGCGTCGATTTCCAACGAGCCGTTCATCCATCAAGCTGGCAGTCACATCGAACTTTGGAGAGCTCTAGACAATTTACTATATGAAGGCAAATTGGGACCGACCCTTGATGTACATGAATTCCCGCCGACAATTATCGTCAGGCGCCGACCCGTATATAAAAGACCGAAAAGGGCAGACTTTACTACATAAACTGACATTCCCTACTCCCATGTAGAGTATGAGCAGCGAATGCCGCGTTCACCAGAAAGGCGTCGAATTCCTACTGGGCCGTCATCCGTTGCGAATTTACTACGCTGCTTTGGCATTCGGCTTCGACAAATTCCTACTTTATCTCCCGGTGCTTGTACCGTCACGTCTTGTCGCCCAGCGCAACCACCACTGCGAGCCGCTTTTGCATTACGCTGCCGCCGGCGCCAACGTGAATGTTCTCGAGCTTCTCCTGGATCACGACCTACCTATCAATGCGAGAAACAATAACGGCTGGGCGCCGTTCACGTGCGGCTTGGCCCAGATTTTCAAGGGCGTGCATAATAGGGGGCCGTCTCCCTCGGCTCTCACTGTTGTGGTGGAATATAAACTAGTTGGAGGATGATTTGCAAGTTGTCTGACCATATCTCGCCTTGTAAGTCTCACTGGAAACTTCATCAAACATATGATGGCCTGTTGGTAGAGATGATGTTGCAATTTGCGAGTCATATGTTTCAAATTTTGCTGTCTATTATTAAAACGATGTATAAGCGATCTCAACTATCTTGTGAACTACGATAGGACTTCATGCAACAGCTTATTCATGCATACATCTAGCTTCTTCTCAGGCAATGTCTATTACCAATGGCTTTCAAAATGCTATACGACTCGATCTTGGCAGTCATTGTCATTGGTGTTTCTTCTCAGCCGCGTGCCGGTATATCGTCAGCTTACCGCCCTGAAGGGTCAGACCGCCAATTATTTAGGCTCGCTCGCTCGTACTGAGTTGTTGGGCAGCTTAGAACTCACACCACCATCCCTAATGGAGGCTGAAAACTACCCTGACTTCTCGGATTGAGCATAATCCCAAGACAAAGGGGCGAGTTAAGTGATGGAAACGGTTGACCGCATGCCAATCTTACTCATAGCCACGAAGGTATAACTAACAAGAATGGAGTATACTACTGGCTGTAACACAGAGCACGTTATTTCCGAGGTCGTCGCCGATTATTCTATGTGAATGGGGGATTATGAAAAGGCGGAATTCAAATTCTTGGCGATGCGAGAAGACCGAAATGAGCCTTAGAAGGCTGGATGTGTTATTGAGACTGAACTACCGAAGGGGTATGACTTATATTGAAAGTTATAAATACTCGGTGATGGAAAAGAATTGCAATCTGTAGAGACCATCACTTCACTCCTCAACATCGAGAAACTTCCAAATATCTTATATAATTCCAGCTCCACAACCAATATGCACTCTAGCCTCTTCTTCCTTGCGCCGCTGGCGACTTTGTTTCAGGTCGGTGCCAGTTTGCCGGCCGAAGAAGGCAAGCGTGCGCTCGAGATAATCAAGCTCCCTATCATCCCTCTGAACCAGACGCAATACTGGGCCGATCTTCAAGCCAGCAAGGACGGCAACCTCATCAACAAGCGGGACGACTGCGCTTCTACTGCTCCGTATACGCAGAGTGACATGGACGCACTTATCTCGAGCCTCCAGAGCGATGGCCAAAGCGACTACCTGCCGGCTACTGGCTCCACGGGTTGGCTCCTCGGTACGGCCAAGGTGAGACGATCCATTCACTTACCATTGAAGACTCAGATGTGCTAATTTCCTTGGCTTTTAGGTGTGCACGTATAACAACTACATCTTTGACAACACTCATGTCAGCCGTAAGTACTATAATTCATCTTCTCGCTCTTACGAGGAAGCAATGACTAATCCCTGATTATCGTAGATTGGGAGATCGGCTGGGGTGCTAGCTACATTAAGGGACTCTGCTGCCCGTCTGAGAGCGCTAACCCGCAGTGGTCAGTACTTCGCTCTGCACACCGGAAAGTCAAATATCGCTAACTTGACAACTCGAAATAGTTCCGGCGGTAGCTGCACTGGACAGGGAGATAGCGGCCTGAATGTCATCATCGCCACTCGAAACAGTGCCCTCTCCTGTTAAACTTGGAGAGTCGCAGCTTGCAAATAATCATCGCCTAAGAAATCGCATACAAGTCACTGGAGCTTGGAGACTGTCCTATACGATATCGACAACCAGTGGAAACGCAAGTTGGAATTAGGTTAGGTATGCTGTGATGATCTTTCATTTCACTCAGCATAGCCAATTTGTCTCCCATAATCTTAGTCACTCTCTATTTCAATGCAATATACGTATCATACCGACCAATTTGCAGGATCATTGACCTAAGACGTATCTTATGTATACCTATGCAATAATTGAGTATCTAAATAAAGAAGTCAAGTTTGGGACTTAACTTACGGCTGTGTGTCATGGAATTTTGGTACTGAGAATAGGGCTTATCGGGCAGAATAGTGAACAGAAGGGGCTTGATATGGAGCTAACACAAGGGTTCTTGGTAGGTCGTGTTTTGGGCCCCCTACCCTCGCACGCGATGTGAATAGTCACCTACATTTACCTCATGCAGCCCATTAGATAACATGATCACCCGTCCATGCTATACGCCGTTCATACACTAGGATCTTCCCAAGGCACTATTACCTTCTTGCTATCAAACGACTCCCGAGCTCAGTTGGCGGTAGGTCGGTCCGAAGGCCATAGCCTCTTCATTCCGTAAGACGACTTCTGGATATGAGGTGGGATGACGGGTATTGACTTCTTGCTTCTTGTGCCCAAGTATTTTTTCGGTGAAGCGCGGCGGATAGGGCGCGCCAGCAATGATAAAGCCCAAGCTGACCTCCACGTCACTGAAGTATAGATGAGGCTGTCAGTAATATTGCATGGTTGGTTTATCTGGTACAGTAGAAATTGAGACTCACGTGCAATTACCCACGGGCATGAGACTCCAAGTAAAATCTCCAGTTTGCGACAAATAAGTGCCGTAATTTAATCGAACAATACCGGCGACGGAAGCATCGAGATTTGTTAGTCTTACTACGTGTAGGGGATACGAACGGATGATATCCATATATAGCACCAACTGCGAAAACCGATGCAGCCAGGAGCTTTTTCTTGAAGGGCATCTGCAGCCTTGCGATACAGAGAATGGAGAGTATTATAATCGAAAGGTCGGATGCGGTAATAAGAGCATTGCTTATAACCACGCATACTACGTCGTTGATGCAATGGCCCTCGATATATGGATGCCATAATTTCTCCCTCAGAGTGCAGGCAAAGGTCAACGCCAAAGCAACATACGAATACAACATAAAGTTACCCCATATCTTGGAAAGACTGACGGTTCGACTAAAGACGCCTCGAGGATCGATTTGAAAGAATATCGACTTGATTTGGCACAGCAGGACGTATTTGATGGGAAACATCGTCACACTGATGAATATTTCCGCAATGTTTCCGTACTATGAAAAGTTACTACCGTTAATACTGGCCCATAATGAGGTTATACATAAACAGTATAGGTATTTCAAGGTACTCACGAAAAGTTCTCCTTGTAGAGCCACAGAGATATCCCACTGTCATACAAATGAGTAAATGATGTCTCGAGACCACAGTAGGAAATTTCTTGCCAAGTGTTTGCCAACGCCATAATTAACTAGAAATAATCATTGATATAGCTAGGAATACTAATTACCAATGATGCCTGCTTTAGGTAGGTATTATGATGTCAGCTTTTGAAAGGAAACTCAAAGCTATTAAGGGAAGATATACCATCGCGAAGAGGAGAACATCTCGAAGACAGTTAGCCAGAAGTTTCCAATAAGTGGTGATACATACAGTCCTCATGATTGAACTGCTTCCATATCACCCTCCTGTAGATGCGGATAAACACAAGTATTACAGCGATCCCTAGACAAATGGCTGACACAACAATTCGCGTGGGTTCTGTCATATCAGGGTCGAAGAGGTTGGACGTCTCCACCGGGGGAGCTTCCATCACTGGTGTACTCTCTGGATCCATAGGTATTGAGCTATCCGGACAATGGGACGCGGCAAGTGCATCCAGAGTGGAATATCTGAATGATATTGACTACCTAGTTAGGTACGAAGCACCAACGAGATCACCCTACGTGTAAACTCAGCCCCATCAGCCACGCACCTCTCCCTACAGCTTTGCGGCCTTCGGTCACACCCTTCGTATTAGGCCAACAAGTTCATAAATACGGCCGTAACAATATCGTTAACTTCCTGCCCTTATTGTAGAGGGCCAAATTCTCAGGTTGGAAACAGCGCATCTCACCAGGATTCGATGGTTGGCGGCTTACCCCAAGACTTGTGCACCTTCTGATAAGTACCTACCTATATTTAGCTATTTGATAACTTCAAGTTCAGCCTTGTCTTACAATCCTTTTCTTCTTCTCTCTCTTCTTCTTCTCTGGCCTGGTGATTTCTTCGTGAATGAAAGCAGCAAAAAGATGGGAAAGATCAGCATGGGAAAAGATTTAGATTACTTGACGATAGATACGTCCTATCATATGATTGGAACGTAACTTGGCTAGATATAGTCCCTCACGGTGGCTGGACGCCCGACACTTTCTCAAGTGCTTCGACTAACTGGCTTTGCCGCGCCTCGTCGTCCGCGGCACTCTTGTAACTAGTGTCACGGCCCAAATCTCCAGAGGCTCCAACGTGCGATTGGTACCAGTACTTCCCCGTCTCGTTTTTAGCAGGGCCCGATCCCTCTGCAAGCAGCACGTAAGTGTCGATGGCGGCGTCGATGTCGTCGGTAGCGCTCAAGCCCCCCATCTTTGTAGGCACCCACCCCGGGTTGAGCGCGTTGCTCAGGACGCCCTTGTTTGCCAGGCGGCGGGCAAACCAAAACGCCAGCATGACGTTATGCAGCTTGCTGTCGCTGTATGTGCAATGCTCCAGGTCGCGCAGGGAGACGTCGCCGCCATGGTGCATGCCGCTGCTAAGGAAGACATAGCGCTTCGGCGGCGGGTCGATCAGAGATGTCAGTATGTACGGTGCCACTGTGTTGACGGCGAAGAGCGCTGGGATGCCTTCTTTCCCCTTGAGGTGGGCGACGCCGTGCATGAGACCGGCGTTGTGTACGATGCTGTCCCAGGGGCCGGTCTGGCTGAGCTTGGCGGCAAGAGCCTTGGTCTCTTCTGTCGATGTGAGATCCGCGACGAACACATCTTTAGCGTCCGGGCAAGCTGCGCGAGCGTCCTGGGCTCGCTGGCTATTTCGAGCGTGTAGGTAGACGTCATGGCCGCGCTTGGTAAGGGCTTGCGCCGAGCGTAGCCCCAGGCCATCAGATGAACCGGTAATGAAGATGCGGGCCATTACAGCTACGATAAAGGAGTATATGATGTAGGATATATCAGAGTCTAGACTCCAGAGTCCAAGACCTCGATGACGAATGACTCTGGAGGCAAGGCAGCTTATATTCAATACAATTACCCAAGATCGGGGTTCGCCCTGTAGATATCGGGGTTTAGTAGCGCGGAGGTTCGATATATCGTAATTACTTCGTTTAAACCCCGTTCCGTCATATTCGCCTATTAGCTATCGAGTCTTACCAATCTTAGATGCCTTGACTGACGTCATTTATCTTCCAAGCTATGCAGATTCTCTTGTCAGGCGGAATTGACTTGGCCGTCGTGCTGTTGTGTGGGCCCCCTCGAACTGAGGTCAGCACATTTCTTGAAGAGCATCCTGGCTGCGGAAGATAACCCAGAAGAGGACAATATTTAGTTTTGATACGATGGTCAGGGCAAAGCTAGCAACCATGATAGTATATGACAAAACGAAAAACAGGGTGAGGGGCCACTATCGTTATCATTAACCCCACTGTGGATCTGGGGGCTTTAGATGCTTAAGTGGGCCTGGCATGGTATCTTGCATGCGCCGATCAGCCTTACCGTAGGCCCGCGTTCTCTTTTCCCTTTACCACATCGCAAAGTGTTATCTATTATTTACAACAAGCGCAACGGCCAATTTCTTATGTAAACCAACACGAGATGGCTAGTTCTGGGGCTTTACGGAAACCCAATGGCATCCTGCCAGCTCCCACACTCGAAGTGGCGAGCGACACGCCAAAGGCATCTAGAGCTAAAGACCCCCTTCGAGGCAAGAAGACCATAGTCCGTCGACTTCCACCTGGAATGACAGAGGCCGAGTTCTGGGCCTTATTGGGAGACGAGTGGAAGGTTGGAAAGGGGAAAGTAGGCTGGACTAAATTTCATGACGGACACATTTCCCAGGAGTAAGTTGTGTCATCGATATCCTAGAAGACCCGGACTACTGCTAACCATATTTATGTCTCAAGCCCGTCTAATCCCTCCGCACCAGCGCGATGCTACCTCCACGTCCTTCAAAACGAAGATATCGCGATCCTCGCCGAGATGGTCCAAAAAATAACATGGGAAGATGAAAAACGAAGCTTTAACGACCCTGCCCTTGTCGGCCCTCCCTATTTAGATGTTTCTGTCTACCAGAAGGTGCCAACCACGAAGCGACGCATAGACTCTAAGCAAGGTACTATCGACCAGGACCCCGACTTCATGGCCTTCCTCGACAGCCTTACCCAGGATCCGGCCATAAAAGAAGTCGACGCAGACCTAATCGCCGAAGATAGTAGCAAGTCAGATATCAAGGTTACCACGACTCCATTGATAGAGTATCTTAAAGAAAAGAGGGCAAACAAGGGTAAGGACACGACCACTACTAAGGGTACTAAGCATTCCCGTCATGAGTCGCAGGGTGGTAAAATGAAGGAGGATTCTAAGAAGAAGGCAAAGGAGCCTAGGCCTGAGAAACCTGACAAGGCGGCCGAAAAGGAGAAAGACAAGACTAAGGAACCGGTGAAGCTTCTCACGAAGAAGGTAGTAACCCAAGAGACAGCTGAGACCGCCAAACCCGCAGGAAACAAGGCAGTCGAAGAAACGGTACCTAAAAGTCGTCGAGCTAATATCGCCGCTGCTGCCAAGCTTTTGCAGCGTGATCTGGGTCTAAGTCCCGGAAGTGCTCATAGAAGAGCTCGTCAGGACGCTGCTACGAAGGTTGACGGCGGTAAAGAAAAGGATGGTAAGGACTCGGCACCTCCAACAACAGCCGCTCCAAGTCAATCCACCTCCTCAGCGCCGCCCTCGGCGCCAACCGCACCGAAGGCCCAAGCAGATATTCCACGTCGGTCCCGGGGTGCAAAGGCTGCAAAGAACGCATCTAGCGAGACGCCTAAGGGCAAGGGAAGTGACAGCGTAGGCAATACAACTAAGCCACCACCTATGATTACCACACCTGTCATCTTAAAGAGAAAGGACGACTCCACACCCGCTGGACTAGCTTCAACAACCTCTGCTCCCGCATCTACCTCGACACCAACGCCACCAACGGGTCCGAAGGCCACCGCTAGTAAGGCATCGTCGAACAAGGCGGGGTCCTCCCAGAAGAAAGGATCCAGCCAGCCATCAGTGACTGCGGGAGCAACGCGTGCTTTCCTGAAGCACGCAAATCCTTCGCAGGGCGTTACGGAGCCATTGCTCAAGCAGGCCATGGAAACATTTGGGTCTGTTACGTTTGTGGAGATCGACAAACGTAAGGGTTTCGCATACGTGGAATTCAGCGAACACGACGGGCTCGTCAAGGCAGTTACAGCGAGTCCTATATCTGTTGCACAGGGCACTGTGCAGGTGCTGGAAAGAAAGGAGATCAAGAAGCCGGCACCGGCCCCGGCACAGCTAGCGAGTGACAAGACTAACACTGAGACTCCGCTGGATCGTCCTAAGCGAGGCGGACGTGGCAGAGGCCGTAGGGGCGGTGGGGGAGCTTCTGGGGGCACCGCAAATGCGACGAAGGAGGCGTCTACGCCCACTGAGACCCATGCTAGTTGAGAACGCACCGTCTCAAGTGTAGTAATATAGATAGCTGAATCTATTTTTCCTGATTAAGGGGCTATATGTCATTTTTCAAAGCATATCAATGCATTAAAATACCGTCAGATACTAGAAGGTTGCAAGAGGTGTGTAATTGTTGTTGAAGAGGGTATAAGCTGGTGGATTGCTTCCCCCTTATCTTTCCCCCATGCATACCTAAGGAACCATCATCATGGCTTTGCAAGCATTGGAAGAAATCAACGACGAAACCATCAGCAACACCCCAGTTGAGCATCGCGGCAGCTTCTTCACAATATTCACCATGCTCCCTCTTGAGCTTCGCATGATAATTTGGGAATACGCCATGGACGAGCCTTGTGTTGTTCGAGTACCCCACAGCCACTGTCAGCGCTCTTTGGGTGACCTGAGGGGTCCTTCAACGCGTTTGAAGATCGAGGAGCACCTACATGAGCAAGTGGCCAAATTCTTCCGGGTGAATCGCGAGTGTTGCCAGCTCGCGTTCAAGCATTACACAAATCGCCTGATTAGCCGAGGGCTGTCTTTGTTGCCTGGGCCAAGTCCTTTTATCACGTCCAAGGGCGATATTATCGTCGACACCAATAGCTTATACGATCCCCAACTTTCGGTATCTATCAATGGGGCCCATCTTTAGGTAATCCCCAACATTGCTGTGTACTACACCAAACTTCTTGGAACCTGCGTTGTCAGCCTATCTCAGATGATATCCGATCTTACTACAACGAAATATCGATCAGGCGCAACAAATATCGAAAGGGACGTCACGAGCGTCTAGGCCGCCGCGCCATCAGGTTAGAAACTAGGATCCAGCAACAAGAACGTTAAATACAGTCCGACTTTGAGAAATTCGGGCGCCACTGCATGAAGAGGTGGCAAAATCAAAATCTCGACAAGCTGGAAAAGTATCCAGGATAGTGGTGAGCGACCCCTGGCTAGAATCGTCCGATGTTCCGGTATTCTGAACTTGTTTTCGTCAACTGGTCTGCAATTTTACCGAATTACTGAAAACACCCAGAAGAAAATAGGCAGAGAGAAGACCTGGTGATTTGAGATGTGGCTACTGAGGTACTGAAAGTCGAGGTTGCGACAACTCGAGAACGGGAAACATCACAGAAAGCTTGAGAGGTTGGAGGGCAAGCAAGCGGCGAATCAAGGGAGTAAGGGGAGGGGATACAAGCATCACTGAAGAGTTGTATGAGATCGAAGTGCCGCATGAGCATATCAGATAGTGGGCGATTGGCACATGGGTTAGTTCTGCTTTACGGCAGAAGATTTAACTTCATAAGATCGCCTTCTATTGCTCAAGAATATTCTTATACGTACATAAAGAATCTTAAGCAAGTACTTGTGGATTGGAATAATATGTATGTGATAGTCTTGGTTACGATGAAATGATGTTGTGAGGGTGGAAAAGGGTGAAAATATTACCTACCTAGCAACAAGACCCCGCTTTGTAGGTAGATGATGCTTCACTACCTGCATCTTGCATCTTCAGAGTTTCTCCGAAGTTCATCCAGCCCGTCCAGCTCCTCTAGTACCGGATTAACTATTTAACCGAGCTGGGCCGAAAATGGATGGAGATCGAGGTACCCGCGACCGCACTGACCGCACTGACCGCAATGACGCCCGAGGGACTCCCCCCAACACTCTAACTGTCCGCCAGGCTATTCGGAGATCGGTCGAATATCGCGACGGAGAACTCGAATTTACATTCCCGCTACGCAGCTCTACACTGACCTGTCAGAGCTGGATAGATTCGCTAGAAGAGGCAGGCCTTCTCCAAGATCCAGCACCTGCTACACCCGCAACACCCGCAACCCCCGCAGAATCAGATTCGAGCTCAGAGTGGCCGGATGATATTAATCAACCGATCATTCGTCGTCGTCGAGTCGAGGTTCCAGAAGTTCCAATCAACAGACCTGCGGCTCGAGGCCTTAGGTTTTGGATCGCCGCACTCTTCGCCAACATTGGCCGAATTTTAAATCCATTTGATCCTTACCCCTTTTATCCGAACCGTTTCTACTAGATTTACCGGTGCCCGCGCCGACCTCAATACCGCCGTGAATACTTGACTTGGCTGCATCAGTCAAGACATCGGTACTACTTATATATCGGCGCGATGGGTCCTCCTCGAGTGTCCGTTCCAAAACCGGGGCCGGCGAAGTTAACACCAGGATCTGGGTTGGACGAGTGGCTCGAACAAGCTAAGCAATGCCGCTATCTACCCGAACCGGTAATGAAAGAACTATGCGAAATGGTGAAGGAAGTATTAATGGAAGGTATGTTCTGCTCGCATACAATAGCTAAGGATGGGCAGAGTCTTATATTCATTGTTTAGAATCCAATATTCAGCCGGTCGTCACACCGGTTACTATTTGTGGCGATATCCACGGCCAGTTCTACGATCTACTTGAGCTATTTCGTGTTAGCGGTGGCATGCCTGGCCAGCCTGCTACCGAAGCTCCTGCAACCTCAACTGCAGTAATCACGTCTGCCGATATCGAACCACCAACCGAGATAACCAACCCCAAACTTAAGAAAAAGATAAAGAAGCCGAAGAATACAACAGGTGTCCCGGGCCTTCCAAGTGACGAGTCTCTAAACGCGGAGGAGGAGGAGGAAGAAAGCAACGACTTGGAGAAACGAGACTCATCGGATAGTTCCTCACCCGTGAATAATGCCGATACCCGTTTTGTGTTTTTGGGGGATTTTGTCGACCGAGGTTACTTTAGTCTCGAGACCTTTACGCTGCTTATGTGTCTCAAGGCCAAGTAAGAACAACCCAGCTCGTTCAGACTCGAAATCTCTCTTTTGCTAACATGATACATGGTAGGTATCCTGACCGAATTGTGCTCGTCCGCGGAAACCACGAATCCCGTCAGATCACTCAGGTGTACGGCTTTTACGAGGAGTGTCAACAGAAGTATGGCAATGCGTCGGTCTGGAAGTCTTGCTGTCAAGTCTTTGATTTCTTAGTCCTTGCGGCAATTGTGGACGGGGAAATCCTGTGCGTCCATGGTGGGCTGAGCCCCGAGATTCGTACTATTGATCAGATCCGTGTCGTAGCCAGGGCACAGGAGATACCTCATGAGGGTGCATTCTGCGACCTTGTCTGGAGCGACCCCGAAGAAGTCGAAACGTGGGCTATTAGCCCACGTGGAGCGGGATGGCTTTTCGGTGATAAGGTGGCAACAGAATTCAACCATGTTAATGGGCTAAAGTTGATTGCGCGTGCTCACCAGCTCGTCAATGAAGGTTACAAGGCAAGTTTATCTGGACGAAGGCAAATCATATCATGCACTAACCAATATACAGTACCACTTCCCACAAAATTCGGTCGTAACTGTCTGGTCTGCGCCCAACTACTGTTACCGCTGTGGGAATGTCGCTTCGATCATGTCGGTGGATAAGAACTTGGATCCCAAATTCAGCATATTCTCGGCCGTTCCGGATGACATGAGACATGTGCCCGCCGGACGGCGTGGGCCTTCTGATTACTTCTTATGATGCACTATAGCTTGGATCACAAGCATCCATGTCACGAAGTTTTTCGATGCTCTTGATACCACCATCACATTGGCGTTTTTGGGGGAGACCTGTTTTTGGTTTCTTTTCCTTTTTCTTTCCCAATACTCGGTTCACGCAGCATGATGGAACGACGGGCACACAAATGAAACGGAATATAGACAACGAGGCAGGGGAAGCTCACGTAGGCATGTCACAAGGGAAGCCAGGAGGTCAGGCTAGGAAGTCAGGCCAGGGGGGATATATAGGACTGTATCGCATGGGGACTTTGCAAACGTGTACTTGTATAAGAGAAGCTCGGAGGGGACGTGTGGATAAACACCAACTTCCAACGCTCTCGAAGTTGTGTACGAATTCTACGTGATGAAAGCTACCTGTCCGAGGTTGAATCCAGTGGATTGTGAAATGGTAGAATCTCTCACGGTCAGCATAGTGGTAGATACAGTATGCTAACCTAGGTGCTTTCAATGGTGCTTGGGTGCCAAGATTGTCTGTCCTATAAAGGGTAGGTACCTACATAGCGTCAGTAGGCGATGAGGGGCGAGGGGTTACTCCAAATCCCCAACATGAACCCCACCAAAATCCCATTTACACGCCCAAAGAACGCGCCAGCGGACAGCTCACCGTTGAATGTCATCACACCGATACCTTCATGATACCTTGACCACCCATACGTCGCGATAGTTGCTCCTCCACAGGCCGGGTGTACACTCATACGCGAATCGCGAAAGTACGACGAAACAATGGCGTCGAACCAGCAATTCCAGCGCTCGGCGTCGTCTATGGGCGCGCGGGACCAGGGAAGGGAGAAGACGTACTTCGAGCAGCAGCGAGAGGCGCTGATCGGCGAGATAGCCATGGTGCGTTGTTGACTCCTTGCGCGCAACTCCAATTATCTACTTTTTCCTTTTGTCTTTTTTCTTCCGTTCACTGCTTGCATACGAAGCGAAGCAATACGTAAAGAAGTAGAAGAGGGGAGAAAAAAGGACTAACGCGAGAGCCGGGCGCAATGTGGAGATCGACAGAGCTTCGAACACGTCCTCGCCAATATCAACAAGCTGAACCGGTCGCTCGAGGCCGTGACCGCCGTCGGCAACGAGTTCTCGTCCGTCGAGGCGCTATGGTCGCAGTTCGAGGGCGTCATGGCCACGGAGCCCGAGGACGGTAAGACCTCCGAGGTCGATGGCCAGAGCCAGAGCCGGAGCCAGGGGCAGCAGGGTCAGCAGGGTCAGCACGAAGGGGAGGGCGAACAGACGAAGGCGGGGAGGAGCTGAGAGGATTAGGAGAAGGGTTGGGTTTGGGAAAAGATAATGTTTATGGGACGTAGAGAGGTGTTGAGAGTTAGGAACGATCGGGCACGATGATACCCGCCTTGGCTCGACGAAGCCGTGGCACATTAAGGCATTAACGCACGCGGAAAAAACAAAATAGAGCAATTGCTTGCGTCTAGTCAGGTGTCATTAAAACAGATTTCTTCATTTCCTAACCCGGGTCATGATGGATGATGAAGCAGCAAGAGAACTCGTACAATAAGAGGAAGATCCTTCGGCATAGCATGATTGATACACTTCGTTTTCAGGCTTCAATGCTTATTCACTCTGCTCCCTTCTTCTCTTCTTTCCTCAACGACATTCAGTATGACGGTTCACCTTCTCTCCTCTCTTGCGTCCTTCTGAAAGTGTGCGCCTATATGGCAACATTGCCTGGTTATGTGAGCCAGCCAAAGCCAATGGCGAAGTCAGAAAGACGAGAAATATACACCTTTACAACCCTCCATAAACCCCAACCATCAGACCCTATACGGAAGAGAAACAAGAGCTCGCAGGAACGCCAAATCGATGATTGTTGAACAGGCTGCAAGAATTTCTCTCCCAACAATAAACAGGACGATCCTTTACCGGCTTTTTCCTGTTTCTCCCAATGTGAGGTCGTGAAAAAAAAGAAAAAAAAGTGTCGTGGAGTAAAAAAAAGAGAAAAGACCGGGAAAATGTGTCTGTGTGTTGTCCGTCATGCAAAAGTCGGTGTGGTGATGGTCATTAAGGTTCGTTCGTTCCGAATATACTGGTAAAGTTCGTTTTCATGTGTCGTGCGAGCAACTTGCTATACCTTGTCGCTCTTCACAAGTAGATACACTTCCGCTTCTTCTTAAAAGGTCGGACGCCGGGAATGCCGCCGCTGTCGCGTCCACCGGGCGCACTGCTACCAACACGGTTGCCGCCCATTGACGAAGTCGGGGCTGCAGCCATGGCGGCCTCGAGGTTGCGCTTGTCGTTGGCGACGACGGTGTTGATGGCGCGGTCGAAAATGTCGTCGACGCCCGTCATTTCCTTGCTACTGCATTCCATGTACTGCGCACCCATCTTTTTGGCGACGGCCATGCCTTGCTCGCTGGTAACGGGCGTCAGGCCTTGGGTCTTGAGCATTTCGATGCACGTCTTCTTGTGTCGTAGATCGGACTTTAGGCCGACGAGAATGAGGGGCGTATACGGGCAGAAGTGTAGGACTTCGGGGTACCACTAGCACGATGTCAGACTTCATAAAATAGGTGTAGGGGTTGAGAGGGGGTATGAGAAACAGCATACCTTATCTAGAACGTTGTCTAGTGAGTTTGGACAGTCGATGGCGAAGCAGACGAAGATCAGATCCGTCTCGGGGTACGACAGCGGTCGCAGTCTGTCGTATTCTTCTTGGCCGGCGGTATCCCACAGCGCGAGCTCGACGGTCTTACCACTGGGCTGGTGAGTCGGGTAGGTGATGTAGTTTTCGAAGACTGTTGGGACGTATTTCTTCACCGATGTTAGCACTCACTGTTACGCGCATTCAATACTGCGAGCGAGACGAAAGGAATGACATACCTCTGGGAAGTACCCTTGGCTATAACTGATCAATAAACATGTCTTTCCGCATCCACCGTCACCGACCACCACGATCTTTTTCGAGTACGCGGGCGCTTCCGTTACGTGCGTCGCCGACGACTCTCTGCCCGTCGTGGATGCGCTCATGACGGTGCTGACTGTGCCCTCGCTAGATCGCGTGTTACGGTCCCTGCCAGTCGCTCTTCTCTGGATACCATTATCGTACTTCTCTGTGATAGGCTGACTGCTGCCTCCGTAGTGTGAATTGCGATACTGGTTCGCCATGCTTTGGTGGGAGAAGAGCAGGCGCCCTAGGGAGATATGTGTGTAAAGTAGTGCTTCTTCTGCGGAATGATGCTTTGCGTAAAATGAGTCTCGGGTCTATTCCCGTTCGGCTCCAATTAAGGCGAATTAGGTACACGCGGGAAGAGCTGTTTCGGGCGGCCCAACAGTTTCGGTTAGGTGGTTAGGTAGAGGGAGAGAAGAGAGGTGGTAGAAGTTTGGAATGAAGGTGAAACTTTTTTTGGTCGAGGTCTGGATTCGGGATTCGAGGGACTTGAAGAAGGGAAATAGCAGGTTTGTAAAACAAGTCCGTAAGTTTGCAAGTTCCAGGTTGCTTTGCAGGTTGCGGACTGTGGGTGTCTGAGGCTTCAGCTGGGTGCGCTGGTTGGCTGGATGGACCATTCGGGTTCATGCATTTCGTCACAAGTCAATAATCAAGTCAATTGGGGCCGTCGACACGGCAACGGGCAACAAAGCGAGTTACCCAGCAGCCACAGGTGGTTTCAGCTTTGCATGAACCAGGCCCCACTATCCGATCGAGGCCCTAACCTAGTCTTTTCTGACCGTCTTACCCGTCTTACATAGTACACAACCTGAGGCTTATGCACTTTACCGATTCCGGTTACTCTACCAGGTTTAGACGCGTCGGGCTCCACAACACCCCAAAAATTCTTCCACAAACGCATCTTGGTATAAATTTCCGCCATCTCTCTCCGATCTGTTCTTACTCTTCTCACCTCGACCGAAGACCTCTCAATATGGCCAGTCAAAACGGAACCTTAGGCAAATACGTGACTCTTGTCTCCAGCGATGGCTTCGAGTTCGTAGTGCTTCGCGAAGCTACCTTCATCAGTCCTGCCATCAAGGGCATGCTGGATCCGAAGAGTGAGATCTAGATCAAATGTCGCGCCTCAGAACAAGGGACTGATCTAGGTTAGGTCAATTCTCTGAGTCCAGGACTGGCCGATGCGTCTTCGAAGAAATCAGGTATGTCTATTTTATTCCGTCCCTTTATTCTTCGATTTCCCCTTGGCTGGTACACACGATCGCCGTCGGTGATGAATCACAATAATTCGCTGTGTTCTTACTGAAAGACTATATCGTTGGATGTGGTCTACATGAGAGCCAACTACACTTGATCTGAGACGTCTCGTCTTCGCTTCGGCAGTCTCTTATCAGGCGAATACCGGCGTTTGCGCTAACCTATGTCATAGCGGCATGGTACTTGAGAAGGTAGTCGAATACTTCCAGTACTGGTACAAGAACAAAGAGCGAGAAGACGTTCCGGACATGGAGATCCCCGTCGAACTCTGTCTCGAGATCTTGACAGCCGCCGACTATCTTGGTATCGATAGTAAGGCACCTTTCAAACATTGGTATGCGTGGTATCTGGATGCTTACAAGTTACTCCCCTGCGTACAGATCATCCCATGTAATATTCATGCCAGCATTTCAGTACGGAGGGGCGTTCAAGGGATGGCGTTTGACTTAACGGATTGGATGTACAGAGTGGCCCGGCCCGGCGTTTGTTGGAGTCACGATACCACGGCCCTGCAATTTACTATGCACGACTTGAAGTCAGGGCAGAGACTTCGGTTTAGGACGCGAAATGCAATCGTATTTCATCACGACCAACCTCTGCATTGTGAGTTTAGGTTATGAGCAAGTTTGATACCAAACGATGATACCATAAACTTATTGGCCACATGCCCCATCTAAGCATATACGTTCAACCCTCCAACTCTCCCGTGGGTTGAACGTCTATTATAGATGGAAGATCGATTTATTTCCCCCGCACTCTGCGTGCCTTGCGTTTCTCCGTGGAGATCATGCTTTTTAGGAGGGGAAACATCTTCACTAGGTCTGCTGCTCAAATAATAATATCTGGCCCGAAAATCGTTTGTATTGGGTATATTTCTTCACGGTATAACTCATAGCAGTAGCCGCTTTACCTTATCTGCAATCTCCGAAAACCATACCAGCCGAGTTGGGGTTGCCCAGCTGAAAGCTACGTACTATGAACCGAACTAGCAAAGTGTAAAATCATTCTTGCCACCACGATGGTACGTGGTCCATCTGAAAGGGTCAAGACTTGTATGCCGTATCAACCCTTGGTATTTTGACTTGAGATATTGGGCTTTCATTCCCAGATCGTTCATTAGAACCAGCTCTTTTTCATTTGTTCCAGCCGCCACGATTACCACCGCGATACCCACCACGACCTCCTCGCCACCCACCACCGCCACCGTCTCTCCTAGAGCCGTGGCTTTTCTGCTCCTCTGGTGGTGGTCCCTGCTTCTTGCGCTCTTCTCTTTCCTCAGAGCTCGCATCCCATAAATTGGGTACGCCGACAAGCTCGCAGAACGCCGCTGTCTGCGGGTTTGTGTATTCGTCCGGCTGGTACGGGACGACCTTGGGATCGATTCCGGGCTTGTGCGGAGGCGCCGTGATGGCGAAGTTCTCAGGTACGTCTAGCTTGTTCTGGCGAACTATCTGGTCTTCTACCCATTGCCGCTCAGCGTTGATGACCGGCACGTACACATCTTCGCCGAGGTCCGGCGGCGCCTGGGCCGCGCGGTCGCCGATAGTCAGATACTTCGAGAAGACGCGTGTAATCGCGAGCCATTCAGCATCATACTGTAGATGATAACGTCGCTTCGAGTCGGCAGATGGTGGGAAATCGGTCAACTGAGCGGGATCGACCGGTACTGCGGAGAACAACTGTATGAAGTTGCGTTTTGGCACGCACTTATCCAGAGCGAGGAAGCGAGTACAGGTGTTTGTAATAGTAGGGGGCACCGGCTGGCCTGGGTTGATCTTGGGTTCTCGTGGTCGAGGCTTTTCGAAAGAGGACGGTAGCTGCGCGCGAAGCTCGTCAGAGACCTGGCCGGAAGAGATTCCATTGCTTGGCGGTGCCGGCTGATTTATTGAATTGACCTTCACAATCTCGTCATCAGCCATCGATCGACCAGCTTCGTTCTCATCGAGATCTAGGTCGATCTCGTCGGGATTCTGCTCCACCACCGGGGCGACCTCTTGGGCTTCCGCTGGCTTTGTTTCTCCCTCCGCAAGCTTCTCCATGTTGTTCTGGGGGGCCTCGTAGGTCTTGACGGCAACGAATTTACAGTGCAAGTGGGCCGAAAGCCAATAGGCAGGCCGTAGTCGATCCATGACGTACTTGGCAGCGAGGTTTCCTAGTTTGCCTTCGAAGCTGTCTTTCTTGAAGTCGGGCTTCATCTTCCACAAAGCGTTGGAGTCCCCATGTTTCTCGATACCTCGCGGCCAGTCATGGCTCAAGCCAATATCGACCTGCTCGCGGACCAGCAATAGCTTATGCACGTCGATCTGGCGCACGTGATAGAAGCTCTTGATATCGTCTTGGCTGAAAGGCAGGCGCTCGTGATGCGGCTTCTGGTAATCGAAACCCTTCCAAATACCGCTCATCCCAGCAATGCGCAAAGGACCGAAACGCAGCACATTAGCGGCGCCCATATAGTACATATTGGGCGCGACCCAGCCACCATAGTAAAGCTCCCATAGATAAGCACTTGCCTCGTGGTTCCCGCCAATGAAAATGGTGAGGTATGGTGCCTTCTTCTCGCCGCTGTAGTACGCCGGGAAGTCGGCCAGCTGGCGGTACTTGGCAGGCACCGACATGACCGAGAGGTCAGCAGCATTGCGTGTAGCCTACCATTTGAGTCAGTCTTCCTTTCATTTGTGTGCAGACATTCGTAAGAGTGTGGCTCACCTGAAAGTCACCTCCGATGATCAGAAGATCAACACCGTCCCATTTTCGCATCTTGGACGAGGCGGCCACTGAGGCGTAGATTGCATCGAGTGTGCCGTGGCCCTACGGATAGAAAAGATTAGGTCAAGATTACGAGAGATAACGAATGTCAATGAGACTTACACAACCTTCAAAGGCAACTCGGACGCCTTCCACTTCTTGCGTGCTGCCTTCCATGTTGGGCTGTGTTATCCTGGGTTTGCGTCTTGTAGATGCCCGGGTTTTCCAGTAAGGTCGACGATCAGACGGTGACGCTGTAACAATGAGTCGGGGCCCGGAATCTTGATTTCGGCGCTGATATACGCTAAAAATTGAGTTGTGATACCGGACTTTAGCGCGCTTAGGCGGACTAAAAAACGACAAGCAGCGCTTGATACAGTAGGCGCCACCTCGTAAATTTTGCCTACTAGCAAGCTGATTAGGCAGGTTCATACTCACCTACCAGGTAGGAGGTAGGTAGGAGGTAGTTACGTAGGAGGTAAGTAATTATTGATACCTACAGGCTTCGTGCTGCGTGCTGCGTGCTGCGTGCTGCGTGTTGCGTGTTGCATACAAACATGGACTCAGCGTCGACTCAAGGTTGTTTCTCCCAAACTCTGATTTGCAGGGGGGATGCGCTGGACAACTCCAGCACCTACAACCTGCCTAGGTTAGTTTGCTTACTTAATGGCCAGGAACCTCATGATTGGACGAGTCGCAACTTGAACTCTTCAATCCGGTGTTGTCACAGATCATCTCAGCATCTCATAGGCTTGTAGGCTACGACTCAGAAGAAGGCGTGCCCTTGGACACATTGCGTCGGCAATCCACGTCTGTAAAAAATTACGAATCTACAAAAACGTTTCTCTTCGTCGAAGATGCAAAAACAGACATCGCCAATCTTAAATCTATTCTGGTCGAAGTCTAACTAATGTAGATACTACTCGCATATCGTACCTTACACATAACCGATCCAATACGTTCCAGGGTATTCGGCTATTCTCTCTCCGATATAACTAGATAAATCAACAAGTAGAAACAAGAGATCGAAGTGAGCAGCCATGGGGGAGGTGGTGACTCCGGTGACCGTCGGCGGGAGATACTTCTGGACAGGCGACAAACGGGTAAGCCCCCTCGACTTCATGTTTTCTACCTAGGTCGATACTGATCCTCAAATCGCCTATTAGTTCATTGTAAATGGAGTTATATACGACTTGGGGAAGATTAAACAGGACCGAAGCCGGATATACCAGGATCCACTGGCCGACGACCAGTTGCAAACCATCCAGCGAAGCATCCCCCTTCTGAAGGAGCTTGGTATCAACACACTCTTCATCTGTGAGCACACATATTCATCATGTCGCCAGGAAAATCCGGGATGGCATATGAAGGAGCTGACAAAGGACGAAACTCTAGACTACATCGATGAAACTAAGAGCCACGATGCCGCCATGAGCATGCTGGCTAAGGCTGGCATATACGTACTTCCGGTAATTCCTACGTTGCTCTTCTTACTGCCCTCGGGCATAAATACTTACGTGGCGTGGGTTTAGTGTCTCTGCGGACAGGGCCGGGAAATGAGCTGCTACACGCCGTCCGCGACTTATACGAGTCAGCTCCTAGCATCCTCCTTCCGCACGGTCGACGTGATGTCTCAATATGACAACACGCTCGGCTTCATCATCGCCAACGAGTGGATTGACTGTCTTAGAGTGACATCAGCTGCGCCCTATCTCCGCGCCCTTACACGCGACGTCAAGAAGTACATGGCCCTCATGTCCAAGCTGGGCCAGCGAGTCCTTCCCGTAGGTATAAGCGCCGCCGATATCACATACCTATTGGCCACACAATTCAGGTACTTCAGCGCGGGCAACAAGGAAGAGGCGATAGATTTCTTTGCTGTAGGTCGCCGATCTTTTCGTCTCCGTTAACCAGGACGACGTTTGTCTGAGATAGAAATAACTGCTGACCGACAATCATCGTGGCTTGTAGTTCAGTAACTACAACAGCGTCGGGGAGTGGTCTATGCTCAAGCTGAGTAGCGGGGATAGCACGCCGCTCTCGGACATGTTCAGTAGCGCGCACATCCCCGTATTCTTCTCGCGGTACGGCAACGGCGACGAGGCGCCGGCCCGCTCCTACTTCGACACGCGCGCCGTCTACGTTAAGAGCGAGATGCTGCGCGTCTTCTCGGGCGGCGTCGTCGGCGAGTTCTTCCGCAGCCACCACCAGGGCCGCGGCCTCGTGCGCGTCTCGGCGTCGGGATCGGGCCACATACGAAAGCTGGACGACTTTAACGCCCTCAAGGCGGCACTAGCACAATTTTTCCCTCCCCGGCTAGACCAGTTCTCGAAGCCAGCTCCGAAGGACGAGTCGCCCTGCGGGGAGGAGGGGTACGCCGTCGTCGGCCGCAGGGGGTGCGGCACGCCCGCGATAGTAGCCACGACGTCCGGCACAGTCGAGGCGCGGCCGCAGATGCCGCGGCGCACCGACGAATGGAAGGCTTCGCACACCCTGCCCGCGTCCCCTTTCGACTGGGGCAGACTAGAGGCGAGTGTTGAAGAAAAGATTCTAGACAGCGAGTGGACCGACCTGAAGAGTGAGCGGCAGAGCGAGGAGCTAGACCAGGCCATCGAGGATTTAACGTTCGGGATCCGCGATAAACTCATCATTGACGACAACGTTACTACCGGTAGCGCCTGCAATGACGGTCGGCGCAGCTGCAAGAATGGGAATGAGAATACGTGCCATGTCATTTAGGCTTCGTTATGAAGTTCAGTACGGCACTGGGCATTGGGCTAGTGGTTATCGTATTGCGCTTCTTTTCTATAGCGCCGTGGACATTGTTTTTGCGTTCGGATATTCAATCAAGAAAAATATCATTTTCGTAGCATGATCATGCAACATCAATCATTTCGGTGAACATTCTTGGCAGCGCGTCTCGAGAGAATGCATATAATAACAGTGAAACGCTTTTGTTTTTCCTCTTCAATAGGATGCTACTCCTGAAGCCTTGCCTCCCCTAGTCTAAACAGGTATCTTCATGCTAAAATTCAAATAATAAAGCTGCTACTCCAATCCATCGTCCTTTTTAACATGCCGCGGATTAATTGGCGTTCTCTTCCTGGTAACCTTCTACTTTCATATCCTTAAGGCCGAGGTCTTCCTCTTCCTCCTCAGTCCGTTCGTAATCCTCCGTCGTCATCTGGGGATCTTCCTGGTCTGGATCGACGGCTTTCTGGACATAACTACTCGCCAGCGGATCGGTAAGGATAATAGTAAATTTCTTCTCGCCCTTGATGGCAGCATCTATACCCTCGAAAAATGCCGTCCACTGTGATCGTTCGTTGGCGCTGAGGGAGTCGCCTCCTTCTGATGTCCCAGTCTCGAAAATCTGGTTGTGTAGGTCGTTCCGTACTTGCGTCAACAGACCTTCGACAGTGGTGAAGCGGCCTCCTAGCGTTCCGGGGTTGACCTGGAGGTTAAGTTCGGGGCACTCGAGGGAACAGCTCTCGCTCTTGAGAATGTCTCGAGCAAGATCTTCCGCACTTTCAACCCGCAGAGTAATCTTCTTGCCTAGCTCTGGTATCTCGCCTCCCGTCTTGACATCGTTGGATCGGTATCCGCAATCGGTGCAGACTGTCGACATCAGGACAACGGCCTTAAAGTGCGGAATGTCGACCATCTTCATATTCGTTGTACAAGGGTGCATGCATCCCGGGCACGTAGCTGGGAACTCGTATACTTGGTCCGGGATGATATCGTCGTCCGCGGTTTCCTGGGCATTACCAACCACATCTCCAGCACCGAGGCCGAGAGCTTCGTTCTGTTCCGGAGTCCGTACGTAATCTCGCTTCTCCCATTTGCCTACCCCGTCACGCATGTTAGGGGTGATCCAGGAGTTTCCAGCCGGATCGTCAACAGAAAGTCGGAAAGGGAATGCTTCGCCTGCAAGCATTGCTCGGCCCTTTTGAATAATCTCGTCGACCTTGGCATGCACCTCTGGCGCTTGTTCCTTGCGTGCCTCTTGCCCAAGTTCTAGATCGTCGATGATCGTGGACAGGAGTCCTTCCACATTCGTAAGCTGTCCACGACCCGCCGGCACCTCGAGGTCGAGTTCGATGAACTTGACAATGGCAGTATCGGACTTGACGACTGATCTCTCGAAATCGGGCATTTCGGTCAACCGTAGGATGTAGCTCGAACCCTTGGGCTGGATGGTACCAGCAGATTGTATCTCAGAATTGGAGAAGCCGCATTTGTCGCAAGAAAAGGACATGAGAATGACTTCGCGGAAGTAGGGGATCGCAGTAAGGAGCATGCGCGTTGTGCCCTAGCCCTTTGTCAGTATGTGGTTTGGCGCAATGCATTACGAAGGCATACAGACATTTTCATGGCAGTTCATGCATAGGGATTCGATCTCTTCGACGACCTTTTCATCGTCGTCGCCTTTGGGCGTCACGCCGTTTGTTCCATTAGTAGTGGGGGCTAGGTGCCCAGCTTTCTGGCCGATGGACTCGAAGAAGTCAGTCGATGAGACAGTTGTCGAGTGTCCTGGTTCCTCAGCTCCAGGCATCTTAATTGCTTCTCGGCGTCTCTTAAAATACGTCTTCTTGGAATTTGGTATGTAGTCGAAAGTGCTGAGTTGTTGTTGACGGAAAAGCTTCGTTCTTGGACTCGAAAATTTTGGAGGGGCAATTGTCAAGGTATCGCGGGGTTATGACATATCAGGCTTATCGGTAGCGATTGCTAGTCCTTATCGGAAGGATCCAGAACACCACAGCACCTGCGTAGGTACCTAGGTAGGTAGGTTACTTCATCATGAAGTCGCTTAAGCTAAGACCAAGTCCGCTCTGTGATTTAGATGCGGACTGTGCCTGGAGCAAAGCTTGAAGACCTTGTTTCCTGTTCTTTGCTCTCTTCTTACTACTAGCATTGGCGGAAACTTTACTAGACTCAGAAGGAAGGACAGCTGCGTCTGGACGAACAGCTGCTAGCGGTCGTGGTTTGGTAGGACGACACCTGGATATAGGGGCTGCTGAAGGAACCTGTATATCTGTGTATCGATTGCACAGGCCACAGGTGAATCGCTTTCGGCACCCAACCGCTAAGTTGTTTTTTCCGTCAAGTTTCTTCGAAGTGTTACTTTTTCTAAGTCCTCTCTTCCGAGCAGTTTTGTCGGCGTCTAGCTTCAGCTCTGCTCCTTGACCTGGTATCATGATATGGCCACAAGCGTTGCATACGTGCTGCTTTTGTAAGTCTGACTGCTCTAGGTTATTGTTGAACATCAGTGAGTTCCGACACCTCATAATGTATGTCGAAGTTTCAGGAGCTGTCTTCATGAGAAGATGCGCGGCATCTGTAAGAAAACTTATGCTTTGGGGGATGGTGTCGTTCGCCATCATGTGTTACGAAGTATGAATAGTATTTCGTTCCTTCGATTTGAAGACAAATGGGATGTATGTATGAAGGTACCTAATTTTGAGTGTCCATTGAAATTTGCGGTCAAGTCCCTTCATATAGCCATTCGATGCATATCCCGCATGATTGCATACAAGAATACCCGCTCTCGAGTCATTTGGAGCCTACACTGACAACATGTTTGAAATCGACGAGTCTCTAGGCAGATACCGCTCTTTTAGAAGTGCTGCCTGTCAGGAAGTATTGATACCCTTCCATCAATATCACAAAATACCCATCTTCTCGCCAACTAGGATTACGTGATAGTAACTGCGCCTTCATTGACAAATAACAAGATAACTACTTTAGTTGCAAAAAATCTGTCTCATATATACAATCTCAAGCTCCTGGACACCATGTATAGTACAACAAAAAACCACTTGAAGGAAAAGGTGGTAATGAAACATAAATTCCGCTGTCATTTCAGCATTTGTTAGCTTGGATGTCGGCCCTACGGTACAAGGTCAGTCAGTAATTGAGTCAACGCGACTAAGGATGACTTACTTAAACTTCCAGTGGCTGTACGACGATTCGCCGCCGTGCTCGCAGCCGTTGATCTTCTTCTGCAGGCCGTCGTAGCACTGGTCCTTGGGAACACTGCTGGAATCGTCGAGGCCAGTGTCCATGTAGATGATTTTCGATACGTCCGAGGTGTGAGGATCCCAGATGTAGTCAACCTCCAGCTTGATGCAGCGATCTCCGTCATTCACATTTACCGTGCCCGTCTTGGACTCCGGGTGGTCGCCCCACATGTAAATGCGCCGCAGCTGTCCTCCTCGCTCTTCGTTGCACGCAGCCTTGGCTACCCGGAGGGCCACGTCCTTGGAGCTATCCCATTTATCGCCGCCGCTGTAGCACCCCCCGGAGACTAGCGGCGCCATGGCACCGACAGCGAGGATGCTTGAGAAGAGCTGCATAATGTTGAAGAACTTTCTTGAAGTAAGAATTATGACGTGCGGGAGAGTGTACGAAATGTTTGTGATGATTTCCATGAATTCCAAAGGAGATTCTACTTATATATATAGAAGCTTAGATGGTAGGCATAGCCAACCAATGCTTCATTTACCAGGTATATATCATGTTGATTACTCTTCGTTACGATGTCATATTATTCAGATGCAGGCCTACACGAAGACATCATGAGAAGATTTGCCAAGGTGAAATCGAGGCTGCAGTATTTCTTTAGGTGCTGCCCCAGGATCTCACGGGACCCGTCCATACGGGGCTTGCAGCTGATGATATAGGTCATTCTATAACGCGTTAGCGCTAAGGCACCAGCTGTAGTTATAAATCACAGCAGCCCTGACGATCTCGTTACGGGCTATTTTCAGCTGGCTTATTTTGGAAAGCTTACGGCCAAAACGACGTACTTTCCTGGGCCCATAAGTACATAATCAATCCCGGGTTATGTCGTTATAGACGTAGCTAGGGAGGAAAAACGAACAGGACCATCCCAAGAAGATGCGGACTTAACCAGTGGCAAAGATGTACGAAATAATCGGTGCATTGCGGAAGCTAGGGTGGCTGTCTTCTAGCATCGCACGAGGGTATTCCTGTACCAAAAGAACGTCAGGTACGGAGGCATATACCAGGTACAAAGTACGATGGAGACATTGCTGTTTTTACCATATGGACTCATTAAATTCTCTCTTGCTATTCTGCCAACCGAGTTTCTCTTATAATTATCTTAACGCAGACAGACTCATGCTTAGGTGGTGAAGCTTTAGGCCCAGGACTGTTACAGGGACAGTAATTCCGCAAATGTGCGAGTCTTTTGGCCCTGTTCTTCGTATAACTCTTTGAGGTAAGCAACTTTTAAGGATCCCATCAATGTCGCCTTGCGTAACCACCACTATATCCTTATGGTGTGTACGTACTCGTAGATCTGACAGGCAGCTTTGCAGTCGTATAAGCCATGTCGATCATCTTCATAGTGTTGATCGAGTCAGCGCCGTGAACCCATTGTCGCACTTCGCGCCCCCGAACTTTGTTGACAAATTGTTCCAGCTGGTATCTGTAAGTCGGCCAATGAGCCTCCCCCGGCTGATCGATGTTAGCCTCGTGGAATGTGTACGACTTGATCGTTTTCTTGTCCGTCCATTTCTTGACGTGGCCACGCGTGTCCCCGACCTTTCGCAACACGAATTCATCGTCAACCTGAATGGAGTGGAAGAAGGCCGGCTGGACGAAAGTTTTAAATACAATCTTGCGTGTCCGCACTACCTCCTGCCCCTCGTGTACGTCGATGCCGGCATCTGCGTTGGGCACTACGATAGGCTTGTGGGTTACGTGGATGTCAGGCGACATGTGGTCAAGCGGAGCTTTCAGGTCGCCCTCCATTTCGCCGTACGCACCACCGGGGAACCGGTATCTCGCCTTATACAGACGGTCGCATCTCTCGTCGTAAGTCCCGGACTGCGTGTCGCATTCCTCGCACTCCTCTGCCACGACCCCGAATATGCGAGCCAGGGAACTTGCTGTATACGCACCGAGGTCCATCAATGCGCCACCACCAAGATCATACCGGTACCGGATATCGTCCGCGGCAAACTTCCATTTTGGGACCCATAACACGGCCTTGGCGCTGGACACGGCGGCAGGTGTAACGTATGACATGAAGACCGTCCAAGCCGGATGGAAAAGGTAATGCGCTGCTTCTAGGAGGACCGGGGCTGATGGTCCGTTGAGAAGCGGACTCTTGAAAAGCGCCTCGGCTTCTGCTGCATTGTTCACTGACGGCTTTTCCAGAAGCACATGTTTACCGGCTTTAAGTGCGCGAAGAGCCCATTCGTAGTGCAAGCCATTCGGGAGTGGAATGTAGACACAGTCAATGTCGAGGCTATTGAGGATATCTTTGTGCGACGGTAAGCAATCGATCTCTACCTTCCAGAAGTAGCGAGGCCTGTTTACCATCATACGTATCTACCACCTTTGGTATGCCATGCTTCTGCGCATATGCTTTCGCCTTTGGGGGGTTTCGAGCGGCTACAGTTTGAACCACAACATCTGGATGAGACTTCGCGGGAAGAATAAGAGCCTGTGGGCCAATGTCAGCAGCACCAAGAATCCCAAACCGAAGCGGCGCAGTCGATTTAGTTGCTTCAGGTGGATTGAAAATTAACCAGTTTCGACGTGCGAGACCAAGGAGCGATGCCATCACCACTGATCAGGTCGTGCTAGCGACACAATATACGTTCGGAATCTAATGTTGATCGAAGTTAGAAGTTTCTTGTACCGTTGAACTGGAACGTAACAAGAATCCCCAGGTAAAAAAGCGACTGGTCATGCACATGATGGCGAAGATCCCCCTCTTTCAATTCAACCTACCACCCTCTGCTTTATGACTTAATGCGACTATTCTCCCCTCCGCATCTCTCACTTGCACGTCGACAGTAGTGAACGGCCTAGCATCACGTCCTCAACCACAACTATAGCAGGGCCCGAGGATGCAGCAGCGAGCATGCATGAGCCTACATAACCGCCATTTGACACTGCTACTTGATAGAAAGCGTTGAGATATTTCACATCATAGGATATAAATACCAGAGGGATGAATATTATGGAACTCGCAATGAAAAGCTCCTTACCTAAACAAATGTCCTAGATTTCATTGATATTAATGAGTATTTCGAGTACACCAGTTTCATCAACTAAAACAACTACGCCCGTTAGCTTTTAGTATCTGCATATAACTCGAAACAACTAATCTGGTCCAGATCTAGCTTCTTGAAATTTCACACAATTAATTATATCGAATTCTTCCGAGGTCGACCTGTGGTAACAAACATAGGGGCGAAAAATCACAAGCCTCCCAGACACAAAATAGGGGTCAAGTCGATACGAAGTAGCCAGGCCTAAACTACCTAGGACAGATATCAGCCACGAGACAGAATAGATAATTGCCAAACTATTCGCCGAACCAGGAGGAGCGGACAATCCAAATATGCGAATGATTGCAGTCAATAACCTTCATAACATCAACGATTTAGATTTGACGGACCAATCTTAAATATTCACAAAATGGCATAGTAAAACTTTTAGGCAAATACCCGCTATAAATAAACTAATGCTAAACGGTATCCAAGCATCTAGTCATGATAAACATGCAATAATTTGTACATGAACGCTTCCAAACACCGCCAATGCAGGCACTAACTACCGTACAGTGATACATAGATTATGTATAGATTTATAGGATCTTGCTAACAAGGTCGGTGACAGGAGAAAGAATGCTACCAGTGACATTCTCGATGTCACCCACAAGGCCATTGACCTCGGTGACGAGAGGACTGGTAATGTCACCAACAGCACCGAGAGCGAGGCTGATGATGGGCTTAGCAATGGGCTCGACAGTGGACAGGGCAAGCTGGAGCTCAGGCTTGATGGCCTTGAGGACATCTGTTGATGATTCATTAGTACGTATGACTCAAAGGCATACGAGAGCACTAAAACTCACCAGCACCAACACCGTTCACAATCTGGGTAGCAGTGGACTGAAGACCGTTGGCAATGGACAGAACATTGTTGAGCAGGTCAGGAAGGTTGTTGAGCTCATCCTCAGCGAGGGTCGGGACACCCTCGGTGATGATGGGGAGGACGGAGCCGACGATCTTGGTGACCTCGCCAGCAATGCTGAGAAGGGACTGCTCAAGCTGAGGAACCAGAGCAGTGCTGTTGGCAGCACCGCCAATGCTGACGACCAACTTGGCTGCACATTGTTAGTCACATATGAAGCGACGGTGAGCTGGGATTGTCGGCACATACAAACGCTCTGGAGTTCACCCTCGACGGTGGTCTTGACCGTGGAGACGGTGGTGGTGGCAGTGCTAAGGATCTCCACAGCACGGGCGTGAGGCTGGTGGACGGCCGGGGCGGCGAGGGCAGAGCCCATGGAGAAAGCAGCGAGAGCAAAGCTGGTGAAACGCATTTTGGCTGTTGGTATTGGGGGTTTGTTGGGAGGCAAGGTTATGCAATTAGAAAGCTGGGTTGCTAGAAAAGCTGAAGAGCCTAAGATATCAAAGAGTGACTAAGTTGGAAGAAGATAGAGAGCGACTGAGTGAGAGACACTGTAAGCTGATCTGGTTTGTGATGATGAGAAAAAGAAAAACTTCCCAAAGATGTCGACTGGCGATGGTAGATATATACATCCCGAGTCAACCGAATCACGAACCCCTAGATGCTCGCGTCGGTACTTCCTCCATCGGAGAGCCTGTCATCATAGGTCCCCATGGCGTCACTGGGTCAGGGAGGTCAGGTAGGGGCTGGAATAGTGATGGGCATCTGCCCTGTCTACCGGTGATCTTCAGGCACAGCGGCTTGGCGTGCATGAGATGGCACATGAGAAGGCACATGAGAATGGGTACCGGCTCAATGGAATTGCGATGTTGGTGTTGAGCTCTACTAGGTACCTAGTATGTAAGTTGGTGTTGTCCCGTAATTCCAAGCACAGGTGGATCCATAGCCGTGGGTTGCAAACCAACGCAGCGGATGGGCGCGTGCAGGGGTTTGTTGTCCCCGCGTGGTAAAAGAGTCGATCGCAATATTACCTACCTTGTCACTACAACCAGAAGCCCATTCTAGGTTAATTTACGGTTATTGCGTACACCAAACGAAAGATGACGATGCCAAAGGCGCAGGTTTATTCTTCGCCAGAATTCGGCGTAGACGAAGCTAGGAGTAAGTTCTCCAAATTACCATATCATCACTTTGGATACTACAGCCAACAGCTAACCTGTCTTCTGCAAGATTAATATCAACCCCTTACCTTAGGTAAGATATCAGTGTCTAGATATCCATTTCAGGCACTTCAGCAGCTGTTTTAGCTTACTGTTGATCAAGAGCAAAAGAGCTATAATGGGGGTTATCAAACAGCCTGACTGTAGATCACAACTACTACTGAAATGGCCCTGTAAGAACGGGAGGCTTGCATTGGCCGGCACGTGGTCGACGTTGAAAGCTTAACGGATCCGACTGCCGAGGGACCACAGTGGAAATATCACCGGCTATCTCATGACAGCTTCAAGATGGAGAAAGTATGGATGCATTCACCGACATATTGACTTCATAGGAGCTTCACAGGCTAACAGGGTCTCAATTGGCGGCTTGTTTACTCCTGAACCTAAATAAGGGGTGCCAGTTTGTCGATGATAAGCACCTTGTGCCTCATTCTACCCGCACAATATTGAGGATCCATTACCATTCTGCCCTTATGCTACCTAGAAGATATATTAATTATCCTAGCCAACGCCGCATATTATTGTTTGCAAGTGATCCTTATTTCTCCTTTCCACAATAAGCCTAACGTCATTTCCATAACCTGTCGCAGCGCTGAATTTGAACCCCTGAATACCCTATGCTACCATAATCATAATCATGATAACGACGGGCCAAAAGCCTTGCACAGTAATTGTCACGGTACAATTAAAACGAGGCCCCATACCAACACCCTATCGTTCAAAATCAAGGCCTCTTGCTATTCTTGGTGTTCTTGTTTTTGTGGTTTTTTTTGACTGAATTTCACTTGCGCTAGCTAACTTGCCCACGCTCCCTGCAAAGCGTGGCCGAGTTAGCTGGAGTGTGGCCGTGTTAGCGGGGGGAGCATTCCGTATGGGCGAAATAGCCCGTACACATCCGGCACATGAAATTAGTGCACTTGGGGAGTGGGTAAAGCCCCATGAAGCCAGTCATTTCTCCATATGACTTTTCGATAACTGCCTACCTACCTAACTAACCTACTTACCTCCTATCTAATAGACAGGATGAAACAGCTCATTCTTCGTTACCTTGTTAGCCGACTGTCGAGTGAACTGTACCACCTCAATAATCTGTCAATGCTATTGTACACCATCGTTAAGTGTGAGGCTAGCCATGCTGTTTCGGCATCATCGGAAATTTTTCATGTCCGATACGGAAACCTTCCGAGAACAACAAAATTGGTTATATTAGATATCCCTGATTTTTGTGGAACAGCAGCTTGAGCTAAACTATCATCTCCTTAGAACGACGTGCCGCTTCTTTAGGATATTCTAACTAGTTCCTATAGAGCTAGAATATGCATTTCATATCCCTTTATTTAGCCCACAACTTGTTTCCTGATTATGCAGTTTAGTACCCGTGAGGCGGGCCGGAGTGGATATCTGTGTGCCGCAAAACCATGCTCATATTAGTAGTTCTCCAAGGAGCGGTCGACCGGAAGTGCTGTCAGACCCAAGAGACATGAGCTTAAAAGTAAGCTAGGCTCGGGGTCTAAAGTTAGTCCCAGGGGAAGTACGGAATAGGCATTCCTTGTCTAGCAATGTTTTAGGTTAAGACTAAGAATAACACCGACATAGTAAAATGTGGAGTGTTGAGAGTTCTTGGGCCTATGCCAACTTCGCTAGGTTAGGTTAGAACATCATCTGTATATGACCATAGCTCCTTTGCCAACCCTACCAACTCCTCGTTCTTAGCATTTTTATCCAATTTGTTATCGCTCACCACTCCGACGGGCATACTATCTTCATTGACCAATTTCCCTTTCTTTTCGCCGGCTGCCACCCAGAGTTGGCTCAGGCGGCCCTTCTTTGGTTGAAAATGTTTGTTTTTGGATGATCATGGCGTGAGCTAGATGATTGACCGCAAAGTGTATTTCAACGCCGTCATCGCTCACCGACGGCAGAGTATCCATGATACCACCATTACACCCAATAAGCCTTGCAGGTTAGCGTTGCGATTATTCTACATATACTTCGATAAGAACTGAGAATATGAGAAGGATAACTGATACGAAAAGATCGAGATGATCGTGGGAGAATTGATCACAGGCTTCCTTGTCCGAAGATAAAGATGTCATGCCCGCCTTCAAGAAGGTCACCTCGGCGTTTGGATTCGTCTTCACTACTCTCGTAATGAGCGACACGCCGGCTTGGTTAAATATATGTGAGCAGGGCCATGCTTCGCGAGGGCTTCGACTGATTTTTTGCCCAGATCAGCGGTACCTTCAAGCTGTTAGCCTTGTCTGCAAAAGTTATAGAAAGTGTGCCATCTTGCGGGTGATCCATAGTAATGCTCCGTCCCGGCTACTTCAAAGAAGGCGTCAGAACGTTACGAAGGTTGCAGCCTTCGTAGAACTATCCGAATCAGATCGCGCGATATGGTAAGTCACATATAGAACCAGGCTAGAATGGGAATCGCGTATCTGTGGCCCTGGCGAAATTTGTGAACCTCACTCCGACTTGTTCGAGTATTGCACTGTCGACTTTGGTCTCTTCAATCCATCAGGTGAGCTGGGTAAATGCCGGAAAAGATTGCATATCATTTACCAGCAGAAGGCAAACTATTTAGGGCTAAGTTTTCTAGAAACCCAAATTCATAGACGCGCAATAAGCAACGTGCATGAAGTAGGTTAAAGCTATGCCCAAGGAATAACCCTCCGTGCTGGTGATAACAGTGAGATATCGCAACAATGGCATACGAGGTCGCAGCAATGAAATAGCTACGCGAAGTAACGCTCGAAAATAACCTCCCCATGGCTTTGAAACCATCATGTCACTAACACGTCCGTAGGCATGCATACACGATCATATTTGGACTGGCTTGATCCAGAAGACGACAGAATCATCTACACCAGCGAGCCTGGCGTAGATCCAATACGTTTCCCATAATTAACTCAGCGTGGCTCATACGTCAAACTGCACAGGTCGAAAGAGGGGAGCCCAGCAGGAGACCGAGGATCAACTGCAGCCAGAAGAGGTGGCCGAACCCAGAAGGGGTATACCAACGATAGATCAGACACGGGTATTCGTTGGGACGAGGTATTGCAGACCTTATAGCTGTCTATCCTAGCCTACCGCCCGATCTTTACAGCCAATTTAGGGCTTTTGATTACTGGGAAGAGCTTGCACTACAGCTCGGATCGCTAGACCAGACCAAGGCAAGAACCAGCCAACACCTGCGCCGCGAGCATGGCTCGATAGATGATGAAGGGGACTATAGATAATTAACGCCCTTGATTCCGTATCTCCAATCTTGCCGGCCGGCCTGGCGAGATCAACCCCATAGCTCAAAATTCCACTCTCCGCAGACCACCAGTTACTTGTACTAATCCCATACAACACCCTCCGGACCTGTCTGACTAACCTAGGTATCCACCTTGTCGATCCTTGGAAGGCTACCCCACGAGTACGGTGCAGCCTTAAGCATTAAAGGTTTGCCATCTTCCGCTGATAGCGTACCTCCTTCGTTGCAGGCGACGGCATGATGTATGGGATAACCTACTATTACATCGCGGGGAGTTTGATCAAGACGGCCTCTGCGTGGATGTAATGGGCGGATAGTACGAAGGATTCAACAATATTGAAAAGAGAGGATTGATAGTATGGGGCGAGCCGTGGTCAGAAACAGCCTACAGGATGGGAGATCAGCGAGGGGCTTTGCGACTAAATCGTCTTTTCTACTTAGGGGCTGCCACAGTCTAGTCGATGCTACTAATACCTAGGTAGGCAGAGAGAAGTCAGGGGGGAGGAGGGATTGGTTATAGATGCTGAGAAAGACATGTACTTTTTGGTAGACGTGTGGCTGACATACACTAGTCCTCAGTCCTCTTCTCCCCATGGGCCAACTCCAGGGCCCTTGAAAATCTTTCCGCCTTTCCATACCCACCCGATGTTAGTCTTTTCTTGTAGTACCTTCACGTCGTCTACCGGATTCTTAAGCAACCCGAGAACATCGGCCTCGTATCCGACCTTCAGCTGGCCCGTCTTCGGGGCTTGTCCACCCACGCTCAAGGGACCGTTGGCCGTAGCCGCTTTGATAGCTTCGAGGTTGCTCAAGCCCGCCTGCACAGCATATTCTAGTTCCATGGCCATGTTGAAACCTGGCGGCGTGTCTGTGCCGAGTGCGATTGGGATGCGTGCTTCGATCGCTAGCCTGTATGCGGCGAGGTGATTCTTGCCGCACAGCTGCGCCTTTTCCCACTGCTGCCGCGATAAGCCCTTGCCGCCTGATTGCAGCAGCATGTCGACGATAGTGCGTGTAGCGATCCATACGGTGCCTTTCTCCTTGATCAGGTCGACGCATTCCTGGTCCGCGAAAGACACGTGTTCCACGGTCGTAACGCCGGCCTTGACCGCTGCCAAAATACCAGGCTTACCATGGACATGGGCGGCTACTGCCCTGTTCTGCCGTGATGCTTCGTCAACGATGCACTTGAGCTCCTCGGGGCTGAATTGAGCGTAGAGCGGATTATCATCCCGAGACATGACGCCACCGGAAGCCAGGATCTTGATGCACTTTGCGCCGCGCCGGATCTGCAATCGCACCGCTCGGCGGCATTCATCGACGCCATCGACAATTACGCTCATGCTGGCCCCGAACTGCCCTGCCGACACAGTAGAGACTCCGAGATTAAGCAGCACGTCTCCAGCCGGCAGAGAGAAGACGTCGCCGTGGCCGGCTGTCTGACTGAGACAGGCGCCTGCGCTATACACGTTGGGCCCGACGATGGTGCCGTCATCAATGGCCTGGGCGACCTCGCAGCCGTACCCAGCCACGTCGCGCAGCGAAGTGTAGCCCCGTTGGATCGCCTCCCAGCACCCACGAGTGAGGCGTGCCCCGCAGCTGGCGGGGTGCGCCGAGATGAAAGCCAGGAAGCTGTCACTACCCTCGCCTTCTCCCTCGCCGCCAAAGTGTGTATGACAATCCCACAGGCCGGGCATCAGATAGGGGACCGAATAGGACTTGTGCGGCATGTCTGTGTACTCGGAGGGAATGTCCGATTGTGCACCGACCCAGACGATGATCTTGTCCTCGATGACGAGCGCGGCATCTTTTTGCGGTTCCCCGTCGCCCGGAATGAGCAGGCCTGCGGTGATGATGGTGAAAGTGCGCTTCCTTTCGGCGCATGCACTATCATCGTCGCGCCGGGGTCTCACTGTGATGCCAAACCCGGTGGAGAAGACGCGTTTCGGGAGCGGCTCCGGCCGTGGTTGGATCGTACGTCTCGTCATTCTGGCCTAAATCCGAAACAAAAATTGATGCCCAGTAATTCTAAACGTGAGATGCAAATTATCAAATCGGAGAAGGACCTACATGTGTTAACTAAGTGAAGCGGAGAAGAACGGCGATCCAAGCGCGGAGACGCCTAATCTGGAAGGTCGGGTAGGTGTGAAACTGCTTACGAAATTCAAGTCGATATCAACTTCTCATCTGTTGATAGACACGTCCCAGCAGACTTGCTCTAGTGATACGAATTGATCCTCACAGCATTCTTCAGTTTTGAAGTTGGAAAAAAATACTTTCCTTTGTTTCCATTCAGCTTGATTTATCATAAAACAGTTAGGGACTGAAGTGATAAAAAGAAGGGATAATGACCCATATCTGGCTCCTTATTTCTATGCAAGGACTCGTAGAATAAGGCATAGAGTCTAACAAGATCGGAAGCAATACTATTGACCTTCTTGGAGATACAGATACCCTTCTCTGCTAACGTCTCGAGATCGGTTTAGATTAAGTCGAGCTTACTTCAAGAAGATAAGCAACAAGGGGTAGATCAATAATTCTCGAGCCGTTCAGTGCTACACGGCAGGGCAATCGTGAATCACGAAACAAAGCAGGTCTGTATCGCGAAGTGAAGGAGGAAACACTCACAGATAAACGATGCAGGAAGTGTGATAATCAGTTCAGCCTCCAGTGTGAGCATCTTATGGCCCAGCAATGTGCAATGCTTCAGCCCGCTAGAGAGGATATGAAAGACGACGGTGGGGGCACTCGAGTCTACAGATGTGGTCATACGTACCTTTCTCGCTACATCGGATCGAATCCAATGCCATTTGGGAAAGGCGATTACTGTGTGACTTGCTGGAAGAGGCTTGTATGGGACGGGAGAGCCCGTATAGGCAAGCCAGAAGGTTCGAAGCGACCAAAGAAAGCAACCAAACGCAAGAGCAAACGCGAGGATAAAAAATTATTATTGCCTAGGCCTGGAAGAGCCAAGCCGTTGCTATGGGTCCGTAGGTAGAGGCCTGATGCTTGGGATGGAGGAACCTTGTGGAGGAACCTTGTGGAAAGCGGCCAGTTCTGTTCTGATATATCATACATCCTGATAGTGAACAGTGTAGCTAGCAAAGGCCCCAATCACAGCCCTATTATCCATTGGACCCTAAGCTACACATGCACCTTCCATTGAATATTTACGCTCGTCTTTGTAGACCACCGTAGTTTTCCCGAAACCTATTCGAGTGCCCAGTGACTGGCCACCTACCTGGGTACCTTAGGTGTGCAAAGCAATCAAGGCAAGAACGCCGGACACGTTAGGTAGGTAATTACGCCTGAAACCATTCCTACCTACCTAAATATATGTAGGTACCTACCTAAGTATGTACCCAAGGTAATCACATAGATAAATGAGAGGGCCTGCTACACTTTTAGCGGCGATATCTTTTCATTCTTATTCTACTGTGATTTGAGCACCCCACGCGCACTTACGCACTCAACGCGAACACCCAACGCACACCCAGGTTCACGCGTTCATCTATTCAACCTACAACCTACAACCTACCACCTACACCAGCAATCGTTTCTCCTTGTCGCCGATCCATCTCAATACTGATTGACCACGCCGCTGATTCATCCTAATTCCATCGTCTCTATCGACCTATCCCTGGTTTCATGTCGCAGTTCGTTCGTCTCTAACTTGACAACGTAATAGGGAGACAAGATGTCGCTGCTATTGCGCATGCCTATAGAGGTAAAGCCCTGTACTATCCCGTCGCAATGCTGTTGTAAAGCTCACACAATTCCTTCCCTTTCATAGATTCGCTATATGATCTACGAATTTGTTCTATACAACCGTTGGCTTTATCCCGTCAAAGAAAAGGGTTCCGACAAATATTTGTTCTGTACCCAGAACTTCAGGAAGCCCAAGTACCGTGTTAAAGATGACGCTACTGGAAAAATTGTCGACAGATATCCGGAAAGCGATCTCGTTTCCCTCAGTCTCGTTTGTCGACCCATCTACGAAGATTTGCAAGCTAGACCAGTATTCTACGAGATCAACTCTTTCGAATTCACAACTCTACTCGAACTTGAGGCGTACCTGGCGCATATCGCCCCCCAGAAACGAGCAGCGATTCACAGTATCTCACTCTCTATGCTGCCTCCTAACGTCCTGCGCGACTGCTTTAACGACAAGGGACCGCTCCTGAAACTCCTAACCCAATGTAAGAACATCAAGGAATTCGTGATCGTGATTGTCCGTTGCCTACCTTATTCAGACTGCCTCACGGCGTGGGTGGAGGATTCTCACCGAGAGCTACCCGATGACCCCGACGCACTCAAACATACGATGCTTCTGTGGAACTTGCCTTTCGTTCGATACAGATTTGACTTCGTCAAATACTCCAATGGCAGGTGGCCAGTCAGTAGCCTTGATCTAGGACGATCCGACGTGATCCCACCAGGGTTATTTCTACCGGATGCTGGAGAAACATTCACAGACAAGGTCCAATTGCTGAACGAATATGGTAGGCTCCAAGCCCTAGGATTCATCACATTATCACATGCTATTAAATGCAACGCAGGATTGCTAATATTTGAATGTTTTAGCGATTCAGCATAGGCGGCAAATCGAACAGCAAGGGGAGCGCAACCTCCCTAAGTGGTTCATGGACTTAGGCGAGAATCCATCTGGTCCTGTATCATCCGGAACTAGAGGTGCATTCTCAAGGTTCATCTACGGTGACCGGAAGCTGCCTTATTACAATTATGAGGGAGTGTTGACAGCCAAAGTCGAACAGGTCTACGAAGTTTTCTGGAAGGGAGGCTCCGAGATAGAATGTTGCATCTCGACTGATACGAAGAGAGCAGCAAGTGAACCACTTCAAGCCATTCTCAACCATAGCGGCTGCGATGCACTTCGCGCCTTTTACTGGAATTATCTGGCAGGTGTGCGAATGGCGAATTATACCTCCGACATCAAACTCTTCAGAGTGCCAGGATTTCCGTCACCTAGGGATGTCTACGATATTGGAGACTTAAAGATAGCCATCCCCACCATAATTCCGAACCATCGAATTCTGAAGTCACTTAGCAGCTGGCATAAGCTCATTCGGGCTTGGGACAAGTACTTCGAGTTTATGGTGGAGCGAAGGGAGCGTATCCTGGAGAAAGAGAAGTGAACATCTCAGCGACTCTTCGAAGCCAGAGCAAAACGGGAGAGAGAAAGAGAGAGACGAAAGCTTCAGCGGCTCGAGGCCAGGAAAGGCACAGGGGGGGAGAGGGGACAGATGGACGGGGATAAGTACAGAAGGAAAGGGTAATGGGAGTATTTGGAGAAGGTGAAGGAATCGGATTGTGACCTACGGAAGAGATTGGCCATCCGCTATATCAAAAGTTGAGAAGGGGTCCTGATTTCAATTTTCCGCGCTGGTTTCTTTCAAGCCATTCAGTTTTATGTACTCGGCTCCTTGAGACTTTAGATAGCCCATGGCAAATTAATGCGATTGCGTTTAATTCTCACATTTCACGGCTTGCGAACTGGTAGCAAGTGATAAACATAGGTACTCACAACTTGTAACACGTTTGAATGCTTTCTCCTTTTATATTTCTACGAACATTCTTAATTCACCTTCACTATTCATACTCGCTAGTTAGGTAAGCAATGTAGACTTGCCTCGATTATCAAGGTTCTCCCTCTCCTGCCACTTGTTTGACCGCCCACCAGCCATAGACACTTTCAAGGGGCCGCCACGGAAGGATGCACCATTAAGAGCATTCCTAGCTGCTTCTGCCTGCTCTGGCGTGGCAAGGTCGACGAAGCAGAAGTCATGATTGCCAGGCTTGGCGCGAGTTGACTCGTGGGCTGTGACCCTTTTGCTAATGGCCTCACTGCAGATCCCCGGAGTTAGCAGACAGTCCTCTCGATGAAATACGCGTGGATTGATAGACTTTTCGGAAGCGTTAACTCACACCTGGTAGTCCTTGAATAGCTCGCTAATTTCCGAGAAGTTGGTAGACTGGTCGTGCATTCTAGGCAGGCCGCCGACGTACAGGCGCTGGCCGGTGAAATCTTTGGCGTATCTCGGGGATGGAGACTGTGCGTTGTCCGCTGTAGGGGATCGGCCAGGGGCGGACTCGCCCTCCCCGTCCCCGCTGTCCTTCTCGCCCGACAAATTGCCCCATCGGTTCAAGCCCTCGTTCCGCCTGCCGCCGGACGCGTTCCCTTTCGGTATACAGGGGCGACACTTGACGTCCCTACCGAGCAGAGGCTTTCCTTCCAAGGTAGTCATGGCCTTCTCGGCCGTCTCTTGGTCCTCGAACTCGACGAAGCAGTAGCTGGGGTTCCTTCCTGAGAAGGGGTCGATGGACATGTGGATCTTCACAAAGCTACCTAGCTCGTTGGCGTTAAGCAGCCCCTCGATGTCTTCCGGCTTGGCCTGGTACCGGAGATTGCCCATGTAGATGCGCCGCCCTTCGGCGATCGCTTTCGCGGCGTCCCCGTCGTCCTTCTGCGGCGACTTGTTGGTCCGCTCGCGGTCGTACGGACGGGTTCTACGACCCCAGCCACTGCGCTGCCCAGATGGAGTTTCGCCATCGTTGGCAGAATCGCCCTTGGTTCTCCAGGATGAACCACCTGATCGGCCTTGTGGCGTGGATCTGGCGGGCTGGGCTGCCGGATCCCGAGTTCGCCAGCTCGAGGCGTCCCGCCAGTTCCCTGCGTCAGCCATTTGCCGATTTCTAAGTTGCTTCTGGCAAGTGAAGAATCGTAGTGATGTAGTTTCAAAGCAGTGAGTTGATTGGTAGAGTACCTAGGTATATAAAACTAAGGGAAAGTGTTGTGGAGCAGTGGGCCAGCAGAGAAATTACTCCACTGGCTGGCTGGTTGGTAACCTTAGGGAGTGTCCGTTAAATGAAAGTATACCGCGATAAGGGCAGATAATTTGGACATGGACGATTTCAGCCCGGGCTTAGCCCAGTATTTTAGCCACCACAAGATTAAACTAACTTCCAAAGCACATGCTTGTTGGGTACGGAGTCTCACCTCACCGCCCGCCATTTGAAAACTGAGCTCCTTAATTTGGTAATTAAGAATTCGATGATAAAAACGGTGATAGAGTAAGAAATTCTCTCTATTCTACTCTCAAACCTGCCCTAATTATGCTTGACGCAGTGCGACAATGCTAAGTTCCATTTGCTTGCACAACCCCTTTTCAAGTCGTGATCCACCCCCCTAATAGGTAATTGAAGTAGCACGACAAAATACAATCACCATTTGTACGCTCCATGTGGAAAAAAAAAAAGCTATTTCGATAAGTTCTAATCATATATGAAAGGGGTCATAAACCCATCCTAATCATAAATTTCCCCAGGTCCCTATGAACCTACACGTTGGAGATCCTGTTAACAACAATATCGGCACTGTCAACAAAGATCATTGTGCCACCATGATACTTCGTACTTCAACAGAGGTAAAACGTTCAGATGTAGACCAAATTTGCACAAATTGCCACTAGTCGAGGCTTCGCGAGCTGACTGGCTTTTTCTAGATGCCGCGTATAGCAGCCACATTAGAGAAGGCCCCTCGCTAACAACAGATCGGACTCAGGAATGTCAAACTGGCAATGGGATACAAGGATTGGACGAAAGCCAAACTTTACCTAGTGCCAGTGAGCTGGAAGTATGGGAAAGTACATGCCCACTGCAAAAAAGAGGTAGATTGGATTGGTATGGATGTGTTGTTGTAAAAGTGTGGGAGCCCTTCAGTAGGTCCAAGGTGTAAGATACCTCCACAGTAGTAATCGCACCTTCCTTCCTTGTACCTCCCATCTCTGCATACTGTCTCTTACAGCAAGACTCCAGGACTGATTATCCTTCCTGAGCCAAACAAATTCCTAGATTTTAGCCAAGGTTTCATAGGTATTTATGAGAGTGAACTGTCCCCTAGTTGATTGCAAAGAATTTTGACAATGTTCAAGTCTGATCCAAGGTGTGGCTCTTTTTTTTTTTTTTTTTTTTTTTTTTTTTTTTTTTTTTTTTTGGCATTGATTTCCTCGGCCTCGTGATATCATCTTTATCTCATGGATTCAAAATTCAGTGTTGTAAAGACTCGAAGGTACTTTTCATGTCCCTTAATATAGGTGAAGACAACTTGGAGTTTGCAAACAGATTTCTCAAGGTTGGAATGAGTGCTACGACTAGTAGAAAGCCCTGCTACCGTATTATTCCCCTACCTTATACCTGATGCAAGCCTCAGGGGTAAAGGGGCACAAGGAAGAATCCTAATCACTTACTCATGATGGTTATCAGGTAGCTATTACACCTGTCCCATCGCCAGCAGCCTACACATTGCAATGAGCGCCTGATCTAGGTGGCGGAGTTAGCCGCGGGTTCGCGACGACCATAGGCGTGACAAGATGCTCAACAAGCCCAATAAACCTGACGTTTCATGTATTACACTTGCCCAAGCAAGCTACAATCCTGTCAATCAGCATTGCGAATTGGCCATCGCCCGCATCGACGTTAGGCCTTATACGACGTCTCAGAGGGCGTTTACGTGACTATCTCCGACGATAATCGTACCGCGTAGAGACTCCTAAGTGTTCAAATGTGCGAGATAACCACTGCCACTTAACCTTTTCACATCTCCCAGTAACTATCTCATAGTGAAAATCAACATGTCAACCCCATCATTCCCGACGAAGGCCAGAATTCGGGAGATATTCGCCCATCTCGGTACGGGCTACGCACCATCCTTCTACGCCCACGTCGCCGACGACATTGACTGGACTGTCATGGACATACACGCCCTCTCGGGTCACTTCCTAGACAAGGCGACCTTTCTGTCCAACCTTCTGTCGGGCATTGACGGCGTGTTTGACGGGCCACTGAAGCTACATGTCACGAGTATCATTGGCGGCGAGGTGGAAGAATGGGCGGTAGTCGAGCTAGTCGCTGAGGCAACTTGCATGAACGGTCAGCATTGATATTTTCCATATGTTTTCGACGTGTCCTTATCCCTCGCCCCCAAGAAGAAATTCGTTTTCTTCTTCCCTTGAAACCGGTTTGGGTACTAGATAGCTTAGCACTTAGACTTCAAAATTTCCATTTCAATATTTGATTATCGACTCTTAGGTACCTAAGGTACGGCATACGACAACGCCTATTCTTGGTCTACGCGCTGGAAGGATAGCAAGATTGTTGAAGTTCGAGCATATCTGGATGGACTTCTCTTGAACCGTGCTCTGTCGGAAAATGGGAATAGATCCTGACGAGACACTGATTATCTTAAGCCACGAGGAATTCTTCTATCTCACTAAATAAGTATTGATAAACTCATAACGAACACCTAATAAAACTCCATGAAAACGATCGTTGTGACTTTGTTCAAGATCAGGCCGAGTTCTTTCCAACCGCTTCTTGTAAAGCACACCGGCTGCTATGCGATATGAGGTAGCTATTCCGAATTCGTCAAGTACTGTGACGATTAGCTAGTTGCTAAGTCAGTCTCCTAGACCAGGCCAAGAACCCAGAAGCTCCAATCACAATTTTGCCGGTCGGGAGCGACAAGGTGACCCCAAGAAGTTCCTCGTTACCTCTCCTCACCACGCCGATCTATCTCCGACGTTAGCTGGAGTAGCTCATCGCATCTGCCGTCTTTGTGAAACACGGTATTTCTCGCGTTCGGGTCCCCTTCCAGGCAATATCAGGCTATATCATTCGCTGCGCCTCTCATGCAGGAGACCTCCAGAGCTCTCGAAAGCTCAGGAGCACGTCATCCTGTAGTTGGATCCTTCGGTAACATGTCGATACCATCTACCGTATCCCCTCTTCCTGTATCCGAGATGCGCGGGCGGATCCGGGGCGACGCCATTGATCCGAGTTCCAAGCGCTCCGCGAATCAACCGTGTTGGGAGTAGGAAGGCTGTAATTGATGGAAAATGAACCCTGGCTGCCTCTTACATGTCTGGCATATATAAAGATGCAGGCCGTCCCTCGGCCCAGCCTCTGCCACATTCTGTTAAAGGAACTGTCCGCCAGTTCCACGTAAGCATAAATCGCAAACTACTACTGTATTATCAACCGAATCTAAGGCAAAAATGGCTTCCCTACATCCCCTCATTGACTCCGGCCTCATCCTGGGCAACGCCGACCACCCAGGCGGCACCCTGTACTGCAAGTGCGCCGAGGACCCCGTCGAGGTGACGCTGAGCTCCAACGTCGCCCACAACCACGCTTGCGGATGCTCCAAGTGCTGGAAGCCGGCGGGCGCGCTCTTCAGCATCGTGGGCGTGGTCCCGCGGGACCGCCTGGCGGTGACGGCCAACGAGTCCAAGCTGTACGTGGTCGACCCGCAAGCGGCGATCCGGCGGCACGCGTGCTCCGGGTGCGGCGTGCACCTGTACGGGCGCATCGAGGTCGACCACCCGTTCCGCGGCCTCGACTTCGTCCACCCGGAGCTCGGCGACGAGGACGGCTGGCAGGAGCCGCAGTTCGCCGCCTTCGTCAGCTCCATCATCGAGCAGGGCTTCGATCCGGCCGGCATGGACGAGGTCCGCGAAAGGCTGCACGACATCGGGCTCGAGACGTACGACTGCCTGTCGCCTCCGCTGATGGACCTGATCGCCGCGTATACCGCCAAGAAGTCGGGCGCCCTCAAATGAACGAATGCGGCCGAGAACTGAAGAAAAGGGGACAAGTACGTCAGCCTGCCTGTTCTACATGTTGTTAGCCTTGAACTCGAAAATAGGAGGAAAGGTCAATAAAAAGAAAAGTTTGATGTGACAGTCGATGGATGCTACTGGTGCTGCTATATATACACGTCTGGTTGCCTGTCCATCAAGGTGCCCAACGGGAGTTATGCTGTACCGTATCATTAGGACGTATGATTCGCATCGACTATATATAATCCTGGTGATTGGTTAGAGCAGCGACACATAGAATCGGGAGTTGAGATCGATATATGTCTACCTGGGTACTAGGCCTTCGTTATTTTCTATAATCGCGCTCGAATAATATACTGCTACACCTCGGCTGTAATAGGCATATAGAAGGGCTCTCTAGATCAAACATGAGCACAGTTCGTCTCTACAGGGTACCAACGTCAGCTTAGTATTTCCGCATATTCTCCAATACCATAGGCCATATAAGGGGGTTAATATACCTAGGTACTGTGAAGAAGCACGCATTCATCAATTACGCTGCTCATCTTTCATCACCGTGGCATATATATTTGTGATCAATGTACATAAATTGTGAATGAAAAGCATCGCATTGATTCAATTTCCCAGATCTTACTCCATCGTGCCCGAATATTAGTAGAGAATTTCCCTCCCCGAATTGATGCCACAACCAGCGTGGCCTGCATCAAGACGTGGTGCGGCCATGGGGCTAGTGTACGTTACTGATCAATCGTGTACGGCACTAGGATGCTGTAGAAAAAGAGGAAAATCGGCAGGAGGCGGTGGCGCAGTGGATAGATATGATACGAGAACATCTGCTTCAGAGAGAAGAGTAGATGATAGCGAGGACGCTCATGTTGCAATGGCCCTTCATCTCTTCCCGTACCAACTCGTACTATTCTTGGAGGATATTTACCTTACTCACTTATACTCATGTCGATTATCATTTGACATGGCCTCAAAAGCATGCTGTACTGTTGGGTACCTGTATCCAACATCAATTCTTTGGCCCTGAGCAAGTGCCTTCCAGAAAGCAGTCCATCCTTCTGCATGATCCCGTCTCCGCAGGTAGACCCAGGCCTCAGTGCTGAAGAAAAACTGTTACACAGTTGAGAAGTGGAGCTTTTGCTCTGTAATGGACCAACAGTGCCACTTCGTTGATCGGCCGGTCGATCCAAGGTGTTAACCTCTTCAGATATTGGAAGATAGGTCTGATGGTATTGAGCCACCGCGGACCAGCAAAGGACTCATAGGATGGGTTTTTGGAAGACTATCATGTTGGTGGCGACGAGTATGGGGGTTGCCTCTGCAATTATCTGCTTGCATGTAGATAGAAGAGCCGTGTGCGGATTCGGTTTGAGGATCGCGAGGAGTCGGCGAGCCGACTTAGCCATTGTGGTAGGCTTTAGACGTTCACGGCCTTTGAATTGAATTATCTTGTCTTTCCCACCGAGCGCGCTTTGGTTCCGAGATTGGTAATCAGTAGAAAGTTGCATAGGGGCGTGCGTCTTGAGGACGAGCTTGTAGATTTCGAATCTAATCTCGATCGGAAGCGAAAGGAACGTGAGTGGCTGCTTCTCCATGGTGAATTTCGAGAAGAAAGGGCCTTGTACAGTCTGTTAGGAGACTGTGAAAGGGGATTGGTATTTAGATATCTCTTAAAGAGAGGTATCTCAACGAATGGACCAGGAAATAGATTCACCCAGTGATCTCTTGGCGACGGGGTTTGAAACTTACTTGCTAGTCTCAAACCTGGAATGGTTAGGTACTCTGCTGTTCTGATTTTGTCAAGACGTCCTGATATACCAGAAGAATACAAAGGGAGCGGAAAGGTCAATGGGTGGTGAGTGACGGCGGTAAATAGTCACAAATTCGGTGGAATCGACAAGATGAATGAGTAAGAATATAGCCCTACAGTGTTTCTCTGGGCAACGAAAAGACACCCCAGAATGGTCTTTGATACCTATATTGTTCCTCGCTGTCGCTTTCGTTTGTAACGCGTTATGCATTACCCGTTTGTTACCTTAGGTACCTTAGGTAAGGATGCATCTTTACTGTTTCGTCGGCAACCTGTAGGCGCCTTCGTCGAGAAGATAACATGTACAGTTCCTGATCTGTGATGAACTGCTGCTGCTGTCAAAATATTATGCTAACCGCATCGACCCACTTTTGCAACACCCCCCCATTTGCAATAACAATTAGAATCTACCCCTTTAAATTAAAATTAAAATAATTTAATAACAAATAGCTTAATTAAATTACAAAAAATTATTTCTTTTTTCTAGGAGCTTTTTTAAATAATTAATTTAAATATTTAATATATTTTTTTATATTTAATTATATTAATATATTTAAAAATAAAAAATATTTATTTTTTTTATTTTACATTAATTTAATTTCTATTAAGCTAAAATATATTTTATTAAAATTAATTTTTATATTTTTATATATATTAAAAGCATATTTATTTAATTATAATTTTAAATTTTAAATTTTAATATATATAATAATTAATTTAATAATAATAATAATAAAAGTTTTATTAATTTTCATTATTATTATATATATATTACGTAAGAAATCGGGATAATTTTTTTCTAATTTATATAAATTATTTAAAAAGTTAATTACTTTTTTAAAAATATTAAATAATATTTTTAATAATTTATATAAAAATATATTAATTTAAAAAGAAATTAATATCTAAGGGAGATTCCGGGAAATTTCTAGGACCATTTATAATAAATTTAATAATTATAAACCGGCCCGGAACTATCTAAATTTTATATTATAAAATAAAAAAACCTTTTAATTTATTTTCTAATATATTTTAAATATATATTATTTATAAATTAAAATTATAATTTTATATATAATATATTAATAATTTTTAATTTAAAATTATATTTTTAAAAATAAAAAAACATTTATATTTAAAAATTATAAATTATTTAATATATATAATAATAAATAAAATAATATAATTTTATTTTCATATATTTTTTATATAAATTTAGAATTTATATAAATTATATAGTTATTTAATATAAAAAATTTTTATTTAGATTTATCTTAGGGATATATTTTAAATAAAAATATTTTATTTAATTATTAATTCGTAATAATTTTATTAATTTATTTTTTTTTAATAATTATATATTTTTATTTTCATATATTTTAATTAAATTATTAAATTTATATTTTTTAATTTAAAAAAATAATAACGGAGATTTTTTAAATCTTTTTTTTATTAATATATTTAATAAATATAATTTAAAAAATTATATTAAACTTAATAATTTATATATAATAAATATAAAATATTTTTATTATTATATTATTTATATTTTTTTTATTTTATATATTAATTTTATTTATATCGGAGAATAAGGTTTAAAATCATATCGATATGATATATTTAAAATTAATAATAATAATATATATAATAAAAACGAAATAATTACGATATTATATTATAATTAAATAAAAAAATATTAATTAAATATAATTTAATTGATATTTTATATATATATATATGGAGCCGGATTAATATATTAATTTTAATTTTAATATTAATAATTTTTTTTTCTTTAAAATTATCGTTAATATTTTATAAATGAATCGCAAAATATTAGCGATAATTTCACCGATATATTATAATTATTTTATTTAAATATCGCAATTATTTTACAGATATTTTTAAAATTTAAGCCATATTATATATATATATTTATCGTTTATTTATCGTAATTTTTATTTAAATATTACTCTTTTACATTTAATTTTTTTTTCTAATAATTTTTTAATTTATAATATAAATTAATAATAAAATAATTTCGTATTAAAATAAAATTTATTACTAATTATTTTATTTAAAATTAATAATAAAATAATTTTATATTATCGAAAATATTATAAAATAAAATTTATTATCATTTTCAAATGAAATTTTTTAATTTATCGGGCTTTTTCTTTTACGGCTAAGTCGCAATTAGCTCGTAGATATAACTATTTTTTTCTTGGTGACCAGGGGGGGAAGGTATGTAGATGTAGCTTTCCTCCTTTTTGGCCGCCGCTAGGTCGTGGCTAGGTCGTGGCTACCTCGCGTACGGGGGGGGGGAGGTATCAAGATTGTCGCGTAACAGGGGGGGTTCTTATTGCTTGTTTCGCCGTGGGGGGGGTAGGTAGGTTACTATTAATAGCAATAATAAAAATCAAAAGGGGCGTAATTAATGCCAATAAACTTATCGGCAAAAGATCGGTAAAATTAAAAATTTTTCGAAATAAAAATACGTAATAAATATTATTAATAAAATTCATAAATTATAATAGCTATTTAATATATAATAATATAATATTTTATATAAATAAAATTATTTTAAAAATTTCATATATTATGGTAATTACGGATTTCTTATTAAATAATATAAAATATTATTTCATTTTAATTAAAATCGGTAATAAATCAAAAATAAATTAATAGAAAATTAAAAATAAATCAATGAAAAATCAATGAAATTAATAATAAATTAACGAAAAATCAATGAAAAATTAATAATAAAAATTAAAAATATTTTAATAATAAAAATTAATAAAATTAATAATAAATTAATAATATTTCAAAAATAAAACTAAAAAAAGCGGTAAAATTAAAACTTTTTATAATTAAAATTATATAATAAACGTAAAATAAAATTTAATATAATAAATTATATAATAAAATAATTTTAAAAATTCATATATTACGGTAATTACGAATTTCTTATTAAATATAATAAATTATTTTATTTTATTAAAATTATTTTAATATAAAATTATAATAATTATATATGTTAAAATAATTCCCCTTACGGAGCTTTATTAATTTATAATTTTTTTATTAAAATAATTATTAATTAATATCGGAAAATAAAATTTAAAATTATATCGATACGATATACTTAGAACCGGTAATAATAATATATATAATAAAAATAAAATAATTATAATATTATATTATAATTAAATAAAAAAATATTAATTAAATATAATTTAATTAACATTTTATATATATACGTATGGAACTAAATTAATATATTAATTTTAATTCCGATAATTTATATTATATTTATTAATTAAAATAATATTAAAATATTCTTAAGCGCTAATAAAAAAAATATAAAATTTTTTAATCGTTTTTAAATTTAATATTTTAATATATAAAATATTAATTAGCTTTTTTATTTTTATATATATTTTTAAATATTAATTTATAAATTTATTATATTATATAATATTTAATTTCTATTAATCCCCGTTTTTTTTTAATATTTTTATAATTATTATAATAATTATATATTTTATAAAAACTTATTTTAAAATTTCTTTTTTTAATATTTAATTAATTAATTTTCGCTTTTATTTTAAATATAATTATTATAAAAATTAAATAATTTTTTAATAAAATTTTATATTTTTTAATTAATAAGAAAATATAAATAAAATTAAATT
>MU376200.1:0-277082 GCA_022495205.1 Hypoxylon sp. FL1150 | reverse complement strand
ATAAAAATAAATATATATATAAATATAATTTAAATAAAAATATTAAAATAAAAATTATATAATTTAAAAATTAATATATTTTATATTTATAATAACATATATATATAAAGCATAAGGCTTTTTTAAATATACTTATGACTTATCTTTCTAATATAATTATTATGATATTTATAACTTACGTTTTATTTTAACATGAAAAAAGGATGGAAAAAGAGGGGGTTAACGAAAAGAAGCTAGAACCGGTCGTTGCACAGAAAAAGTTGAAACAATCCGATTCGTCTCCTATTCACACAATGACACCGCTCTGTCACTCCGCAATGTCGTAATATGGGGTGATAAGATTAGGAAAGAAGCTCTTCTTCTGAGATCTACAGCGACTAATTCAAGAGGAGTTCGGCAGCGACACTGCATGATTTGCAAGCTGAAACTAGCGTGGTTGGAATCCCACCGCTGATCATACAGATGAATATGACTTCATTCACACGATCCGTTCTGCTCAGTGAGCCTCAGTTGGTGATCTTCCTCTTACTACCAAATAGTTCCATTTAGATCGAAGAGACACTAATAAGATACCAATACCTTTAATTCGTCAGTTTGTCCTTGAGTACTCCTCAAAGGTGACGGTAGTTAGATTACAACTATGGACCGATATTTCGTAGACCTCTACCTAGCACTGTATCATGATATTTAAAACATCACCATAATTTCGAAGAAAACAAAGCATTCAATAATTATTGAAGGTATCATAGCATTCATGGCTAAGTAATAGTTAGGTATGAATTACAGAATTGGGAAATTACCCCCGACCGACAACCAGTACATGTGTAAATGTGTACAAGTGAACGAAGATGTATGCCCAAGACCCGATGCTTCCACAAGCAGATAGATTACACGAAAGCAAAAGCGAACGCCCATAAGGATTCCTGCAGTAGGAGTTCGGTGTGTTCCCAAACTATGACCTTGGCGTTCTAGTCATACTCATTATTCGTCTCATAACGTAGAAAGGTCTTGATACATTAATTCGAGTTGGTTGAAAAAACACTGAAAGTATTGGTCGAACGTAATGTGTAATGATAAAATAGTTGTAAGTGTAAAATGTGATAAATCGAAATATAATTCATGTTAAATATATCGCTGATTAACAATCTCGGATGTACTTCCGATGCCGGTGATCTTCGATGATGATCTCGTGATCGGAATTCCGGCGGCTTTGGGGCTCGTACCGCCGCGGCGCCTCGATGTAGCGGAAGCTGTCCTGCTGAGGCTGCTGCTGCTCGATCTCGACGTGGTGCACATGATAGGGCACGGGAACGCGGACGGGGACGGGGACGAGTCGTTCCCGCTCGATCAAGACCTCGCGATCCCGGCTATGTCTGCCGCTGCTGCTGCGCGACGACCTGGACGATTTGCTACTCCGCGAAGAGCTCTTGGATGAGCTCTTGGATGATCGGGTAGATGCGACAGATGGTTCAGGTTCAGGGTCTACATCTACAGCGATGACCTCGATCTCCGTGTCCTGCTGCTCGGGCTCAGGTGGTGGCGGCGGTGGGATGTAGGGCGCTGGTGCAGGGATATAGGGCGCCGGCTGAGGTGGAGGCGGCGGAAGAGGCTCATAGACAAATGGCGGCGGTGGTGCGGGTGTAGGCACGGGCTCAGGCCGAAAGGTAACCGGAGACGGAGGCGGAGATGGAGATGGAATTCGCGCCGGTGGGGGTACAATGGTAGTGACTCGGGTGCGGACAGTCTTGCTACCGTTGGTAGGGGGCTCTAGGTAGAGGACCTTCTTGTACTTGTGGTAACGCTTCTCGCGGGGAGCTGCATAGATGGTGGACATGTTAGACTGATGTTGTAACACTTGGTTGGGAAATATGATGCACAGGTGACACGAAGATGTTCTTGTGTAACGAGTTGGTGTGTCGAGTATCGAGTATCGAGTGTCGGGTTGTGGTTGAGAAAGAAAAAAAAAAAGCTAACCTGTTGAAGTGTAGAACCACATGGCGGGGATGAGGATCTTGATATGGGAGTTCAAGCTGGGAGCGTGATCGCGATGTCGCTTACGTCACGGACGTCACGGCAATCTACGGCACTCTAAACCGGATTTTCGTTCGTTCAAGGTAGACCGCTTCCCTATCGATAAGAAGTGGCTGCAGGATCTGGCAGTCTAGCAGGGTCTGGTCCCTTAAAGTCCCTTGTTTTACTAGGGCCTAGACTAGGTAGACTAGGGGGCAGTGCAGGCGTAGTGCAGTCTGGCAGTGCAGGGCAAATGCAGTGTAAAGTGCAGTGCAAAAAGGGCGTGTAAGGGGCCGAGGGTTAGGCTCTAGGCTCTAGGCTTTAGGCTTTGGGCTTTGGGGGCTGTGAGAGCGGAATTTCCGAATGTAAAGGACCAAAACCCGTGTAACTGGTTCCCCTAACTCGCTAATCGTAACAAGGATCTGGAATTTCCAGGATTAAAAATTAACTTGTTAAAAAATTTAGGTCAACTTCCTTCCAGAGGCAGCTTTCTAGTCTTCTCTAAAAATCACAAGTCAAGTCGAGTCTAGAGCCGGGAGATAGGGGAGTGTTAAGTACTTTGCGCGAGGGTAAAGGGAATGTCTCAGTTGTGCACATTGCGTATGCAGATGTGCACTAACACGAGCCTAATGCAAATCCCGTGGCAAAGGTCGTGATCCACGGCATGCTTGGGCTCCGAAAGCTTGCCACCATCTATACAATCTGTGTACGCCCAGCTGCTGTAAGACCACGGTCACCATGCGAAATCTCATCAGTCTGACAGGGGACATGGTATCATGGGCAGCCCTGCACACCCTGCCAGCCTGCACACGTCAACAATTGGCCTGCTCGGCTTGCAGGCTTCATCCTGCCACTCGAGATGGGTGGGCAGGGTCCGTAGGGTCACTAGGGTCATGGTGGATCGTCGACCAGGTATAATCCGTCCACTCAGACCATACACACCAAACAGCATCCTACACTTGTTTCATCCATATTATTTTTTGGAGAATATTGCCATTAACATGATATACGATACTTGATGTGGATCTGCGCCCGGATTTCCCGATTGTTTACCTCTCGTAACGGCATATGAATAACTCCCCTAACCCAATCATATTGAGAAAACTGGGTATACGGTCAGTTCCTGCGCCCCTACTTTCACAACACACACAATACAATCGGCTGATTTTGAGAAGAGTCTGATGTTTGTTTACAACTCAATACTTAACCAGATGAACAAGAAGCTTGGTTATGTCGTTGCTCAGGTAGGTCAATTGCCAACTGTACACCAAAGTACTATGTAAGGAATGCCATAACTAAGCCTCGACCTGAAAGCCATCTAAGATTAATCCATGATCCTAACCAAATGTTTAGAACCATGATTTTAACTGGGGAATGAGTATGCAACAGCCTCGTACGACATAGGGGTCCCCACTCGTAGCCTGCCAGTCAAGCAATTGATACCATTTTTGGGTTCCATTTTTTACCTTTTAACCCTATCCCTGACAACCCTGGATCCTAGGCTGAGTAAGGAATCATGGATGTATGAAATTCTTCCAATCCGGTCCCCAAGCATCGAATGTCTCCGGATAGCTGTTAGGTAACTAATAACTCAATAGGTATCAATGCTCGCTAGTTTTAGGTAAGGCATATTTGTCAACTCTTTCATAAAGATTAGTTGGCTCGGCAGCCTATCCTTCCTTTCAACCGTGGACCAGTGATCAGACTTCGCTTTTGGAATCATCTAAGCTTGGCTTATCATTTGTAACAATAGGTGGCTCCTGAGAGGTCTGTTGTCTGAGTGAATGGTATCAGAAATCTCTTCCCATAATATCCTAGGTGTACAGTTAGTCCTTCTTCCTGCCAATCAGATAGACACGGGATTTCAATAGTTTCTCGTTTCCTTTGGTTTATACCTAGCACACATATCCTATTAAAATTAGAATTAATTGACTTGGACTAAAGTCGGGGATGTGAAAGCACAGATGATATGTATGAAAACTCAGTCATCAAAGTAAGTGATATTGATATTGAAAGATTTATCCAATTTCCTGATACAATGAAATGTTACTACTAGTCTACGGGAAAATGAAATAATTAGGTACATTAACATGATTATTACAGTTCGGCGTTTCAGGTAGAGACATAAAAAATGCCATATAAAAGATATTTACTACATGTGGCATCGTCATATCAGAAGTCCAAAGGCACTAGGGGACCAGTTAGATCATGTGTCACTTATTAGTTGGAAGTGTAGAAGGCAAGACTGAGCTATGTATCTTACTTCAACATAACCGGAGGGTTGTTCCTATCTATGGGAAGATAGGGCAAAAGTGCGGCTCTTTCGAGTTGCGCTAGAAGTGTATGCGAAAGAGTCAGAGACCATTCGCATAGACATCTTGTCTCACAACTCTTCGCAAGTTGTCAAAACATCTGGTCACGCATATTATAGACACATAGTCAACCAATAAGATTCCGTCGCTTCTCTACATCATCGGGTACGTTCCCGAAGCTTACGAAGTTGGTCACGGGAGGCGGGAAACACCGGTTAAGTAATGACTTCGCGTTAGTTTTGATATTCTCCTATCGAGAACAGCTCATGCGGAGGCGACGCTTGTACATAGTAGGGATAGGGTATAATCTATCAGAAATATCACACCCAGTACGAGGGATCAAAGATCGGATGACGTAGGGCAGGGGGTGTAATCTGCGATGCCTAGCATCGTTCCCCCCTACGCCATCGCAATCTATCTATCTGTCTGTCTGGCCTGCTGCTACTCTACATTATGTACGCTTCGGCACAGCAACTATACCCAGATCGTCGGCTGCTGCCGCGGTAAGCCTGTGTGTTTCTGAAAAAGTGGAATGAAAAGTGGAAAAGTGGATGAGGGAAAGTCGTAACGATCTTTTGAATATGTATTTTTGAGGCTGAAGGGATCGCTTGGACCCCTGATCTCGATTGCTGTCGTTTTCTCTGCTGCGATGTCCCGCGCCGGCGAGGGACAGAAGTTCTGCATGGCGTTCGCGCGGCCGCCTCCACCGCCGTTGAGGATACTTGGAGACACCTCAGTGGAAAGCTGCCCAGTAGATCTAGCCGGAAACCCCCTACTACCCCCAACAAGTTCGACTTGCTCCAAGGAGCACGGCGGAGTTAGCGGGAGAGGGGTCCCGCCGCCTTCCCCCAATCATGCGGTCCGGTTACGTCTACGTATGCGGTAGCTCTCTTTCTTTTCAGCCACTGGAATTGACGAATTAGACAGCTATCGGCACTTTTAGTGAACAGTGGCACGCCGCAATAGGATGGTTCTTCGATCATATCGCGTCGCTAGGCCCGTGGGTGGTGGTGGCTACCACCTACTATAGTAAACCCTACAGGCCCTTTCCCGCTTCGCAATAACGGAGTATATAGCATATGCAATGACCGACAGCGCGGCGCATGCACATGTCTGGGATATTGCGTGGTGTAAGGGGATCGTCGAAGCACCGCATCGATTGATCCAAAATCAGTGCCAACTGGCTTCGGAATTTCAGGCGGAACTGGCGACGTGGTCGTGGCTGCATGGATTCGGTTCCGATCTAGGTACCTACATAGTAAGATATGAATAAAAGAAAAACCCGGAAAAGGGGGAGATTTGGGGGAGGGGGGAGGAAAGATCGCTGAATCTCAATACCGCCACGACGCGCGCCGCGGCACCGGCGGGCCCACCACAGTCGCCCGGCTGTATGGCCTTGTCGCCTGTGCTTCCATTCCCATTCCCGGATAGTCGCCTGGTGGGTAGTAGATGACGCCGTTTGCAGCCGGAGGCTTCGCTCGTGCATAACCCCTGTTTCTCCGAGTGGGAGGAAGGCCGCGCAGCCAATCTACTATATTGTGCAGTTCGCCCATCCACCACAGTCCCAGCACGATGACCGCTACGGTCGTGGGGAGGGCCGTCGCCCAGTACGCCCACTGGCCCAGGTCCATGTCGCGGACGTCGCTGGAGTTCATGCCGAAAATGGAACTGATGGTGCTCAGTGGCAAAAAGATTATGGTGACCATGGTAAAAGCATAGACGGCTGCCTCTTGCCGATCCTTTGTCACCTCGATCTTGTTGGCGTTCTGCAAGGAAACGGGTTAGCGCCAGCTTCACTTTCACGACCATACGTCAAGAATAGTTGTTAGGCTATTTAGTTACCATGTCTTCGAGCCTCGACGCCTCGACTTCAAGCTCCTCGAACTCGATATCCCGACGCTCCAACCAGGACCTGCATTCGCGACCGAGCAGCTCGCGAAAGCCGCCTGGATCGGTCGATGCCAGCTTGGAGAAGGCGTCGGGGTCGCGAGCTGGATCGAAACCGGCCAGGCCGCTAGCACTTCTCTTGTAGTAGGGATTGGGGACTTCGTACACGTCCATTCGGTCCACGTATGCCGCGCCTTGCTTTTCGTGGGAGCGCATCATCCTCACGGTATCCGCCTTGGACTTCTCACGTTCTCGCTCCAACATTTCCCGTTCCCTACGCGTCTGGTCGCTCCAGCCTGGCCTTTGAGGGACCGTCATGCCATCTACGACCTGAGACTGCGATGCAACCACTCTCCGTATCACCGCTATTTCCTGTTTGAAGAGAGCGAGGCGGAATTGGTGTGAACGATCGGAGTTATTCGCGGTGATCTCATTCTCCTAAGGCTGGCTCGTATCAGAAAGCAAACTAGGAAGTATTGATAAACTTACGAGTCCCTTAAGGTAATCAGAATACGTATTGTTGATGCTCGAGTATGTCCCTGTAGAGTCTCGAAGTAAGTTCATGCTAACTAATGCGACCAGCTCCATTGGCTGTACGATGGAGCTGGAGAGTAAGTCTTCCGCTGGTAGTTCGTCCACTTCAGTATAAGTTAGTATTTGGTAGATTAGGTCCTTTCAATAATCATAAACTAGAGTAAAACATCTCCTAATATCGACTTACTGATATCATTCATCCCTTTTCGAATTAAAGCTTCCGCGACATCCATGTTTTCATTCCAGGCTACGCTGCTTACTGAAGCCTGTACGAGGCCCATGACTAGATGTAACCAGGCGATGACTAGACCGTCGGGGACCTCGATCTTAGATCGGAGATGGCCGGGTGTGTGCGACATAATGTCCTGGAAAGATTGGATTACTCTCGTAAGGCCTCGAAGGGTCGACTTTATCGGGTGTATGTGCGCATCAGCACGTCGTCGTGGTAGTCTTTCTCGGTGCGGCCGGGTGGCATTATCTCCGCTTGACACCTATGCAATTTGAATTATGACTTAGCATTGCATAGTTCTAGCCTATCTTCGTATTGAATTGAATAGATACTCACCTCAACTAGACTCTGGATTGAACCCCAGAATTTCCTGACTGTTGGTGTATCTTTCCCTATCCATTGTGGTAGGAAGAAAGAAAAGACAATATCTGCTGCGTTGTATAGGTCAACCCTGCTCTCATACTCTTGCTTTTCTTGAGATTCTTCTTCGGCACTCTCCACTTCCAACCCCTTCTCTTTTAGATAGGCATGGACAGAAACCTGAGAGGATGATTTGCAAGTATTGTATGCGTTCCGGTCTCTCATTGCCGTCGAGCTCAAGACGTAATCTTCTATTTCTTGGAGATGTGCGACAAGAGTTTCACCATCCGGTTCTGTACCATTAGTCTCATTTTCCGCGGCATCAAGCCAAGTAAACACGTGGAAATTATTATCAACGCCATTGCTAAGTTTAGTTCTAATATTTCGAGTTTCTGGGCTTGTCGTCTCGGTGGTTGTTCGTGCTGCTTCTTCGGTTTCTTCATCGAGTGTCCTTAGTACGCCTGTAGGTGGTGGGTGCTGATGGTACCTTTCCTCAATGTTAGCCATGTCATTCCTTACTACAATTTTGAGGTAAGCATTACCATAGACGAAGGTCAAGAGTGACTTTGCTGTTTACGTTTTTTACCATATTAACAATTCTTGGCCAGTCAGTCGCGGATAGTGCGTGGCCACGGTGGAAGACCTTCACTGCTTGCGGCCAGAACTCGCGGAAATGCATGGAGAAATCCTAATAATTTCAGCAAGGGGCCTTTCTATCGTGGTTATGAAAACTCACAAACCAAGTTAAGCAGCTTTCCAACGGAAGTTGCCAAAGAACGGAATCGTAATACGTAACATATATGGTTTTTCCCCTCCCCGAAGGAGGTTCGTTTACGATACGCACAAGATCCCCTCGCAAAGTCGTACTCGACATACGACCACAAGTAATCAAAAGAGCTGTAAAGAGGTTAATCGAGTTTGTCTGAACAAACCTCACGAAGTTAGCTTACAATTGTCCAGCACAATACACCACAGCTGCGCGATATGAAAACAGAGACCTTCGGGAGCTTCACCATTCTGGCACACGGCCTGCTGCATATCGCGCTCCTTCGTCGTACGAGCATATTCCGATTGCAGCAATGTGTCGATGGGGAACGAAGAGGTCGTGCTGGCCGAGAGGAGTCCCGAATATCTCTCCAGGGAGAAGTATGGCACACACAGCCAGGTTAAAGATCGTGAGGTCTGACCCTTGGTACGTCCGTCCGGCGGAATCGTCACACGAACAGGATTCGGATCCATATGACGCACGTTATTTCCATTAGAGGTAGGCCTAACCTTGACAGCGCTTCTTTTTACCTCTGCGAGCAACTTGGCGAACCCGTTACGTTCCGAGTCTGAGATGGCCGGGATTCGGGAAATCTCGGCCTGGGAGGTTGTCAGCGGGAATTGAGAAAAAAAGGGGCAAGGTGGCATACGGAGAGCTCATCAAGGTTCATCATTCGCTGTTCGAGGTGCCTTGAAGGTATATTAGGAGGTGATTGGTCCGCTGTCGCGAGCTACTCACATCCATCTGAAAAGGGGCTGTCGTTGCTTTTTAGGGTCATGAACTACCGTCAGCTTAGCAGCATGCGTCCCATCCGATACTGCGTCTCCAGTATATTGCGATTGGAAGATATGAAGAATGTTGCTCGGTTTGAGTCCGTTCGACTCCTCTCCAGAATTGATCGTCCCGGTCTCTGATTTCTCAACGGACACATCGGTGTCAATGCTATGACCGCTCTTCGAAAGTGCCCTGGAAGCTCTGGAGGGCGTGAATTGAAACACTTTACCGCCCAGCGATTCATCAAATACCTCCTCATCGTCTTCGTCCGAGTCATTCGCGTATGAACTCTGATAGGCACGATGGTGCACTAACCCTGACCTTGAGCGGGACCTGCTACGATAAGAAGTTGGCGCGGCGCTGCCATATTCATCATTATCATCCTCATCGTCCGAGCCCGGAGGATAATCGTCTTCTTTGTCATCATCTAAAGCCCGTGTTCGCGAACGGAGACGGTGCGATGGTTCTTCTGGTTCACTAAACCTAACTCTCCCACGTGCATGCCTCGTCGACGCCTCGAATTGGCCATGATCAGGTATACATGAATCAGCTGTAGAGCGACGGTAGCGTCCCAGGCTTGGAGGTGGTACAGCATAGACCGCTGGCATCGGAGGAACTTGAAATCGAGAATACGGGGCCGAGTATGAGGAAATTGGTTGACTAGGACCGGTATGTGGCCAACCAAATTGGTTTACAGAAATATCCGCTACAAGGTCTGGAGGTGAAGCGTCGCCATACTGAAGCGCTTCTAATAAGCCCAAGGCGCAATATGATAAAGTGGAATGAAATGGGTATATACCGGAATCAGCACCTCAGGTTCGTCAACAAAATGGACGCGGTCTCGATTCTGAGGACGTATATGCCTCACGTTCTCGGTGAATTCCTGCAGAGAGTTGTCTCGATATCGCGGCCGGTGTGGCCCTTGACGCGGAAATGAGCCGGTTCGGCGCGCTACATTCGGTGGCTCAGCCATTTATCGTTTGTTTACTCCTATAAGACTCAGTCAAATCGTGTCTAATTTGTCTAATTTAATCATAGCAATAGAAGCCTGAAAACAATACTGTCATCAACCAAAACTCGTCTGGTAATTACGCCGGTGAGAGCACAAAACAGGGACAAGGTGAAAGATTACTTCCTCGAGCTGAGAGAGTCGAATTGGGGGCCAATTCACCCCCCTGTCACAGAGGCTAGCGACGCAGGCCTAGCCATACAGCGACAACTGCACGATCTAGTCTAACCATATGATTTATTACTTGTATTAATGAGGTAAGAGTACTACTTCGTACTCAATTAATGTGGAGGCTCATGTTGAATCGCATCTATTGGGTATCAAAGCCCATGGCTCTCATGAAAATGACATGTCTAGTATGCTGCAGTCGCCAATACCTATCAAACTGGCTTAACCATGAAAATCTGTTCGAATTAGCATCTACCTCACACAATTAGTTCCTATTATAACGCTTACCTGGTTCAATGCCTGTAAATCGGCCATTGCCATGCGTTTCGATGCGATGTTACGTGACCGAGCAAGATGCCGTGCAGAAAAGGCTTGAGGAGTTGAAGTACCAGTCCCGGTTGGTGTCGATACGCTGCTGTCCTGAGGAGTAATAGCCAGAACCGAAGTCGATGTGTTTGATACAACTACCTCTGTCGAAGAATCGGTGGTATCCAATTGCTTCTGCTTCTTTTCTCTCTTTTCCCTTTTTCTCCTCTCCTTCCTCTCCTTCTTCCATCCTGAGCTTTCTTCCAACACGGTTAGAGTGTTGTCAGACTCGATATCTAGTTTTGACTTCTTGTCCTTCTTCTTTTTCTTTCTCTCGGAGCGGGCCTCCTCTGTTTCCTCATCACCCTCTCGTTTTGACTTCTTCGATTTCTTGCTGGATTTCGTAGCTTCTTGACTATCGGCTGAGTCTTCAAGGGATCCCTCGTCCTTTGATCGCTTCTTTCGCTTCTTCTCGCGGACGCTGTCGGTACCATCTGTTGACTCGGGTTCTTCCACTTTGCGCTTCTTGGATTTCTTTTCCTTCTTCTGCTTCTTCTCGGAGTAAACCGGAATGTCTTCCATATTGACATGCGATTTCTCGTCTTCGGTCTTTTCGGAGTCCTTGGTTTTGGTGTCCGTACTGACCCAGTTCTGCATCTGGTCTCCAACTAAGAGCCCTCCACTGATGAATCTCATGGGTCCATATTTTCTCTCCGCGTATAAACTGGTTTTGATGTCCGACCGAACTTGCGCCTCCTTTTTAATCAACTCCTCAGACTTGCCGTTTAGTCTACCGAGGAGATCCTTGAAGCCGTCGAGGCCGGTACATTCGGCGCTCTGTTTTTGGCGGATCTGCGCTCCCAGACCTAAGGTATCATCTTTGAGGGTGACTTTGATGGGCGCTGAGCTGGCGGCGGTGTGTAAATGAGAGTGGGTGGAATCCTGTGCGCCTAAGAACTTTCCGGGTTCCCAACCTTGTGCTCGCAAGATCTTCTGGCCGAAGGTGGTCTCGTCACGGCTCCATTTCGTGTTATTGGGGTCGAACTGGAGTTTTCGACGGCTACACACATAAATACATTAGCAATGATCTGAGGCCATACCAATGGACGAGGCTGTCATACTTCTTTGGCCCCGAGAGACCCATCGTTACTAACCCGGCGTTTTCGCGATACCTTGTAAAGGTGGAATTGAAGATGGCCGAATTTTGGTGGGGCCTAATTTTCAATAATTCTCGGCCGATAAGGGACTGTACCTACCATGCAACCGATAAGGGGTTGTTCGGCAAATTATAAGTCCGAGCTTTCACTTAAGGTCGGGTACCTAACCTACATACATATCGTATTCCGCACCTGCCCTCCCTATGTACATGAATCTTGAGAATGGCAAGCACAATGTTCTTTGCACGCAGCTGCTGTCAAGTTCAGACTCAAAATCTTAGTTCAAGTAACCTCAGGTGAATAGGTCCTCCTTCGTGAAAATACGTGATATGCAAATGAATTGCAATCGATAGAACTCCGGTCATGATCAATCATTCATCTTTGTCCCAATAAACTTCACCGTATTCAATTCAGCCAGATTATACAACCGCCAAGTATTAGTGACTTCACTCTCTAATCATGCCGCCTCGTCGCAAGCAACCCACCCCGACAGAGGCCGACTCGGAGTCTGATGGGGACATGAGCTTGGACTTAGACTACAAGCCAAGCGCGAGTATTCCACAGGCAATGGAAGGCATTGTATGACCATGTCCACTGGCGTAGCGTAGACAGCATGGTAATGATAGTGTTCAGAGGCTATGCAATGCTGACTTTTTCTTTTCCTCTATCTATAGCATAAGTGGAAGTCAAAGAGATCCGGCATCCAGAAGAGCATCGAGAAGGACTTCACGGACAAGCTGGCCGCCCTGAAGATTAAGATCGAGGCTCACTATCGGGATGAGACCCAGAAGGCGTAAGTTTATGATACCACGAGTTGAAACCTACCTCCTTCCTAGGAAAATTATTCATAGGTTCTTCGGATTCTCCCTGACGTTCAATGAAGAAAATATACATACTAATACTTCCTCCTTAGATCTGATCACAACCAGCAGCAACTCGAGCGACTGATCGCGGCCCTCGGGAAGCGCTTGGCCTGCGAGGAGAAGATTAATCAGTGCATCGACTCACTCCGAGACGACAGTGCTCACTTGGCCATGCTGGTAGATGCGATCTACGCCGGCCGCAAAGAAGCAGCCACTCAGTCGGCCAAAGTTGCTAAAGCCGCCACCTCCAACAACCCCAACACGCACAAGGGCTGACCTTTTCCATGGCTGTGGAATTGGTGGAATCTGCCTTCAGGTGTTGAGATAGTACGTCTCAACGGCCACTCGCTGAATGGTATATGAGAAACGCACGGTTGCAGACACGTAAGATCGGGGCCCTTTTGCTGTCTGCTAAGAATATGCAAGGTCATCATCGTAGAATAAAAATACTAATGAATTCTCTATATACCCCTAGACTGGAGATCACAGTTGTTTAGATGGATATCCTGCATTAGAATGAAGAGTGACTTTTATGATAAATACAAAGTAAACCGGAGTCGGGTAGACATATTGTATTCCAAAATTATTCCCACAACGCCGTATATATGATATTCTCCTAACTTTGGAACTATCCTCATTCTAACTTATCTATTCATCTTCAACATCTAATACTCCTCTTACAATCTTCTTTTATCTAACAATAATTACGTAGGTAGGTAATATCACCTATCGAGGGCTTGACTCTGGCACTAAAGAACGGTACAGGTCAGTAAATCGACACTAAACCATTAGAGATAAGAGGATTTAACACTTACCATGTGCCAATACACGCCCTTCTTCTTCAATAGTTCGACATGCGACCCCTTCTCCAGAACCTTGCCCTCGCCGAGGACGAAGATGACGTCCGCGTTTTGGACCGTAGCCAGGCGGTGAGCAACGACGACCATGGTGCGGCCAGCAGCAGCGCGCTCGAATGCCTTCTGGACAAGCTTCTCGCTCTCGGAATCGAGACTACTGGTAGCCTCGTCGAGTAGGAGCACATCAGGTTTTCGGACAAGCGCGCGCGCGATGGCTACGCGCTGCTTCTGACCACCCGATAGCGACACACCGCGGCTACCGACTTCAGTGTTGTAGCCGTCGGGCAACGACGAAATGAAGTCGTGGATACTCGCGTCGCGACATACAGCGTGCAGTTCTGCGTCGGTCACATTAGCCATGTCCGCACCCAACAGGATATTATCGCGCAGGGTGCCCTGGAACAGCGTAGGCTCCTGCGCGACCAGCGACAGGTGGCGACGGTAGTCGTACACGTTCACGGACGCGATATCGGTGCCGTTGGCCAGGATGCGGCCGCCCTGCACGTCGTAGAAGCGCTCGAGCAGGGAGACGATGCTGGTCTTGCCGCAGCCCGACGCCCCGACCAGCGCCGCGAACTGGCCCTTCTCGATCGTGATGTTGATGCCCTTGAAGATGGACACGTTGCGCGTCGGGTACTTGAAGTGCACGTTCTCGAGCTCGATCTTGATGCCGCCCGCGGCGTCGGGGATCTTGGCCGCCGCGTCGCTCAGGTCCCGGTTGCGCGACTCGCGGATGCTGAGGATCCGGTTCGCCGCCGCCGACGCCTGCGCCGCGTTCGGCCCGAAGCTGAAGCCCTGGCCGGCCGACTCGGAGCCTTGGATCACTGGGTTTCGAGGAGCTGTCAGCAAAAGTTCTACCTTTGATAAATGGTACCAGGGAGCAGCTAAGAGTTATGGATAGGAAGATACTCGTATACGTACCAGCCATGTAGCAGACGAAGAAGTTGGTGATCTGGTACTCGCGCGAGGCCAGGAGGGTCCCGCCGTACCAGAAGATAAGAGCCTGGCATCCCAAGCTGACACTATCTGAGAAGGCGAAGATCAACGTCCTCCACCTGGCCTTTTGGTACGCCTTCACGACGTGGTGGTTAAGTAGCCCCTCGTAGCGCTCGCAAATAGTGTCCTCGAGAGTGAGCGAGGAGACGGTGCGGAAAGCGGCGATAGCCTCGGCGGCGAACTTGGACGACTCGGCGAACACCTCGGCGTACATCTTCTCGAACTCTAGTTCGTACTTGAGACGGAAATACCCCGCCGAGAGTCCTATAGGCATCGTAACGCACAGGGCGACGAGCGCAAGTTTCCAGCCGTAGGCGAAGGCGATAGCAATGGAGCCGACGAGGGTGAAGAATCTAATTGGCTTATGTTAGCGACATCAGAACATACGTGATTCATGTATCGGGGGACGCACGAGTTAAAGACCATGGCCATGTTAATGCCAAGGAGTTCTTCCAATTGCTTCGGATCGCTTCCGACTCGCGCCGTCAATGAGCCTGTCGAGTTCTGCTCCTCGTCGAAGAATGTGGTTTTCTGGTAAATGATGCCCTCAAAATACTGCCGTCGGTACTTGGCGGAAATGTACTTGGGATGTAAGGTTAGCACGAGGATCAAATACCAGTACGGTGACTAGAGGGACGTACATGAGCTAAATGGGTTGACACGAATCCTAGGACGAAATAGGAGAGACCTGTACATATGGCGAGTACAAGCCACATTAGTGACCAGAAGTTAGCTTCGGATGTGAACCTGTTTAAGTCGTCGACGTAGGTGAAGACCACGATGATCTTCGCAAAGAGGTATGCTTGAACCGGGGAAGCGGCTAGTAAATATTAGTTTCTACTCTCCCAAACCGATTAGACGGGGCGGCTTACCGGCTGTGCACATGGAGGCCAAGATGGTAATAGCGTACAATGGGAAGCGGGATCGTTGCTCATAGAGTAATCGTCCAAAACTGCCAATCAAGCCCTTCATCTTCCATTCCGTAGCAGTCGGAGCGTTGGCGGTCTCTGAGAAAGCAGCACTCTTCTCGCGGCTAAGGACAGCGCCGAGGTCTTCTTCCTCCGGTCCGTCAGAATCGGCAGCTTCCGTAGGTTCGCCGAGAGAAAGCTGCTGGGCATGGACCAGACCGTAGTAGACCCCAGTCTCGTCCTGCAAAAGCGAGTCGTGGGTCCCCTTCTCGACAACCTTGCCTTTTTGTAGGACCACGATAGTGTCGGCCTTCTTGATTGTTGACAGTCTGTGAGCTATGGTGACGGTAGTTCGGCCTTGTGACACCTTGTCAAGTGCCGCCTGCACGATACGTTCGCCTCGCACATCGATCGCGGATGTAGCTTCGTCGAGAATAAGGATTTTCGGTCTCTTGATAACGGCTCGGGCAATACATATTCGCTGGCGCTGTCCGCCGGAAAGCTTGGTGCCGTTGTCGCCAACGAGGGTCTCGTAGCCGTCGGGAAGTCGGTCGATAAATTCGTCCGCGAAAGCCTCCTTGCAAGCCTCCTTCACCAGCTCGCGCTTACGCTCCTCGCTCTCTTCCTGGAAGACCGAACCTATCAATCCGTGCGCGACATTGTTGTGAATGGTATCATTGAATAGGAACGGTTCCTGTTGCACCAATCCGATCTGCGACCGCCACCATTTCAAGTCGATCTCGTCGAGTTCGTGTTCGCAGGTAGCTATCGATCCCTTCAACTCGATAGCCGGGCCAGTCTCTTCGGGTTCAGCAGGAGGAGCTTCGTCTTCAGCATCATCGCCACTTTTCTTGCCTTTGCCCTTCTTCTTCGCCTCTTCTTCCTTTTTCTTGTCCTTCTCGATGGCTTTCGCGATAACATATTGATCTTGCAAGGTGTACCAGCGCTCGATGAGTCCGACTATGGTGCTTTTGCCCGATCCCGAAGGTCCAACGATAGCCGTGAGCTTTCCCGCCTCTATCCGGAGATTCAATGCGTCTAGGACCCTGACGTGCGGCCTGCTTGGGTATGCAAAGTCTACATCTTCGAAAATGATATCGTTGCTAGCCGAAACGTCCGGCTCCTTAAGACCGCCTGTACTCGGTCGAGGAGCATCGATGACGGTGAAGAATTCACAAGCAGCTACCATGGCCTTACCAACCGCAATCAGCGGTGTCGAGATTCGTTCGAGGGAAATAACCATCATCATAACCGACATGAGCACGACGATGATAGTGCCTACATTATCGATGCGGCCCTCGACGTATGACTTCGCACCATACCAGAACGCGAGACCGAACGCGGCAAACAGTGCGAAAAAGACGAGAGAAAACTGCGCGGCTATCAAGGGTGATGTCCTCTGGCCGTGCTTCTTCGCCGCCTCCGCCCATATACCAAACCGCTGGGCCATCTGGGACTCGGCGCCACAAGCCATCACCATGCGAATAGCGGAGAAGGTCTCGCTGGCGACCGAAGAGGCTTTCGTCTCCGCCCTGGTGACCTTGGACGTCCCCTTGACGTAGAACGGGAGGATGGTGCCCACGGCCAGGCAGATGAAGAGGATGACGGAGCACGTAACCAAGGCTAGGGACCAGCTGTAGACGAAAGCGATAATGGCGGAGGCGATTATCATGACCAGAAACTCGACAAAGACACCGAGCTTTTCGGAAATGCCCAGCTGCAGCGTGTTCGCCGTGGTAGTGATCGTCCCGGCGGCGGAGCCGGGAGGCATCGTGTCGAGAACGTGAATAGTCTGGCCAAACAGGCTGCGAAGATAGTCGAGTCGAATGGCAGCAGACATTCGGATGCCAATAATCCGGTACGAAAACTGTTCTCGTGAGCGGGTTTTCTAGATCACAACCGGCTGCTTTGACCATACCTTGTTGATATAGTTAAGGGCGAATTTCGCGATGAACAGAATGAAGATGTATAATCTTGGATCATCGTCGTCAGCGGTCAGCTTGGGAAGTGATAGCTCATACTTACGCATTCCTATCAAGAGAGGCTCGGAACTGGGTTTCAGTCACCGTGGGCACGGGGAGAAAGTATCCAGTAAAGTCGCCGACCAATCGACCTACGTGACTTATAAGCATTTACGACATCGTTATTTGCTTTCCCGATGGAGGTCTTACCGAAAACGACATTCATCAACGGGAGCGTCTGATTAATACAAGTCATTAGTTGATTTACCCTATTTCTAAGGACCACTTGTGGACTTTGGACATACGACACCTGATCCTGCGGCTGCCAGGACGGCAGCGGCCATGAGGACAAAATCCCATAACTTGGCATATTTGAAGACTCTCTGTAGTGAGCGTTAGTACGGTTGTTGACTGATTTAATATGCCTAGTGAAGTACTGACTATATAGTCTCCAAAAGTTGCTTCTCTCTCTGGCCTAAGCTTGGCATCGCGCGCGGCCTTCTCCTCTTCCGTGGATGTGGCATTGCCGGGTGATGTAGCGGACAGCGACTTTTCGTCGACGACAGTCGTGTCCATGGCCTCTTTCCGTTCTATGGGCCCGGGCTCCATGGCGAATACGATGCCACCTATTGGTACAGCTAATAAGTGCCGTACAACACTTGATCTATAGAGGACGTCAGGAGTTTTACATAGTAAGTAATTTGGATGCCTCAGGGACAGGGGCGCCAAGGGGCTAACAACTCCAACCGAGATGAAATAGGTAGCTAGATCAGAAAGCAACGTTAGATCACATACGCCTATCTAACATAGCCTCACTCGGGGCGACCAGAAGGTTTGGATAGAAAGAAGTACGTCAACTTTGAGTCATGGGCTGAAACGTTTAGCTCATGGAGATTATACTGCTTTCTTCCTAGTCATCATCAAATGTTGCGCGCAACCGAGCAACCAAGTCTTATCTGATCGCCATTTTTATTTTTCTTATGCAATAGGTCATCGAACAATCTCTCTGCCTGGAAACCCCTGTCGACATATTACAGCTCTATCGAGATCTAGCCGAGCTGGAGTCGGGAACAAAGACGGCCCAATCAGCTGCGTCACGTAAGAAGTCTCTGGAATACGACGGGAGCGCGGAACCGCGCTGGAGCGGGAGCTAGACAGCTAGGTTAGGAGGTAGGTATGTGAAAGCTCGGGGTGGTTTTAAGACGGTTATAATGGCAGGGTTCAGAGTGATAATCCTTGGCACGGCAGCCTGTTTCAGACACCAGCATTTGTACATAGCGCATACCGAAAAACTAATCTCTCAGACGGATGGCCACGCGATGGTTAGGTGAGTTAAAATATGCTTGCCTATTTCGATGTGTTTCTTGTACATAATAGCCCTATTTATGGGGTACCGGTAGTCTAGAATATCTCCAATGACATTGCAATTTAAGGGGTAAATCGGTCGACCTGTATGCTATAAGACACCTCCATCAGCTAGGTACATACCATACCGTAAGCGCAAGATGACAACTAAGTCCTGTCAATTGCATAGGTTAGATGGTGTGTTGCTATAGCAGAACTCTGCAGATAAGAGAGTAGCGCAGACGATCTTATTCATGAGCCTACCAGTATTAGATAGAACTGCACATTGCGAGATGCGCTACCCCAAAACTCGCTCGATACGGCGTATACGCATCGTGTGTGGGGTAACGTCGCGCGAAGACGAACTTGAAAAAGCCCCTGAGCTACAATCTAACGTATCCGGAGTCATACATTACAATGTCATGTCGATTCATCGTGAATCATTCCGATATTCTAAATCGAAATACGATCATGCGTCGGTTTCAAATTTGCATTCTTCCCAGCTTCACCCACTGAGAGCAAATACGAATACGGCTACGGCTGATCCATACCGTAGGAAGTACATATCAGGTCGAGCCAAAGTCAAGCTGCACTCACGGGGTATATATATATACCTGATATATCAGTCACAATCTTAAGACTCAGTTGCCCAAAAAGACTATCATTGCTTTTCTACCATAATATGGACCAGGGAACTCATCCAGGTATATCTGTGTCCCTCATCCCGTAGTCCCGGCAATGAACACTCAAGAACATATCATGAATTTTTTTTCTTAAGTCCATATGGCGTGCTTGGCAATATCGCATGCCCCCTCGCAGGTCTAAGATTAGATCACACAACGACGGATATCGTCGGTTGTAACACCCATAATTAACTAACTTGGAAATAAATCAGTGATTGCCGCATACGAGATTTAACGAGAAGGTTGGCTGACATCTATCACTAAAGCATTTCGCTAATATCTACTTACAACTTGTTAGGAGGTGCGGCAGATGTCATTGGCCATTGGTAACCCGTGGCATCACTAAACTTGTATCCGTATGAGGATGTGAAGTCATCCAACACCGCTGGTCCTCGCGAGCCTGCGGATTGGGTTAGCGCGCGTATGGTGTGGTTGGGCTCGAACATCTACTCACCATATGGGTATTCCATAGGGACAATCTCCTTATTGTCGTCGAGGTAGTGTAGCAGAGGAGTGAAGATTCTCCAGCTGGCGTCGAGCTCATCGTCTCTGACAAAGTTGGAGTGGTCGCCCTTGAGCGCATCTAGGATCAATGACTCGTAGGCCTCGGGAATCTTGAGGTCCGAGAATCGTCTTCGGTACGTCAAGTCCAGTTCCGTCACAACAGTCTGCATGCTTAATCCGGGCAGCTTCGAGTTCATCTTGATGTAAACGCTCTCGTTCGGTTGAATGCGCATAACGAGCTCGTTCCGAGGAATATCCTTGAAGATACCACTAGTAACATCCTTGAATTGGATACGGATCTCGGTCTTCTGCTCGTTCAAGGCCTTTCCGGCCTTCATGATGAATGGGACACCATCCCATCTCTCGTTCTTGATGTACGCGACCAGAGCGCAGAAGGTAGGGCATCGCGAGTCCTTGGGAACGGTGTCGTCTTCCTTGTATGAAGGCTTGCTTCCATCGAGCGATCTTCCATACTGGCCTATGATGACGTTCTTCGGCTCGATAGCTGGGATACCTCTGAGAACACGTACCTTCTCGTCACGAATGTCTTCCGCCGAGAATGAAATCGGTCGCTCCATAGCCAATAGGGTCAGGACTTGGAGAAGATGGTTTTGCATAACGTCTCGGATGATGCCAAACTCGTCGAAGTAACCGCCGCGGCCCTCGGTACCAAATGGTTCCTTGAAGGTGATCTGAACGTTGTCTATGTGGTGTCGATTCCAAGTAGCGCCGAAGAACTCGTTACCAAACCGAAGAATTAGAATGTTCTTGACCATCTCCTTTCCGAGGTAGTGGTCGATACGGAAGAGCTCATCTTCCTTCCAGTCAGGCTCCAAAGACTTCTGTAGCTCTCGAGAGCTGGCAAGGTCCTTTCCGAACGGCTTCTCAACCTAACAGTGTAGAAAGTTTGGAATTAGCTTACATTCCCATATTTTTGTCGCGACGGTGTGGTCTTACAATGACACGCGCAATGCCCTTGGTAGGGTAGCAACACCTCTTGAGGTGCTGAGAGACGATCGTGAAGACGCTAGGGGGTAGTGCCATGTAGAACAGACGGTGGGTTTCTTGTCGGCCGTCCTCCAATTTCTCAAGGTGCTTATTGAGGTTTAGGAAAGATTCATCCTGGTCATACTGTCCAGACACGTAGCTGCAGTGTTCACAGAACTCTGCTAGCTGCTTCTCCATATCTTTGGTAGGAGTCTTGATATATGACTTGACCCGCTTGAGGTATTCCTCATGGTCCATCTTCGTTCGCGCATATCCAACGATCTTGGCATCCTTCGGCAGGAACTGGTTGCGGTACTTCCAAGCTAGTTAATTCTCGATCCATGGGCAGGATAGCTCGGATTCGGTGCTGAACTTACAAGGCCAAAGAGAGCAGGGAACTACGAGATCATTGTTAGTTTTGAGGTGTGGAGGCATTGGGGCAGATATTGTCGCATACCGTCTTCTTCTTCGCCAGATCTCCCGAAGCACCGAGGACCACGATGACCGTGTTGTCCTTCAACTCGAGAGTGCTATTGCATAAATTATTAGCTCTCATATGCTACACGACTATGTTTCCGTCCCGTATAGAAGTAACATGCGCTATTTCGGTTATAGGAGGGACTACAGATCGAAAACTTCCGAAATAGTAACCCGTGAAGCAGTATATGATGATGAAATAGCGGGGTGAGCGCGGGGTATCTCTGGGAGCTTACCTTGCTGCGGAATCCATGGTGTTAAGCTCGCCGATTGATGGAAAAGTAGACGTGTGTGAGGATGGAGGGAAATAAGAAGGGTAAGACGGGCAGGAAAGGAAGTGAGATCGGGAGACTCGTCGTTAATATGGAAAAGACCGAGTGAGGGCGAAGGCGAAGGAGCTGGGCGTTGGGAGAAATTTGGGGGTTTGAACGGGACGGGACGGACGGACAAGGTCTTTCAGTGCTGTAGGGTGCAGGTGCTGCCTCTGCCAGCTGCTAGCTGCTAGGTACCTAGGTAGGTCACGCTGTAAAGGCCGATCTCAGATTGCAGGTAGGTGGCTGAGGTGGGTTAGCCCCGACCTTGAGGAATACTGCCCAAGTGTCGGAGCTTGCGGAGACAGACTCAAGTCACAGCAAGAGTCTATTTGTACGGTCGGACTTCCATTATTATTCTCATCAATTTTCATCTTTCTATTATCATGCCTAAGCTGTTTTGGGATAATACTCTGTCTACCTCTCCCCGCTTACACTTTGTCCTATATGTGGTACACACGTGCGAGCGTCTGACTTTCTGGCTGAACGAGGAGAAGATCCGAAATCTGGCAGAATATTCTTAACCCCTTTCGTGGCCTGTCTCGCATGTAAAGCGATGCCAATCTTCATAGCTCACTCTGTCTTTTACAATTGAACAGATGCGCTTCCATGTAGATTCTATGTACATATATCTGATAGTACTAAAAGATAAAACCAATACGAAGTAACGCGCTTTGCGGCTTCGGAGGAATATGTTGCTGCACTGACGTATGCATTACCAACCTAACTTACATCGTTGCTTTATAATTCAAGAAGAACTGTGCACATCCATTACCTGGTAGATAGCTAGATCTAGCGGTGCCGTGGAGGCTCTGTGACTAATGGGATACGTGAGACAAAAGATTTATTGCCTAATTAGGCATAAAGGTTCCATCCAAGTTGACTGTCTGTTTAACGGACCTCGACGGATGAAATGGATTATATTCTCACGGTGGGGAGCTTACTCAGGTTGCTCCCTTACAGCGCCTTGGTCTTCCTCTCGAAAAAAATCCCCCTTCGGTCTCCCTCAACTTGCCTTTATTAGCAATAGGCGGACTTATTGGTCGGGGGACCAAGCTGAATGGCGTTGTGCCGACCGCGGGGTTCTTTACGAGACTAAAGCGACAAGCGGAATCCGAACAGCGAGCAGCTCCTGTTGAGATCCGTGCCCGAGTCTTTGTGGGACGAGGGAGGAAGATCTTCCTCGTTGACTGCGACGGATATTTATAATCCAGCCCACAGTCCGAGGGTGTATCGCTCCTCCGGATTTCCTCCATCGTGAGCCGCGAAGGCAAGAAAGCAAAAGGTCTGAAATCATCACGCTTTAACATGGTTGCAGCAGGGTGGTCGTAGAGCTAATCTCTTGCAGCTGTCACACCCACACTGGATGATTTGAGGGATTATTGATGAACTAGTAATGAGACAGTAAGGAACAAGCTTAGTACCGCCTCGTCATATAGCAGGGCTGCTACACGGTCTTTACAGCATTATCTGCTATTATAAACACTGTCGCAACGGATATTATAGGTCTTATGTTGTCCTCGTCAATGCTTTGCCATTCTCGGGTTTCGGAAAGCCGCTTATATTGGCCTTGGCCGCTTGAAATATCATTCAATTGGTTTCATAACACGGCTGCATAGGTGTGCAATGGTTAAGCCGTGGCATTGATGTCTGTTGAACTTACTAGACCCTCAATGGGAAGTTTGATCCGCGTACTGAGGGTAGACCGCTGCCTCGTACCGGGACGGTCTCAAACGGCTCCATCCACTGCCCGCGGATATAGAGATCGCTTGACAGAAGAAGCATATTGTTAACAGGCAGGTATAATTCTACCAGATCTTGAAAGGCGAACAGCATTGGGCATTGTCCCTGCATATCACCTATACATAGTATTCCGTGTTCTTTCATTCCTTTGTCGAATTTAAAAGGACATACATTCCCTAGGTACCTAGGAAGAGTGAAGGACTGCAATCCGGCTGCAGGTCTGAGATGTTCCATGATGCGGGACCATTATGGAGATAACAAGGCTTCTCTGCCAGTCTGCTTACATTTAAGTCCGAATCGTGCCTACACACAAGTGGCCGGTCCGTTCTGTGGATATCAGGACAAATATTGCCCGTTAGCCTTGAGGGAGCACCCTGTCATGCGCAAATCGGAAGCGCAACCCCAGGCGGGAGATCCGGAGCAGCCAAGGGCTATAAGCTACCAGGCGGAAGCTGATATCGATGAAACTGGAGTCGTCTTCATTCGCAATTCCAGTTAAGTTTCAATTCGCAATTCAATTGAGCTGGGTATCCTGCTCTGCGGTAGGTTTTGGGCAATAGACGGGACAGTGAGATGGGAATCGTGATACCTCCGAGGTAAACTGTTTAGTTTTGTTTTCCGCATCTTCAATACGTCAGTCTTCCGGGCTCGGCTGATAAAGGCGTTATCTTATCCATGTAGGTAGGTAGGTCCCTACCTATATCTAAGTGGGGATGCTCTACGCCTCAAGCTCATGATGGTCTGTGCGCTACAGTCAGCCAAGACGCCACGTGCATCTGTGGCTGGACACGCACCAAAAGTGAAAATTGAATTTTCTGTGGTGCAGCAAACAGGGCTCGCTTAACCCTTTCGCACCAATCCACCTTCAATCCAACAACCAACCTCGACAAAGCCGAACCCACCTTGAGATTTGGCCATCACCACAACCGACGACACAACTCGCCCAGCGTACACAAGTCTTCAACGAAAGACTTCTCCCGGCCTCCAGTACCCTTCAGGATTTCTGAGAACCGTGGGAAATTACAGTCAAGATGCCTACCGAAGCAGGTCACAGATGTGAGTATTTTATGATTCCTTTTACACCGACTGCAATCGCGGGCGCATTATGCGCCTGGTTCGCGATTTTGCATTCCTTCCTTCCTGTTCCCTCTTTCAATCAGAGAACACCTCCATGATGCTGGATATGTGCTAATTGAAATATTTTCAGTATACGTCAAGTGAGTTATCCCATTAATCAACCACGAAACGAATCCTCGAGCGAATTTGGAGATTGGTCAACTCTACCATCTCCTTTCCCCGAACTCCACGATATCGATTCGCTATGTTGCACGATTGCAATCCTCTGGGCACGAAGCAAGGGCTAACCGGAACTTCCAATTTTTAGGGGTCGTCACCTGAGCTACCAGCGCAACCGACACACAACCCACCCCAAGACGAGCTTGATCAAGATCGAGGGTGTTGATGACACCAACGCTGCCAAGTATGTCATAGGAACATCTATGTCAGAATTGAACGAGTCTAACATATTGGGTGCAGCTTCTACCTCGGCAAGAGAGTCGCGTATGTCTACAAGGGCCAGAAGGAGATCCGAGGCACCAAGATCCGTGTGATCTGGGGCAAGGTCACCAGACCCCACGGTATGTCCTTCATCGAACACACCGCCTCAACATCGTCTTGTCGGTGAAGCGAGACAAATTGCTGACCGCTCTTAGGCAACTCCGGTGTCGTCCGCGCCAAGTTCGCGACTCCCCTTCCCTCCAAGTCTTTCGGTGCTTCTGTTCGTATCATGCTCTACCCTTCGTCGATATAAGATGGGTTTGAGCCGGAGTTGGTAGTGTGGACGGGTCTCATGATTGGCTGCATCTGGGTTAGGCAAGGTTTACGGCTTCAGCCTTGCGTCTAGCATCAACACAAATCAAGAAAAAAACACCTGCAAACCACGCGGGAATTTCCTTGTGAATTGCTAATTTGATACTGGTTTCTGTGTGATGGGGGGGACAAGAATTCGATCCATCGATGCTAGGAGTCCGAAAGAAGATAATCCCGGAAGGTTCCCCAAGTGCTGCGGTGACCCGACGATATCTCGAGAAGCTCCAGGGCTGGATGGCATCGGATATTGAACTCCCAGATCAAGATCGGTGGCATATCTAATATAGGCACTATTCATACGAGGAAACATGAACTATGAACGATTTTACGAACCGCTGTGAAATGAGACGTGGTTGAGAACCTACCTACATATCAGGCAATGTGTGACAGTGCCCCTGTTTCTATCCATTGTTTCATGAGACTCGACGCTTCAGCCTGGTGCAAAGTCAGCGTGTCATACGCAGGTTGCGGATGATATCGCATGTGTAGGAACTTGCTGGTATAGCAATACGTCTATTAGGAACACCCTCGACATATCAAGTTACATGCCAGCTACAAAATGAAGTGGTCTAGAATTCAAGTGTCTAGGACTCTGATGGTACCGGTACACCATGGTGACACCGGCCTCGTGGTCTCCAGGCAGTCTGAGATGTTTTAATCTATATCAGACACGCCAATGCCGACCCCTCGAGAGATCCATGGATATATATATATATATATGCCTCCTACGATAGAGAGAAGGGAAACACGACGTGAGGTCTAGATTAAGTCCGACAACGACGCGGGTGGCCGATGGCTACCTATGTACCTACCTGCAGCGGGCGTCACGTAGCTGGTTCGTATGTCGAAATAACGTAGCTACCCGTGTGGGTGTGTGTGCGCTCCCCCCTCGCCCGCCACAAGCCCCGGAGTTTGTTTTATGTGTGTATGTTGCAGCCGACACTGCGTAATGGGTGCACCCCATTGCCGGGCCGGGTCCTAGTTCGTGGGTAGGTAGTAGGCAGCTTATAGATTAGGTATGTAGCGAGCGGCTAGAGCCGTTGTCGGGTTTGAGTTTCGCTGTGTGCCCGGGGAACGAATTGACAGTTGCCCCTTTGTCGTACAGTCTGACTGCTTGGGACCCCTTTGCCAAGCAGCTGTGCGTCGATGCGGAAGAAAGGGGTTATATAGTAAGATAAATACTGCACCTAAACGGCAACATGACAGTAGACCTCCATGAGGATAGTACCTGGCTTTATGTAGGTGTACCGATCTGGTAAGCCGGTCGTCGACGTCCATGCTGCCAGAATCGTCATATTGTTCTCTGGATATGGCCGCAAGGACTGGTAGTCCAGTTACGCCTACTACACCTATAATTCTGGTTACTCGTATTGGAATATCTACGTCTCCTTAGGGCCACTGGGTCTTCACCAAAGCCTCGAGATAGCAACTTACGCCTGATCCAGCGGTGACGGACAAGGTTGAAGATAAGGGAAGGCCAGGAACCTGATGTGCCGAGACAATCAAAATGAATATGGACGTCGCTCCGCAGTACGTAATGACCAATGACAAATGAGAATCTACTCACTCACTTTACTTACCTTATCGTCTACAACTTGATCAGCGTTCGCAGCTGCAAGATCATTACATGAAAGCATGTGCCGGCTAGGTAGCAGCTCGGCAGGTCCGCGGCGGCGCAAGGACAGGACAATCCCCAATTCCGCACGCATATGTGCGATATATCGGCCGAGTGCCGACGTGGAGGATGGACAAAAGCTTGATTGCGGGTTGATCCAAGGATGGCACCATACCTTTTGTATGCTTAGACAAGTCTTACCTTCCGGTGGTCTTGCATAGGGGCGAAGAGGTATTCGAGTATCAATTGACATTATGGGTGTGCTGAAAGGGCGGGATTAAGTCGCACTGAGGGTCGTGCCGCGCGGTCAAAACCTGCCTGTCTCACCCACATCGGTAGTAATTTTCAAGAATAAGACGAGGCTGGAGATGGGGCTTCTAGCAAGACTTGGGCTCGGAAGAGGCGCGGACAGGCGGGTGAAAATCCTCTATCTGGCGGTAACATCGATGCAGGGTAGAAACTGAGAAGATGTTTATCGATTGCCTGTGTTTGTGTACGTAGGCAGCTGCGTGGTTCAGTATCACGGTCATGATCGTATTGCAATTGCTGGCTGGTCTGCATATGTGGCTAGATGAATTTGACCTCGTCTGACAGGGACAGGTAAGAAAAAGAGATAGATCCGGGAGGAGCGGATGTATATGCGTGCGACTATGTAAGGTGTGCAGTAGTAGGAAACGCATGCATTCGATGTTTGGTTCAACTCAAAGCAACCATATCTCAACGGACTAGACCTTTCACTTACATGTAAGCGGTACAGCTAGTTGCACCACGGCTTGTTTGCTCTCTTTTGGACCACGCGAATACGATCTTCGACTACCTTGGTAAGTAAATCGACCGTTGAGGAGCCGTCTATGTGGATGGCGCGCTTAGTGCTACCAAGTTATATTAGCGCTCAGGTACATTCATCAGGCGAGTACGGCTCTATCCTATGAGAAATACTGTTCCCGCGGATGCATCTTGGCGATATGTACTGCAGTATCTATATATTGCTTTGGCCCTGCTGCCCTGTCGATGATCTCTGCGTGGGAGTGGAGGCCGCCAAGCTGGTTCGGGAACGATGACAGGTGGTTGATGGTGTCTATTCGTAATCCGCTCAGGGAGTCTAGGCCGAGCACTCAAAGAAATCGGCTTGTTGGTTTCTTCGTATGAGAAGTACATGTATGTCGCATTCGAATAGGTTGACCTAGTCAGCATATCTTTCTACTTCGCGTTTCGGCGCCGAATTGCGGCGGTCTGGACTGGGACTGTCGGTTTTCAACAGCTAAAGCCGATTTGTCTGGTTGCTAAGCCCACGTTTTCTTGCGATCCCTCGAATATTATAGGACCACGACGGGAGGTGGCGGCTTTCTTCTAAATCAAAATCCTGGAATAAGTAGTAACTCTCATAGCTGAACAGTCCTGACGAGTAGTGATGTTGAATATGTGGCGGTAATGTAGGGGGGAGGCATTTACCTCTTTGCTCAAGAAGTCAAAAGTGTAAAGTAGGTTTTCCCATTCGATTAACACGTGTGGGCGAAATCGCAATTCGTATTCCCCATACCGATGATTCAATGGGGCTGTGCTAGCTTATTCCCCACCTTCGCTTTTTGGCAAAGGGCAGTGGAAGATCGGTCGATCACGGCAAGGCTATAGGCCCTGTAATTTAGCGTTCGATTTCGCTTCGGGTTGTAAGCTTTCTTTTGATGGCTTTATGAGTTGGCTAGGAGGTATGTAGGTAGGTACCTAAGATATGGGATGATGGAATTTCCTATCTTCAACTTAACTTTATAATGTGTATAGCGCCTATACAAATAGGCACTATATATAGGTATAGATTCCTAACATACTGATTTCGATACAAGTAGGTGCAAGAATGGAATGCAATGGGCTTCTAGAAGTCGTACCTGCATGTATTTTTCTCATGTCTCGGGTACCCAGTAGCACAGTATCGAGGCTTGCCACGACAAAGGACGCGTCTCTCGGAGAGATAACTAACATGCCTAAAAGAATCGAGAGGCAACCAATCCTGTACCATATTATCAAATGAATGATGAAATTTCCAGGCGCTTCTTACGTACTTAGGTATAGACGAGTAACAATATTGGATATACAAAGACCGTTTCAATGTGAGGACGTATGGGGATCCCTTTATGAACAGAAAGGTTTGGCTTAGGTTAGTGATGATATCTGCCCAGCCAGTATGTAGGTAATCCTTGCCTTATCCATGATAAAGTAGGGGACCGGATACGTATCGTGCGTACGAAATACCGCTGGAAACGTACCCGAAAACCACTTGCGTTTCCTATTTTGTGTATCAGTCATCCAATAATACGAAGTACTGAGCTCAACATTCGCCATCTGTAAACCCCCCTTGTCAGGCCACACAAGCTGACATGCATCTTCGCCCTTCCAAAGGATCCATATCAAAAAGGGCATCAAGATTTTTTGGAAGAATCCGTCGGACTGGGATGAATTCGGTTGTTCAACGCAATTCCTCTCCCACTTCCTTCTTCTACATGACCTTCCAAAAGATTTACTTTTTTTCTTCCCTGAACTTTCCCTCATTCCAATCCACTCGTTCCTACTCCTTCTCTCGTTCTTAGTGAATTCTCGACTCTCGCTTCTAATTAAAGTGTCATTGTGGTTTGCCGTACAGTGTTCAATCGCAGCACGCACGATCCACCCAGTATCTTCGGAAAAGGCACTAAGGGATAGACTTCTTCGACTTGGGACGTGGAGCGCTGTGGGTTTAGTCGGTTACGACTTGATAACCAATGGTCCGAACCATCGTCGATTGTATGTTGATCCCCGGTCGAAGCGAGAGCGCAAAGACTCCAGGTCGAGAAGCAAATCTTTACGGCGTTCGTTTCTGAAACATCGCATCGTTTAAAAAATTGACGAGCGTTAGCAAGCACTAAATTTGACGTCACCAACCCCTCGTACCATCTCATACCAGCCCCAGTCACACGTGTAGGTTTTGTCAAACCATCCGAGCAGTTTAGACGTTGGGCTGAACTGTCAGAATTCAGTCCAACTCGACGGTTGCAAACTCAATTCGCCAATATCAAATCAATTAATCATTCATATACCCAAATCAGTCGAGCGCTCATCCACACTGACTCGTCGTACTACTACCAAATTCAAAGTACATCCCCGTATTGGGCTGTTTTGATACTACCCACACAAAGAGATCGCCAAGGCGCCGGAGTTGATACGTATCGAGTGGGCAGTCAGTACATACGACTATCAGCCAAACAAGCCCGATCTGGTTGGTGTTGGCGCTGGTCTTATTTAATTGGAGCCTTTTTGCGGACTTGCGAGGGCAACGTAACTGCTGGCACCGCCCAGAAAAAGCGCCCTCCTACCCCTGTCCTGGGCTTGTCCTGGGCCTATCCTGGACCGCATCCCAGCCACGCGAAACCACATATTCCTTGAATTTGACCTGTTCTGAGACGACTAATAAGCTTGGGGGCTGCCTACAGTAATCCACCGAGCCTAGCAACCAGCATAGGAGAAAATAGCAACCATCATCCCTCTGCTCAGCCAGGTACTACGGTATCCCACCACCAGTCGTATGAACGGAGGTCGCACCGCACCACGCAGCTATCACGCAGACAAAACTAGAAACGAAACCCGTCACCATCGAACTTTTGACAACACCGACACCAACTTCTCAACTTCAGGTTACCTGTCCCTTTCTCTCAGTCGTAGCACAGAGTTGCTTTTTTAGAAGTCTTCCTAAACTTATCGGGAAGTTCAGCCGAAAACCTGTAGTACCTTGCAAGGGTTAGCCGCTCTTATCAGAAATTGCACGGCTACCCATAAGCGCCAGGACGAACGTGTCAAATCCACCCACGCCGTCCACGATAAGGCAAAATCGCTAAATTTCTGCGAAATTACCATCCCCAAGATCCCTTCCTTGCATATCACAATCCACGCTCGATCCACTTCAACCTGAGCTTCAGCTTCCCCGGTCCCACCGCTGGTCCGTTCCCCAGGGATTAATAGTAACAAACCTTACATTTCTGGCGCCGTCTTAAACAATGGCGTCCCCAAACTACAATCCGCACCCCTTACCCGCGCCGCCGCAGCAAGGGCAATACTACAACGAACCTCACCAACCATCCGTTCCCCCACATCGTCAGTACCAACAGCCACATCAGCAACCGCGCCAGCAGCCGCGACAGCAGCCACGACAGCAGCCAGTGCCATACTCGCAGCCTTCCGAGCCACAGAGACCAGAGCGCAAGTCGAGGGCCTTCAGCTTCCGATCCGACAAGTCGCAGAAGAGCGCCAGCAGCCATCCACACAAGGTTGACCTCCACGAGACATCAGCGGAGAAAGACGCACGACGACTTCACGGCAAAACCGACCCTACATTAGCATTGACAGAGTCTGAACCAGGTACGTAGCCAGCTCAATCGGAGCCAATATTCAAGACGGGCAATATGTGTATGCTAATATGTACCGTAGCTATGGAGGCGCAAGCAAAGGGAGGAAGCAATACAGCTCCGCTGCGAACCCTTCAACACAAGGATGTTTATGGCAACCCAATTAGTAAGTATTGTATTCTTGGAACATGTTGGTTCTCATTCTAACCTGCATTCAAGCCGATCCCGACCGGTCCAATCCCACTCGAAACCGGATGGAACGACCCCTCGACACAATTCGAGCCTTCGAAGCTGCTATTGATGGCGGGTACAATAGGCAGTCGATGCTAAGATCTGATTCTGAGTCGGTAGCAAACTGGAGTAGGCGAGCAAGCTACTATGGAAGTTAGTAATGCCTTTGTTTTCATCTTACAGCCCTTTGCGCATAAACTTACATGGCACTTTTAGACAATAACGGTCCTCGTTTCCCCCAAGAAAGCTACTATGCTGGTCGGTCGAGTATGGCGTTCCGACCGGAGAGTACGATGTTCGACCCCAGACAGTCAGCGATGATGAGCGGCCCACGAGAAGGATATTCCGATGGGTATGATGGCAATCCATATAATAACAACGAAGGCAGAAGAAATAGAAATTCGCGTATGCCACCGGAATCATATATGAGCAATCGGGGAGTTAGCGATAGGAACGTTTACCCCGTACCGAACAATCATCGATCGTACGAAACAGTTGCGTCGGGAACCGGTAGTGGAAGTATGGGCGAACCGGCAGGGTATCAAACAGATCCAACTAGCAGCGACAACAGCTCGCTCGACCGTCGTTCTCCGCCGAAGCGACAGGAGCCAGTCAATGACTACGGTATCAGCTTTGGTCAGTCGCCTCAAGCACCAAGCCTCGGTCTCGATAATAATAACGTGCCGGCGGGAGCTTTACCGGTTCCTCGCAAGGAAAACGTATCTATATTGAGAAAGCCGTCGAAGGCGGTAGAAGTCAACGTATACTCCCAAGAACGCCCGAAGGTTGAGAAGAGAAAGAGTTGGTTTAAACGTCTTAGTAAGGCTTAAGCCAGCAGACGGAAGCGAATTAAAAACTTCTACGTAATGAAGCTGTTTTTCACTTACTACGAGATACCCTCGTCTCCGACCCACGGCATTCTCATGATCGATTTTTTATTTCATACCCAATACGGACGGGAGTCCATGATGATGATACGAAACGAGTCGGGTTTATATTCTCATGGGGAGAATTTAGCTGAAGATTAGGGTCACTTCGCTACCGCGGGGTCAGCCACCGGACATAGAGTTTAGATACTCGATATGGTTTAGGAGTGACTCCGGTGGGGTATGAGGAGTAGTGTTAGGTAGGGGGTTTAGCAAGCTTGGAAGGCTATGTTCATGAAGTCAGGAATATTTGGAAGATACAGGCAAACTTGTTGGTCACATATTCTATCGCCCATCCTTAATACACCCAGTCTTCACGATTCCCCTTAAGAAGGCACATACACGCAGCTTATCTTAAGGTGGCATATGAAGATGAAACCGGACCAGCAAGAACGTTTGGCTCTTATTTTGATACGTGGCTATCTGCTAGATTAGAAATGTCACAATTGACTAAAGCGTCGAATTTACCATGCCCATCACGAAAGACTACCTATATAAATGTGATTTTGAATTAGCGCGAAGTAGATATTATGTCACGAATTACTTACGTAGAAAGTGACGAGATGATGCTACTTCAGGTTTGCAATGCGAATACCTTGATAGGTAGCTATTATAGATGTCGATATTGATACCATGTGGTTCTTGTATGCTATCACCTAGTTTTACTTATGATTTCGAGGTAAAACCACCTCCCTTTCCGTGTTTTGACACGGGACATTCCTCATGATATCCGAATGTTTTCTCTGAAATACTCAATGCTTTACATTAACACCCTGAGAGCGGGCCCGGGAAGCAATCCAAATGAACACTTCCAGCTTTGCTCATCAGTCCTTTTTACCCCCTTTCTTCTTCGCCTCGAGTTGGTCTGACTGATCTTCGTTCATAGCGACGATCACATAGCCTACGAGGACCACGTTCGCCATGATAGCAGCCAGGCCACCCGCATACGTCGAGTTCCCTATCTCGAGGTTAGTTTGCCTGTAAAACTGTGTGCAGAGAAGATAGATAACGATAAGTTCTGATTGAGTGCTCTGCTGAAATTTTGTGATATAGATGATCTGGGGCAAGACAGGCAGTCCCCAGCCCATTGCTCCGGGGCTATTCACCCAGAATTATCGAATCTCGCCAATCAGAATCATTTACCTAGTCCATACATCCCATCTCGCTAAGCTAATCACCGAAGCGGTGTAAGAGGAAGGTATGGCGTATGATAGCTGATAGAATACAATGGCGGGTAAGGGGATACGCTGTTGGAGTAATGAGGAAGAAGCCAACATACCTCTGAAGATAGTATTTACCGACAAGAAGTAGGAGCCAATAGGTACCACAACCATGGCAAAAGTGAAAGCCAAGAGCTTGAGGATTACATCCCTGATTTTGACGTTAGTTCGAGACAGCTTGAGAGCAAGGTGGAGGACAATGAATAAATAATTCAAACAGTCCGGAGGCTTCGGATGAGTTTTCGAACTCACATTGGAACAGCTGGCGCAGTGCTGCTGGACTGTTGATGACCTGCGACGGGGCTACTGATGTCGTCGTCATCCTTGTCAAGGATGGTCTTCTCGGTGGAAATGATGCGACGAGTTGCCATTGTGTCTATCTCTCTTTCAGTAACGTATATGATGGTGGTCCAAAGTACGAATTGATAGAATATCAAGTTTGTCAATGGACAATGATCCTATTGTCTTCAGTTCGTCGTGTCTGATGCCAAGTAGTAGCCGTCTTAGGCGCCAGTGCAAAATGAGGCTCAAAGGGACAATGTCAGAGCCCACAGATCTAGGTTCAGCGCTAGATTCAGGGGATAGATAGTGCCTATTTTTAGGTAATACAACAAACCAACCCCCTAGGTTGCCCCTATCGTATCAAGGTACTTTGTACCTACCAAAGGGGTCTTGCCTGGTTCTTTTTTCTTTTTGATCTTTGTGGTCTAGCGTAGGCTTTCCCATTCAATACAACAAAGTCAAAACTGAATTTCTTAGGATATGATTCGAACTAGAAACCCCCTTATTCTCCATAATAAGCTAAAATGCCTAGGGTAAGATCTTGAGGTGAAATTTAGTCCCCGCACAAGCAGGCACGAATTGTAAGAAGTCGAAATCAATTAAGGCATTCCCCACATCAGCTGACAGCGCGACGTTAGCGTTCCACTTCCCCCATTTTCACCGCGTTGCGGCGCGCCCACTTTTAATCCTCAAAGTGGTCGAAAATTCCACGTCCCTTCGCCGTCGCCCTCCTTCACTTTGTGCGTTTTCTCATACTACGCCGGTCTCTTGAGATATATACCAACGTTTCGATTATCCAGTCGATGCAGTGCACTCTTGAGCCACGACTTCAAACGGTATACATACAATAGCGTTTGTCAAGTCTTACGCCTCTTTAAACTCTTTTTGCCTTGCTTCGGCGCTCGACATACGTTTCACTAACGACGAGGAATCTGACCAGGCCAACTCTGTCACTAAGTTCATTGCGATTACTATCGTCAAACTTAAATACTCGCAATTGGGAACTCGATTCCGTTCTCTACAATGGGGCGGGTATCTTCGCCGTTCCCGCCCAGGGACTCCAATGCGGCATACATCGAGATAGATGATGACGATATAGACGAGCTTGCACAGGGCAGCATCCCTTGCTCTTCTCCCTATTTCACTCAACCTACACAGCTTGTAAACCGAGCCACTCAGCCTACACAAATAGTCAACCGTACTACTTTAGGCGCACCATCTTCCCCTCTAGTTCCGAGTTCCCCAGGCACGGCCATTGAAGTTCCCGCTTCATCGCCGTTCCAGTCTAAGAGTCGGGCAAAACCTTCGTCAACGTTGGATAAGAAGCCTGGTGTGGCTAGTAAAGTTGGATCACTAATGGCACCCGCGGGCACCTCTTATAGACCCCCTGCAAGGGTGCAAGCACCTCAAAGACCCAGCAAGCCCGCCGGGTACAAAGACTATCTAGACATATCGGACGACGATTTGTTGGCGGACTACAAGAACCGCGACAGCTCAGGGGACGAGAAACCCTCTAGAGGAGACATACGGCCTTCGTCATTCGTAAAGAAGGACAACTCATCACTGTCATCAAAGCCGGCAGTTTTACAATCTCTGGATACGGATATCTCTCTTAATGATATCCGCGATATTAGACTTCGAGCCTTGACCCGCCAAGTGCACCAAATTGTCCGAGATGCTGTGCCGGGCATAACGATTCAAGCTTGCAAGGCGGCACTCCAGAAGGATTTCAGTTGGCAGGTGTCCAAGGCGGTGGACTATTTGACGGGCAGACCTGCGAAAGCACTTGCGTCAAAATCCGCTAGCGCATCAGATGACCGCCTTAATGCTACTGGGACGAAGCCTAAAAACAAGAGCGAATTGGGGTCAATTGCAAGTAATCAAGTCGCTACTGATTCTCGGAATTCTCTGCATCCTTTTTTTAACAAAAAGACGTCCGATGCAAAGTCTGTCAACTCTCAAGCTTCCACACAACAATCTCTTTCACAAGTATCAAACAATCCAGTTGTAGCATCAAAACCCGCGCCTCGGAAGCGCCTTGTACAAAAGCAACGAACATCACCTACTCCGCCCGAGATATTTTCTCTGACTTCTTCGGCTACATCCGCCATGACTACACCGGATGAGTCTGCCAAAGGGTCCCCCGCCACCCGAACTCTTTCGCCACCCCCTATGGCGAAACCACAATCACGACGAGGGCGCCTCATGCGAGGTCGTAGACAACGGACTCCGTCGCCTGTCACCATCAGCTCAGACTCGGAATCCACACCCGAGATGGCCCCTGTCCAGCCGAGAGGCGGCCGGCTTCAAAAAAGAAAGGCCGAGACACAGGCTGAACCCCGACAGCAAAAGAAGAGCAAAGTAGAGCGTCAATTAGTCGAAATCGATAGCTATGAGACTGATGAGGAGGAAGAGGTGGAGCAGGGAGAGGAAGCATCTGCAAATGTCCTCGAGTACCTTAATACCTGCACCGTTGAATCCCTTGGTCGAATGATCGGCTCGACCCCGGATGCGAAGCTCATGGTTTCCAAGCGACCCTTCAAGCGCATCTCTCAGGCTAAGGCGGTATACCGCGGGGATAAGTCAAAGGCCAAGACCAAACAAAAAGTCAAGGTTATCGGAGAGGGTATAGTAGAGAAGCTAGATTCTTGGTTCGAAGCTTGTGATGCCGCCACAGCGGTGATCGACGAATGCGATGCGAGGGGCACTATAATCCAAGACAGCATGTCCAAATGGGCTATGGACAGAAACGGCGTTCCCAAGACTGACACCAACGGCATCAAACTCCCCATTTCGAAGAAACCAGAGTTGATGAGCGAGGACATCGAGCTCAAGTCGTATCAGCTTTTCGGCTTGAACTGGATGAACCTTCTACGTGCCCAGGGTTATGGTGGCATATTAGCTGACGACATGGGACTCGGAAAGACTTGCCAAATCATTTCATTCATCGCCCATCTTGTCGAATCGGGCCATGGACGCGGCAGGCCCAATCTAATCGTGGTCCCCGCGAGCACTTACGAGAACTGGATTAGCGAATTCGAGAAATTCGCCCCGAAGATATCCGTCCTACCGTACTCGGGACAACAGCGAAGGGACATCGATCCAGAGGACGCCAAGGAGCACGATGTAGTTCTTACTACCTACCCGCAAGTCGAAAGAAAGCAGGAGGATCTGATCTTTTTGAGAAAGATTAGACCCTACGTAAGTTGACCCCATCCGTTTTTATTTGTAAAATCCACTAATTCGTTCCTAGGCTGCGATTTTCGACGAAGGACACAAGCTGAAAAACAAAGATACATTAATCTATAAACAAATGATGCAACTGCCAACTAAGATGCGTCTTATCCTGAGCGGCACCCCTGTTCAGAACAACCTGAAGGAGCTTCTGACTATGCTCCGGTTCATTGAGCCGTACCTATTTGAGGAAAACTCATTTGAGTCTCTAAACACAATCTTCGAGGCAAAAGTGACAAGCAAAGATGTCTTCAACTTTGCGGCGTTGGCATCGGAGCGAGTCAGCCGTGCCCGCGCTGTCATGACCCCTTTTATTCTACAGAGACGCAAAGAGGACGTGATCGATCTCCCGAAGAAGATTGAGCGAATTGAAGTCGTCGGCATGCTAAGCAGCCAGAAGGAAATCTACGACTCTATCAAGAGCGGAATAGGAAAAGGCAGAGGAAAATCCAAGGGGTCTCATCCCTGGATGCAGTTGCGAAAGGCCGCAATTCACAACCATCTATTCCGACACCACTTCGACGATGAAAAAGTCAAAAGGATGATAGACATCTTGTGGAAGAAATGTAGTGCGGAGGAACTATGGGTCCAAAACAAGGAAGACCGTTACAAGGCTCGTCTCCTGGAAGACTATCTGGAAAAGTCGGATTTTGGCTTGCACCTCGTGTGCAAGGAGTTCAAGAAGTACCTCGGCAGCCTAGACATTCCCCACCGCTCGTGGGAGGAAAGTCCGAAGGTGCAGAAACTCCTCGAGCTCGTTCGAGGTTACCAGAAGACAGGTGACCGAGTGTTGGTGTTCAGCCGATTTGAGTTGGTGATCGACATACTCCGCGAGACACTACATTTCGCAGACATTCCCTACTGCTGCCTCACGGGCATAACCGATACCGCCGAGCGATTTCCCGAATGTCAGCGATTTACCGACGACCCTAGCATCCCCGTCTTCCTCCTTACCACCGGCGCGGGCGGCACGGGCTTGAACCTTACGGCCGCCAACAAGATTATCCTATTCGACCAATCCGACAACCCGCAGGACGACGTACAAGCAACGAACCGCGCCCACCGTATCGGGCAGACGCGCGACGTCGAAGTCATTCGATTCATCACCGAGAAGTCGGTCGAAGTTCTCATCTACAACTCGGGCGTGAAGAAATTGGCCCTCGCCTCCAGCGTCGAGCAGCAATCGACCGAGGACGAAGAGTCGGTGGAGGAACAATGCAGAAAGCGCATGATTCTAGGCGAGGACGAGACCGAGGAGCTCGAGCCCGTCCCGACGATTGAACGTCAGGGCACCCCCGAGCCGGAGAAATCCTAGTCCTTACCATACACACACCCTTATTCATACCATCTCCCCCATCTCCCTCTTCCTATTTTCCCTCTCCCTCTACATCCACATCTACTCCTACTTCTACCTCCTGTCTGCAATATGTACTTGCACTGACCACCTACCCCTACCCCTATCCTACCCATGACCATCACAGAGAGAGAGAGAGGAGATATTGTTAAAGCCAGCCAATAGCCCGGAACTTTGTGTTTTGTAGTTTTCTTTTTGTGTCACCGGCGGTTCTGGTGGCTGGCTATACTGGTTTTGCGTTTCTTGAGAAACGCACCCCGTTTGGGATGGGAGGAAGAGATGGATACGAGGAAAAGAAAAGCTATTGCATGGACGGATTCTTCAAAGAACCGTTGAAAATACGTAGCTAGATTAGCGAATCGGACATGAGTCACAAATGCCTGTTTAAGATCTTTGAAGTGAAGTGAAGTGTGAAGTGTATTGTGCTCGCTGATGTTTACTACCCATGATATATATGCTGTCTGTCCATTGCTGTAGTAGTAGTAGTAGCAACTCTAGTAGTATCTCGTATCCTATCCCGATGAACGCTTTTCCTGTCTTCCCTTTTTTTTTTTCTTGTCTCCATTTCTCCATTTCTCCTTTTCGCTATCTCCTTCTACCCGCTGAATCCTGATTTTTATCTACACCCCTAATATATCGTTTTTTACCTCTTCTCTCCCTTCTTCCTCTTCTCCCCCTCCTTCCCCTCCTTCCCCTCATCCTCCCACTCCCTCCGCGCCAGCGGGCGTATCCAATTACCCCGGCTGTCCGTGCGGCGCCTCTTAGGGTTGCAGGAGGCGCGGAGCGCGAACTCGGAGCGCGTCGTCATTATGATCCCGGCGAACTCGTCGTCCGCGAACCCCTGGAGCCCCGTGGCGCCGACGTGGTCGGCCGGCGCCTCGTCGCCGTCGTGGTGCCGCGACGGCAGCTTGCCGCCGTCGAGGGCGAACCACGGGTGCCCGTGACCCGTGGCGACGCGCATCGCGACGTCAAAACCCGCGCGCATCGCGGGCATCACGCCCACCGCCGTGTAGCTGGGGCCCGCGACCGACAGGCGGCCCTGGAAGGCGGCCAGCAGCTCGTAGTGCGCGGTGGCCATGCGCGTGCGGTGGCCGACGTGGTGCTGCGGGATGCAGTCGCGGCAGAGCGTCGCGTGCGCGACGAAGGGCTCGTCGGGGGGTATGGAAAGGTGTCGGCGCACGGCCTGGACGGCCATTTCTATCGCCATGTCTTCGGATGGGTACGCGGGCCAGCCGTCCCAGTGGTGGCCGCCCATCATGACGGTGAGCTTGGTGCCGTCGGGCTCGCCGCGCGGGGGGGGCGCCAGGTCCGAGTCGAAGAGCACGCCTAGCACGCACTCGTCGTTGTTGGGCGTCGTGGAGGGTACCAGGTACCCGAAGCCCGGATTCTTGTCTAGGAGGTTCGGGTTCGGGAACCATATGTTCACGACCATGATGGTAACGGCTTGCGTGTTGGCTAGCGCGGGGAGGAGGCCTTTGGGCTCGACGAGTTCGGCGAGGTGCTTGGAGAAGAGGGTGCAGATTACCTGGTCGTACTGCTCCGTGGAATCTTTGGTAGATACCTGGGGAAAATAGGGATTAGCGCAAGCAGATCTAGTTATTTAACGAGAACCAGGAGCTTTACCGATACTTTATCGCCTTTGTGGGCCAGGGACGTGACTCGGCTATCTGTCTTGATCGTCACGTTTTCACGCCCCTCCAGATCCTCAACCAGGGCATCGACGAGCGAGAGCAGGCCGTCCTCGAACACCATAGTGGACTTATCGAGGTTCCGCTCGGCGATCTCGATGATGCGGCGGCGGTTTCGGCTCTCGATCATGTCGTAAAAGAGGGAGATGTCCTTCTTCTCGATCCAGACGCAGCCGGGTCGCTTCGGGAGGCGCCGGTTGCGCACGACCGCGTCCATCAGCGTATACTTGGCGCCCAGCCTGTGCACGTCGCCCCCGTAGATGCCGTGCATCATGGCCGACGCCATGTTGTTGACGATCCGCGGGTCCACGCCCATCTCCCTCTCTAAAAACTCGCCCACCGACACGTCCCAGGCCAGCAACTCGCTCACCGACACCTCCCGGCGAGGCGTTTTACCGAAGGAGAGGGGGCTCCAGCTCCCGAGCATCATGTTGAGGCCGGACTGCCAGGCGCCGTCCCACAGCGGCTCGGTCAAGAAGGATTTCAGCGTGGTGAGGACGTTGATCGGGGAGAATCGGGAGCTCGGCGTCCTGACCAGGTGGTCTGGGTAGTATATGTAACGATCGCCAGTGTTATTCCAGGAGTGAAGCTTGTCTTGGAGGTTCAGACCGGCTACCTTGTGACAGAGACATATATCAGCATGTTTCCTGGCTTGTCTCGAGAGACAGGAACACAGGAGATATACCCACCACATCGTAGAAGACGAGGTCGTCATACTTGGTAGAATTACTACCGGTCCGCAACATACGCGGGCCATGTTGGAATAAGACGTGATCGTTCTCCCCGTCACCCACCCTCACCCTAGTTCCGTCCACCCAGCCGCCGAGCGTAGAGGACCCTTCGTATAGCGTGATATTCGCATTCTTGGCGTGACGGGCGAGGTAGTGAGCCGTGGTCAACCCGGTGATGCCACCGCCGAGGACGGCGATTTCTTTCGGCTTGCCATTGCCCGCCGCAGCAGTCGCAGAGGCTCGGCTTCGAGGTCGTGGAAGTTTCTGGGCTCGATGATGGGTTCCTCGCTGTCCAATTGAAGGGTGCAGAGTCGCGCCCCGAGCTGCCAGAGAGCTCAATGGCCTCGAGGCCGTTCTCGAGACGCATGAGCTGGCAGGTAGTAGTGGGGTCAACTGGGGAGCCCCATGTCGCGTATTTCGGTATGCAGACCTCAGAAGGTTTATAAAGACATCTTCTGGGCGTTTAGAAGACATGGCACTGGTAAGATAGCTGGCGAAGGCCGTATATATTGCATGTTGGTTGGAAGTTTACAATTTTTGTAAAATTCTATGTGCGAAATTTACGGGCGCAACAAGCTGAAAGGTAGGTACTTCGTTTAGGGGGGAAGGTAGTTACGTAGATCATATGTTTAGTGGTGGAAATGTGGAGATTTGCACCTACGAGTACCTCCTTTAGGTACCTTATGTAGCTAACCTAATATGTACCTACCTAGGTACCTAAGGTACCTACCTCTCCAATGTACATAAGGTAGTATTTATTGTACCTCCTAGCAGAAGCATCGAACGAGGCCAAAGGATGCCTATAGATAAATGAGGATAACCCATGAATAAAGATAACTACCCTTTATTTCTATATAGCACGTACGAGAAAATATCACTAAATAAAGAGGCTTCAAAGTCCAGAATCATAGGCAAATCACAAAAAAATGCATTGGGGTATATTGTGTTCCACAGCCTACGCTGGAAATCCCTTTTCCTATCACCATCATAAACGCCTGTAATAAAAAGTCTAAATGTGTGAAGCCTTTAAGGATACCTCCCATATTTGCTTCGTACAAATGTTAGTCTCCCCTTCTTGCCTTGAACCCTGATCACATTAACCATGAAGGAGCCACTCTATCACTTCCCAATATGCCCAATGCCCCTATTTCCTTTTCGCTTGGACTTAGGCGATGCTCTCGTCCATCGCCGCCGGCTCCTGAGGCGCTGCAGGCTCTCCACCCGGCACAACCAGCTCCTCGGCACCGTTCGAATCCACAAACTTTCGATCGCTAACGTGGTCCTTCGCTCCGTCCGGCTGGACTGCTCGCTGGCCCTCCTCGTGCTTGTAAGGGCAGAACTGGTTCTTGCAAGGGTTGAATTTGCACATGACCTTAACATGAGCGAACTTGCATCCCTCCACTGTGCAGTCGCCTCCGTTGCGGCAAGGAGGCGCCTCGGGGTGGACGAAGTTGCAGTTGGGGTTCATGCAGTTCGGATAGAACTTGCACTGTTGTTTGGGGTGCTTAAAGGGGCAAGCTGGGTTTGTGCAGTTGGGAAAGAACTTGCACACCTGCTCGACCTGGTGCGCTGCCTTAGTTGCTGGCGAAGGATGGCGGCCCACGCACTTCCGGTTCTTGCACGCGACACCGTACGAACATACATCGTTGAAGTCGATCGCCGTGTTAGGCGGTGCTGCCGGAGACTGGTGAGCAAATTTGCAATCCTTGTTGGTGCATGCCAGGTTGAATTTGCACATCGTAGCCTCGGGGTTGAGTGGCTCGCGCTTGGCTTGTGCCATCTCCTCGTCCTCTCCACCAGCTCCAGCCTCGTTACCACGAGCCGATTCCGCATGATGGGGCTTTTGGTGGCCATTCGCAAATCCTCCTCGTCCCCGGCCACCTCTAGGGTTCTGCACGCGATCAAAGAGTGATCTAGACTGGTTCCGACCGTTGTTACCTCGGTTCTGCTGGTTGGTGAGTTGCTCTTGTAGCTGCTGCATCATTTGACTTTGATGTTGCAAAAGACTGAATAACTGCTCCTGCTGGCCCGGTACCATGCCCCAGTTCATATCGTTCATATTCATTCCGTGCTGACCATGCATAGGAGGCATGCCATTGGCAACCTGGTCAAGATGGCCGGCGTACGCAGCGAATCCAGCGGCGCGGTTATTAGGACCACGATTATTACCACGTCCAAATCCACCCCTCGGACCAGTAGGAGGCGTCCGGTGAGCGTTGATCCGTTCGTTACCATTTGCTCGAACCCGGTGCAAAACATTGTCCTGACTGCGATCCATAGCCTTAGTCATGTGGCCAAGCATGCGCTTCTCTCGATTGCCTCGCGGGTTGCCGTTGTTTCTCATAGATCGGGGACCTGTAGGACTAGTTTATGTTAGTTTGAGTTTAGATTTAACCATGGTATAGCAAAGGTAGTAAACCCCCAATAGCAGTTACTTACGCATTCAACTCGGGACTGTCTGTAGCTGTACTCATCTCCGTATCCTGATCAATGTACAACAATGACTGTCCGACTTGATCGCCAGCACCACCCGATTGAGCTGGAGCTCCATTCAGCTGAGCGTTGATATACTCGATCTGCTCGAAAAGCCATTTCGCAAAGTCTCGCGCGCCAGGGTCATCGGGTCCGAGGCTGAGGAGGTCGCCGGCTAGCTCAGCAGCTATCTGGTCCTGTGTCTTTCCGTTGACAAGCATCAGAATGATATACTCCGATAGCGCCTGGTCGTCGGCGCCGCCTGATGCCCAGCCGACCTCTACCAGCTTCGGCTGAATGGCCATGTTGAGCGCATCCGCCAAGGGCGTGTTCATGGCTACTTCGATAGCCATTTTGAAAATATCGCGCGTGATAATTTAAATATTTGAAGCTAGAATAAGGAGGTATAAAGGATAGCGGGTGGTAGTCGGGTCGCGAGGAGAAAGAGAAGGTCGCGTGTTGTTCCGCGACGATTAAGGCGACAGCGGTGGCAAATACGACGAGGTGGAATAGAATCGTAGAGTTATCTTGGATGATTGATGATCGGTCAGCGCTGTCAGTGACGGTTCGAATTGTCGGGAGACCGCTTTGAGGATTTGGCAGGGCTGAGGGACTGAGTGCTGATGGTGGAAAAAAGAATGACGTTGAAAGGTTGAGAGAATCTAGAGGACTGCGGAATCTTGGGGAGCAGTTTCCATTGTTAGATACGCACCGCCACATCGCATCGGCACCTTTGTACCTTTAATCCGATATTACTCTTACCTAGGTAGGTACCTTAGGCTAGGTAGGTACATACATAAGGTAGCCACATAAGATTAGATAATCAATCAAGTTGACGAACACGTGGTACGAAGTAGTAAGTACCCCAACCTTCTGTTTTATGATTAACCCCGATGCATTCTCAAGCTTGTAGCTGTTAGCCGGCCTCATAATATCGCCGGATGGGTGATTGATGAACTGTGTAGATTGTCTTGCCTCGATGATACTATATTGTGAGGCTACGCATATGGCATATGGTATAACACGCCACCAGCTACCCACTTTCTTGTAGGCAATCATAAGTTTCCATTTTCCGTATGGCAAATTATAACCCTGCCTCCCCAGTCATCTGTACTAGTGAATCGATTGAGAATCTCGATGTCGACTCATGGGAATATCGGGGTCTCGGTACGACGACAGTTGGTTCTCCCGCTTGAGAAAAGACGATGACTGGCCGATGCTTTCGGTGATGCTTTACGTGTAGACGATTTGTTGTTAAATAATGAAAAAGCCTACAGCCAAATACTCTGGGGGAACAGGTACCATGTTAGTGCTTATGTATAGCAAAAAATCTAGAGGCGAATCTCACAAGATGGGAGCCACAAAGCTATAGGAAAGATCAAATAAGACCCTCTCAACGATTCTCTATATAGATCTGGCTTGTAGCAATGTTGAAAGATTCGAAGCATACCAAAGTAATGACACCCAGTAGTATAACAGGTACCTCTAACAAGATAGAGGCTATAGGTACGACGGAATGAACGTTGCCACAACTCGGATCCATACATTCTAAAATGTCCCATAGCACCAGCCAGCTCGTCTAATACAAGCTAATGCTTCACTTCATCCACATCCAGTATCTAAAACCAAAGGACAAGTTACAACGCTCGCAACAGTATAAAAATTATCAGCGAAAGCCGTCTGGGTAAGGAGGCCAAATCGGACGATAGTAAACAAAAGACGTCCCGTCCGGGTATAGCTTCCTTTCGGTATCCAGAGGCGGTGCGAACCATTAAGATCTGGGTGTTCTGTCTTTCATTCCTCTAGAGTTTGCTGCTGATTTCTTATTATTTCAGGCTGATAAGGTGCGGATGATAGGTGTTCATCTCGCTCAGTTCTACGTCGTTCCTGATCTTGGGGATCTGGCGGAACAACACTGTTTCTGCTCGACTCGTTGGATACTAATTGTGGCGTTTTGCATGTTGTGACATTGTTTTCTGTGGAAATAGAAAGGGAGAGGCGTAAAGTGGTACAAGTTAGATAAATTTAGAAGATTGCGTAAGAGACTGGCTGGACATCTTGTGTTTCACTTCATGCGTACTGTAAGACAGATTCGCCCGCTGATCTCTTCATATCTATATCTGACAGAAGCTCGCAAATCGTCGAGGTTTCTTCAGATTTCACTCCTCAGTCTGGACCGTCTCCTTCTGCTTTAGTAAATTACGATTCTCTGGGCTCATTGAATATGACATCGCTTCCTGTACTTACTCAAGAAAGCTAGCGGCGAACCGAATTCATCAATCTTATTTTGGGGATAAAATGCGGGATTATACTCTTGATATGTTTTTCTATAAGCATCAAACGACCTAGGTCGTCTTTGCCTATAGTACTTCTATCATCATATTCGAAGGCAAATGCGACGATACCTCTCACCTGAATATCGTGCTTCATCTGCTTCTGAACCTCCTTTCCACGGGCATCCTAGCATCTTCCAATTTCTTCATGCAGGTCCTCAATTCGCCGTCGCGTGAAGAAGTCGACGAAGGACATTCTTTCTTCCAATCTGTAGATATCGGAACACCGTCGCTGTGAAATATCCACTCTGTATCCTACTTCAAGACCTGCTGGCTTGTATTGTTTTTTTTCGTCCCTCCCAACACACCTGTTCTTAAACAGCTCGGTCTTCGAGACGAACTTCCAGGGCCGGCATTGGCACTTGACCATTAGGACCGAAGCATTTGCCCAAGGTGCGGAATTCTTCGCCCCTGGAGCAAGTCTGGTATCCTCTGGATTTCCGCATCCTGCGTACCATTACATTGGATATTACGTTCCTCCTGACAATGGCCGATGGGACCGAGCTTATGCCGCTGTGGGATTTGGCCAGTCTGTTCCCTTAGAGCAATACGCGCATAAAACGTCAACGATCAGACATAAGATTACGAAGACCGCAGCAAACTCAGGGGGTTGGTTCTGGTTGGGCCCTGAGGCCTACTACAACGAATATGCACTCTGCAACTATAGATTTAAGTATGGCAATGTCATGATAGTTGTGCCAGCGAAGCAGTAGGGTGGGCTCGACAAGAAGTCCTCAAGTTAGGGGATGACCTTTCTTCGCAGTGGGAGCCGTATGTCCCCTCGCATGGACAAATTCATTATGGTACTCGACTCAATGCAGAACTCGGGGGTTATATGAAGTAGAGTAGAATTGTATATTTACTTGCAGCACTACTGCAGGTACTAGCAATTTGCAACCCTTGTTGGATCCAGGCTCGTCGAGCTGGACGATAAACTTCCAAAACATACCTCAGATTGGGCGGACTCTATATCAAGCACCATCCTATGGCTACAACAACAGATTCGACAAGTTAGCCGTCAAGTATTATCTCGCTCAGCCTCAACCTAGCAGTTGTAAAATTGGCGTATCGAACCTATTGCTCATGGTTGTCATCATTTGTTTTTTTTTTTTTTTTCAAAAGTTACCCAGTGCGGTTTGATTCTTTAGAAACTCCAAGATCATCCTCTTATCACCTTGGGAGATGCTATAGAGTCCCTCATCACCAAGCCCGACCCCCAGACTGCCGGACTTGCGACCTTGGATTTAGCCAATGCCTACCAGGTCGGAACTCAACCGCGTCAATACTGGTCTCCAGCACAAGACTCTCTTCTGACACCAAGGCTAAGGCTCCGTAGATGGCTACCTTCAAGTCGACGTCTGCTATTTACCGTACCTCGGGTTATGTGGACTCGGACATACACTCTCTTGTTGATTTCGATGGCGATTCTTTTAGTTGGTCTGGTAACGTCTTACAAGTCCAATGACAGCAGCTTGTAAGTTTACCCTAGAACCTAAGCTTCGAATTCGATCGTTTCTAACTGATAGGTTTGGCTAGCCGAGGCCCTTTCGGGCGCTCGGATGACATCAGGATAGCTTCGATACAAAACGAAGGATACTTGAGTGCGTTATTCACCGTCAACGTACCTTAGCTCCTGCTGTCACTGTGCAACTTCTCCTGTAACGCGGTTTTTACCCGGCTCCAGATCGAGCGAGAATGGAACACATACAGCGTAAAATTTCAGCCTCTTTGCGTTTCGTATCCCGCAGGTGAGCAGGTCTCGAGTAATAGATTGCAGTTGCCGTATAAGTACGGAATACCACTCCTGACCATCAGCATATTGTGCCACTGGCTGCTGTCGAGCGCACTCTTCATATTTGTTATCGAAGGCGGTATGTACCTCTAGGGCTTCAAGGCCATGCAGTTGCTAACGATAAGCCAGGCTGCTAGTGTGCGCAGACGACTCCGGGGGCCAGCGAGTTTTTCCACGTATCCGAGCAGTCTCTCGTCTCTCTGGGTTACTCTCCTCCTGCCCCGCTGGCATTATTCGTCGTCATGTGTCCTCATACCGTTGCCGTTTCTCTTCAGCTTGCGGAGACTCAAGGGAACGATGATGGCCGGTTGGTCGAATTCATTAATTCTTTCAGCCGCCTGCTATTCATATGTGTCTCGCTTAATAGGGAATGGGACCTCCAGATGGAAACGGTACGTTCGACCCATGACCTGAGTTCGCGATGGTTGCTAGGCCCCACGAATATAGACACTGAGAATATGCCGTATAATCTGGAAGAATGTTGGTCGTTATCGATAGCGGAAGACCTCGAGGAGTGGGAGCAAAAACTGCGGGAGTTGTCGCGGTCGAAATTGAAATGGGGGGCCATGCCTCTGCCAGACCGCTTGGCCGAAGCAGTAAACGACGAGACCGGGAGAGTAAGAATGCACCTTGGCTTCGGAGGTGAATCATCCAACGTCGTGAGCCCTACAGGAGGATGGTATATAGGGATTTCTGACACAAGAAAAAGCGATTTGGATTTAGAGATAGATAAGGGTTTATTAAGACTTTACCGACTACCCCTGTCCTCTCATATTATTGGCATTGCGAAGCTTCGATAATTACCTGGATAGGTAGGTCCTTCCATGGTCGCAATTTTCGATTGGTTGGCAAGAATGTACCTAAGGTGCTGAGATGACTGCTAGGACGTATTAGGCATGAAGCTATAGTTACCTAAGGTATCCTTTACGTCGGTAGATAAGTCAAGGATATAGGATTAGGTAGAGAGATGGGTTGTAGTCATTGAGGATACACATTGATATGTACCTAGGTATACACCTCTTGGTTACGGATCTGTAAGAGGAGTTCGATTAACTGATATCTGATATCTCTTCTCCGATACCAATCCCCGCAGCCCCGGTAGGCGTAGCCCCCGCCGCCGGTCTTACCGGTGGAGGAGTCTTCCCCCTTATCGGACCATTCAGGGGCAATAGGACGTGGGTCCCTGGACAAGGTAACCCCCCACCTATCCCACTGACGCGCCTAGCTGCGGCTTCACTACAATTACTGTATCAAGACGGAAGACGGAGATGCCAGCAGCTGCGAGCCAATATCAGTCGACGCCCGTGACGTCTGTTACGCAGTATTGATAACAGACTTTGCATGCGGGGAAGCTCTGGGTCGTCATCTGTACAACCACATTTGGCGTTGGAGGCGGCATATATAACGAGCGGGCACCTACGCCCGACTCTTCTCCAGTCATGTTCCGGACTTTTATTAGGGCGACTTGCTCCTCTCGCGTAATCTGCTCTAGTTGGACCTTTCAAAATCGGAACCGAAATAAAGTATCGCAGTTCCTATCCACCATGGCGGATTTAAAGGTTGACCTCACGGCCCCCAATGGCAAGAAGTTTACTCTTCCCACGGGCCTGTTTATCAATAACGAGTTCGTCAAGTCAAGCTCGGGAGCTAAAATAGCAAGCATCAACCCCACGTTAGTTCAGCCCGTCCGAAGAGACGACAGCTAGGCAGACTAATCTCATTCCTTAGAGACGAGCAGGAAATCTGTTCGGTTGAAGCAGCTAGTCCGGATGACATCGATAAGGCCGTAGCCGCTGCACGAGCTGCGCTGAACCATGAGTCGTGGCGGGATCTTTCCCCTACCGACCGTGGCAGGACCATGTACAAGCTGGCAGACCTGATCGAGCAGGAGATAGACCTTCTTGCCACCATTGAAACATGGGACAACGGCAAACCATACGGCGATGCCATAGGAGACATAACCGAGGCCATTAGCTGCCTGAGATACTACGCTGGTTACGCCGACAAGATCCACGGTGAAACCATCCCAACCACGAGTCAGAAGTTCGTCTATACCCTAAAGCAGCCTATTGGCGTTTGTGGTCAGATCATCCCCGTAAGTATAGCTTTACCATGTGCTTGCGTCTCATCTAGAGTTTAGAGTTTAGTGCTGATCTGCCTTTACGCAGTGGAACTACCCTATCCTAATGGCGGCGTGGAAGTTGGGACCGGCTCTTGCATGTGGAAATACCATCGTCTTGAAACCTGCTGAACAGACGCCCCTTTCCATCCTTTACTTGGCCAGTCTCTTACCCAAGGCTGGCTTTCCTCCCGGAGTCGTCAACATCACCAATGGATATGGCAAAGATGCCGGGCATGCGCTCGCAAGCCACTTGGATGTTGATAAAGTTGCCTTTACCGGTTCAACGGCTACAGGAAAACAAATCATGAAGACGGCTAGCATCAACATGAAGAACATGACCCTCGAGACTGGTGGCAAGTCTCCGCTCATAGTATTCGAAGACGCCGACCTTGAACAGGCGGCGAAATGGGCCCACGTCGGAATCATGAGCAACATGGGCCAGGTTTGCTGCGCAACGTCGCGTATTCTCGTCCAAGACACCATTTACGACAAGTTCGTGAACGATTTCCGGGAGGTGGTTAAGGCGACCAGCAAGGTCGGTGATCCTTTTGCCGAGGGCACCTTCCAGGGCCCGCAAGTCACCAAATCGCAGTACGATAGAATTCTGAGCTTCGTAGAGTCGGGTAAGTCTGAAGGCGCCACACTGACGGCTGGTGGCATCCCCTGCCCGCTCAACGGAAAGGGCTACTTCATCGAGCCGACCATCTTCACCGACGTGAAGAAGAACATGAAAATCTTCCAGGAGGAAGTATTTGGGCCGTTCGTCGTCATCGTGCCCTTCAAGACCGAGGACGAGGCTATCGCGATGGCGAACGACACCACCTACGGGCTTGGCTCCGCCCTTTTCACTCAGAACCTCGAGCTCTCCCACCGCGTGGCGGCGCGCATCGAAGCGGGTATGGTATGGATAAACTCTTCCAACGACTCAGATTTTAGAGTGCCGTTCGGAGGTGTGAAGCAGAGCGGCATCGGTCGAGAGCTAGGGGAAGCCGGTCTTGCGGCGTACACTCAAACTAAGGCCATTCATGTGAATGTAGGCCAAAAATTGTAGGATCCCGACAGAGCCGACTTGATCGGAATAATTCAGATCAATCGTTCGATATCCTTGCATGTCCCGCTTCCTAAATCATGCCGGTGCCTGACTATCTCTTGATCCGCGGCGCCTCATTTAAAGAGGAATCATAAGCCTCGGCGGTATTTTGTGATCCTGTAGATATCCGGAGAAGCTTCTAAACATGTAAGGATCGTGAAAATTGGGAAAGCAGGATGGAAAGGAAATGAATCAGCAGGATCGAGCTAGCTGCTGACATGGTGTACCGCATAAGGTATCTTAGGTAGGTCTTTGACAGCTTGGGTTGTTTGCTCTCTCGGCTCCATCCCGGTTCCGAATGTAGGGTACCATCTGCCATCATAGCACTCTTTTTCTTGAATCATAGCCCCAGTTGAGCTGCAAGTCATCTATTGCGATCGGCTGTAGTGCATGATATCAAAAATTTCGTATTTTTATATCTCCAAGTCTAGCTTTCCCTCTTTTGCTCTAGGGATCTTTAGAATGGTGGTTATGCTGGCCTGGACACCTTAAGTACCCGTGTCTGGTTCGGCACTTGCTGCTACAACGTTAACTTCTGCACCTGTCAGCCAACGATGGGTAAGCCTAAGACAAAATAACCTTGGAAGCGTTAGGTAACTCAAATGCCTTGACCATATAAAGATCAGAGACGTAGATATCCGGAGCTCCTTTTCACCTCGACTGGATATGGATGCGCGTACAATACCCAACCCGTGGTGGTACTACCGGTACTGACACCGTTACACCAAGATAGATGAAATCTTTCTTGCCCCATTCCCCAGGCCTAGCCAGCCTAGATGATGCTACCTCGCACGATAACAACCGACACAACGCGGGTTTACATAGTATGTTGGCATGCAGCAGTGCAGTCTCAGAACTCTTCAGCCAATCGGTTTAGCCCACATATGGTAAATCATGGGGTGAAGATCACTTCCTCATTCCCCAAGGCAAATCCTACACTAAGGCAAAGGGCACCTGCACCTGGCACCCATGGATAACAGAAATAACACAGTCCGGTGAGATCCGCGAAAGGAGTGTCACTTTGAAGCCTTGGGGGCCTTGGGATTTTGTCATTTTAATGAGAATTCCAAAAACATGACCCCTGAACACCGCCCAGGCTGAGCTCATTCTATCATCATCTTAGAGGCACATGGACAAGAATTAGCCGATTGAGATTTGAAGACCCCGTTCGTCGATTTTTCTTTTTACATGACGGGACCTGCATTGAATAGCCAATCAGGCCAATCTATCTGAGATCTACCGCCTAAGCCTACTACCGCCCTTGATATACACAGGCCTCAGAGAAAAGACAAAGGAGAAAAAAGAAAAAGACCTAGATCAGAGAAATAATAAAACCGTTTCCCCCCTCCATCCGATCGCCCTTGGATGCACCTATGACTTTCGTTTGTCACCTATAAGCTTTTCCGTCCCTCGCGACTGTCAGCTCTTATCGTCTACGGAATACGGACGAAATAGCGACGCCGTCCAATAAAAAAGTAACGTTGCGGTGTGCGCTAGCTGCTCGAAGATAGGGAACCGGACGAGACCCGGGGTTTTGGACCAAGCTTTTTGGACCATTCTTTGAGCCTCCACCCAGCCATCTCCCTTTTGGCAGGGCTACCCATATCGTAGGTGTAGGGTGCAGCTGCGCCTCTATCTCGATTGGAAGCCCGTCCAACTCTGGTTCGCGTCGCCGAAGGGTCGCACCGAGTTGTGCCACCGCCATACGCATCTCGCAGTTGGAGCTGTTATTGGAGCGTTCCAACGACCAGCCTTGGCGTCGAATCAGCCGGCTGACCCCCCATAACAGCCCTTTGGGACGCGTGCAACTCAAGGGACACATTAGGGATCTTCATAAGGACACAGACTTTCCGCGTCCGGACACTCGATAAAAATCTGACATTCCCTTCGGCTTTTCTGTTGGTGTCTTACTTCAGCCCTGATATCCTCCCACCTCCGCCCCCCGCCGCCATCATGTTGTCGACGGCCGTCCTCTCGTTAGCGTTAGCCGTCACGTCGGTCCGGGCCGTCTGGCCAATCCCCGGGACCATTGAAACGGGTGACAAGACCCTTTGGATAGGGGAAGCGCTGTCGGTCACGTACAATGGAGATAAAGTATGCTGGCGTTCTGCCTCTGCCTCTAAAAAACACCCCTGCCCGCTCGATGATGATGATAATAATACCATGGACACTAACATCGGCTCGCTCTTCGGGCAGCTCCCTTGGATTAGGAATTACGTCGCCAGTGGTGGCCCCAAGTTCTCCAGCAAGGAGATCGTCAAGGGAGGCGTGTCACGTGCCATGGAAGCCATCCTAGACGACAACTTTGTCCCGTGGAAGCTGTATCCGCGTATGGAACTGGAGAGCACTGAGCCGAATTTGTGGAAGCCCAAGACCTACGTGTCTTGCCTCGACATCACCCAGACCGGGAAGGACACAGCAAAGACGTTCAAGCCCCTCGCCGGCGAAGTCGACGAGTCGTACAACTTGACTCTAGGAACCAATGGTAAGGCCACGATCAGTGCCGTCTCTTCCACTGGTGTTCTGCGAGGCCTGGAAACGTTCACGCAGCTATTCTTCCAGCACTCCCAGGGACCGATCTACACCACCTTGGCCCCGGTAAACATCACCGACGCGCCCCAGTATGACCACCGAGGTATCCTGATGGACGTATCGAGGAACTACCTGCCCCTCGACACCATCTACCGGACCATCGACGCCATGTCCTGGAACAAGCTGAACCGGCTCCACATCCACGCCACGGACTCGCAGTCCTGGCCCCTGGAGATCCCCGCGCTCCCGGAGCTGCACCAGAAGGGCGCGTACGCCAAGGGGAAGACGTACTCGCCCAAGGACATCGCGGCCATCCACACGTACGCGATCCAGCGGGGCGTGGAGGCCATCGTCGAGATCGACACCCCGGGACACTTCGGCATCGTGGCCCTCTCGCACCCGGACCTGGTCACGGGCTGGGGCGCGACGCCGTGGTCGACGTACTGCGCGGAGCCGCCGTGCGGGCAGATCCAGCTCAACAACTCGGCGACGGACGTCTTCCTCGACGAGCTCATGGACGACCTGCTGCCCCGCTTGGCGCCGTACTCGGCCTACTTCCACACCGGCGGCGACGAGGTCAACTTCAACGAGTACAACCTCGACCCCACCGTCGGCACCAACGACTCGGCCGTCATCGTCCCGCTCCTCCAGAAGTTTATTGATAAGCACCACGCGCGCGTGCGCAAGGCGGGTCTGGTGCCCATGGTCTGGGAGGAGATCCCCGCCAGCTACAACGTTACGATCGGCGAGGACGTCGTCGTCCAGTCCTGGCTCGGCGACGAGGCGATTAAGAGTCTGACGGCACAGGGCCATAAGGTTATTTCTAGCAATTACAACTATTGGGTTAGTAATGTGATTGTAATTGTGGGAATATGAATGTAATGTTGTCACTAACGAATTAAACAGTACCTTGACTGCGGTCGTGGGCAGTGGCTCAACATCCCCGAGGGCGAGGCGATCGAGGAGTACTGGCCCTTCAACGATTGGTGCAGCCCGACGAAGAGCTGGCGGTTGGTGTACTCGTACGACCCGCGCGCGGGTCTGACGGACGAGGAGGCTGCGTTGGTGCTCGGTGGCGAGGTGGGAGCTTGGGCTGAGACGATCGATGAGGTCAACTTGGACAGTATCCTATGGCCGCGTAGCAGTGCTGCTGGGGAGGTGCTATGGTCCGGTCGCACCGACGCAGCCGGCGAGAACCGCACGCAATTGGATGCGGCGCCGCGCTTGGCCGAGTTCCGTGAGCGTATGCTTGCTAGAGGCGTTAGGGCCGACCCGGTGTATATGACGTTCTGTACCCAGGGCGGAAACGCGACGACGTGCTCGCTATGAAAAGGGCAGGGCTAATGCGATGCGGTCAGCTTTTTCCCCGTACATGTACCATCATCATCATATGGGGGTTGATACTAGGAATCATACCATGGAAATATAGGCAGCGGCTGCCTTCATCTCACCGTTCAAAGGGGGGGGGAGAGAGCTATACACAGCTACAACTCTCGGTTCTTCCGATTGTACCTATAGTCGCATTCGCGATCTAGGGCTTCTTGTAAATACTTGTACGGCCGTGTAACGAACCAATATACTGCGCACAGTGCAACAATGTTAAGAAATGAACGGAAACAGCGCAGTAATGCAATACAAAGAGCCATGATCGTTGATTTATTTTCTGATGTTGCAAAACGTGATGGGAATATTAAGTAAGAAAATGAATCAAGAATCTGGGAGTTGGAAAGTGGAAAGGAGAATATTTGGCATATATTTTCTACCTTGTATTTGACTGGGGGCACTGGTAAGGCCTGTACTTTATATACGTCCTAGAACTAACTCGTCAAGAAATATGCTCTGCTATATGTACACTACGGAACGTCAAAATGGTATTCAGTTCGTCGTGATGGAGACGTAGTTAGAACACAAGCGTCTGATATAATACGCAAGATACCTAGGTACCTAAGGCACCTAATGTATAGGTATATTTACTCTACTACGGGTCTTCTGATACCGTCCGCTTAGACGGCCTCATCAGTCTTCGACTTTAGACGGAACCTTCCTCCCAGCTCTCTGGAAACGAATCCGTGGCCGTAGGCATGGCGGACAGACATGCTCAGATACAAAACCTACTTACCTCAAACTAGGTAAGCTCAGAATTTCCACGAGTTGATAGTTCCCCATGTCAGCTGACAGCGAGATCACAGAAGTATATTTATGCCGCCGCCAAAAGATATAAATGGTTGCCTTTTCTCTCACGTTCCTTAAGAAAAGTCAACGCAGTAGATTTGTAGAGAAGCCCTTTTCATCATACGGAAAATACATGGGGGAAGACCCATATCTCAGCCACAAATAAAGTTCCTACACTTAAGCTTGAAATCATCAACTCTCATATCCCTGGGGATCATGAAGCACCTAATACATGAGGTATGTATTTACATGGTAAAAAATCCATATACATGCCAATATTTCATAGCACACGTTATTACACCAGAGTCGCGTTGGGAGATTGGTTGGATAAGCCTCCGATCATCGACCAGTCACCGTCTTACACAGCGTCATCCCGTTCCCTCCCTTACCGACATTTCTTTATTTTAGGTATTTCATTTTTCTTTCATTCATTCTTATTTGTTTTGCTTTACGTCGCATTTTCTTTTTTTTTTTTTTATCTCTTAGCCTCCCACAGCGCCACCTTAACCCCGTCACCCGGCTGAATCACGATCTCGGCCTTGAGCTTGGGGTGTCCGCCGTCGATCTCGTACATGAAGCTCTCGACGCGCTCGTAGCGCTGGAAGACGCGCGTGAGCACGTACGTCATCTCGGTGAGTGCGAACTGCTGGCCGATGCAGATGCGCGGGCCGCCGTTGAACGGGATGTACTGCCAGGGCCTAGGCTGCCAGTGGGCCCAGCGGTCCGGGTCGAACAGCGCCGGCCGCGCGCCCGCCGGATATAAGTCCTCGCGCCGCTGCATGGCCAGCGCCGAGTAGCCGACGGGCGTGCCCTTGAGGACCGGCAGCGGCAGGCTGCCGTCGGGCCCGCCGCCGCGCGGCAGCGTCGTGTCCCGGAGGGCCGTGCGCACGTTGAAGGGCACCGCCGGGTACAGGCGCAGCGTCTCGTTGACGACGTTCTGCAAGTACTTCATGCCCTTAAGGTCGGCGTACGTGGGCGTGCGGTCGGCGCCCACGGTGTCGAGGATCTCGCGCCGTAATTTACGCACCACCTCGGGGTTTCGGCCCAGCTCGTAGAAGGTCCACGACAGCGTCGAGGCGGTGGTGTCGCGGCCCGCCAGCAGCACGGCGACGAGCTGGTCGCGCAACACCTTGCGATCGCGCGTGAAGGACGCCAGCTCGTGCAGGAACGTGTACCCCTGGTCCGACTTGGTCTTGGTCGCCAGCTCCTCGGGGCTCAGCCGCAGCGCCCGGTCGATGTAGATGTTGCAGAACTCGTTCACCACCTTAAGGCCGTCGCGGAACGACTTGAGCGGCACGAAGCGGTTCAGCGGTCCGGCGCGGGCTATGATGTTCTGGACCCTCTGTACCTCGTTGAAGGCGTCGGCGAATGGCTGGCGCGGGGTGCTGTTAATATAGGTCAGCCAATGCGTATTCCTTTTTATCAGACAACACATGGTAGAATGGTCTTACGTAAGGGACTGGACGTCCATTCCGAGCAAGAAGTCCGTCGCAACGTCAAGAGTATATCTGAACAGAAGCTCGCTGATGTCGAATGGTTTGCCGTTGCCCGCTTCGATATCGACATGCTGGTCCTGTCCATTGAGGACCCCGCCGTTGGCTATGGCCCTGAAGAACGTCTCGAGATGGGACTCGAAGCAGTGCAAGTCGCTGATGCGCTCCCTGGAGAACTGCGGGCGCAGGAGCTGCCTGCTGTCGTGCCAGAGCTGGCCGTCGGTCGCGAAGATGCTGTCACCGAGAAACTCGTTCCACTCCTTATGGAACTTCTCGCCCTTACCGAAGTCGGCGAACTGGGTCGCCAGGACGGCCTTGATGTTCTCGGGGTCAGCAGTCATCACCATCCGCCTCCCCACGACGCGGGTCTCGGCCGTGTGGTTGGGAAACCCGCCGACCATGTTCAGGAACATCTCGTAGTTCTTGTGCTTCATGGTCGCGCTGACCTGCTTCAGGATTACATCCAGGCCTGTGCCTCTCTCGTTAGGTACATATTCAACGTGCCGAGAGGAAGCGAATTCCACTTACCGAAGGGCACATAGCTCTTGACCTTTGGCCCGCGCAAGCCCAGACGTCTGAGACGTACGTTTTCATCTATCCTGAAATATAATTGCTGTAGCGTGAAGAGAACACCAATGGCAATGAAGACGGACGTTAGGGACACATAGTCCAATGCCGACTCGATCAAACCCATGGTGATTGATTTGGTACCGTATGAATTTTGATAAAAGTTATGGTCGACTCATTCAATGCTGTGAAATGTTAGATATTCAAAGGATAGAGTATAAAACCATACATCTATATTCGCCCTCACGCCCGCTTTTCAGTAGTTGGGCAAGAGAAGATTTCAACTAGACTAGGCTGTGAAGTCGTGGAGCCCGCGAGTAGCGAGATTCGAACAGAACGTCACTACAATACAGCTTGCTAGCTAGTCCCAAGTAATAGTCGGGTGGTGTGTGATACAAATACCAAATGCACGTCGTATACAGCAGGGTATCCAATCGGCGAATAGGGTGCCCGTCGGGTCGGATATCGAGCAGGATCGGCCGATTTTGTTCGCCTTCACCTTGTTCGACTTCATTACGGTTACTCTTTGCGAATGCGAGTATTAAGGATTAGTGGATTAGGGGTCGGCACACCGGTATAGGTTTCGACTCCTAGCTCCCCCCAGATCGGCTACTAGTTTGCTGTCTCTTCGCACAGTAATGAGCCATGTTATGACTGGACCGGTTTGCGAATGCAACCCTAATTTATCAGTGCCGAGGTCCAAGTAAATCAGCTCTGTACGTAAGATGACAAGATGCGGGGACGAGGGTGTGCGACGTTTCTAGGGGAATGCCACTTCAATGTTTGTTGATGCTACTATTCTGAACCAGATATTATACCAAATATATCGTAACTCGTTCGCTTACTGCCTATTGAGTTGCTATTCACAATAGGTAGTCTATGAGGTGTACGATATAAGTCACATTGTTACGACATTGTTACGACACTATTAGTTAGTAGATGGCTCTAACACGTGACGGTCAAGAATATATCCGTCGGTCTAATTCTTCGGGGTCAAAAGCCGCCGCGGGCTATCGATACCATCCGATACACCGTGCAAATTCGCCAAGTGCGGAAAGATTTTCCTATGCGCTTTCCGAACGTGTAAGAAATATTGACGGCGTAGAGACAACTACTATCATCCGCGTAAAACCCCAGACATGTCCTTATTGAAGGTCGGCTGTACGCAGCAAGGCGTGGCATTTTGCTTGAGACTATACCGCATAATGAGGATGGGAACGCGAATCCCACGCTAGTAATTTATGTGAGGTTAGGTGGGGAGGCACTTGATATATCCAGTGGTCGATTGACCCTTGGGAGGAATGTCTAGATACAACACTTTTTCGAAATTGGGTATAGCTGGGACGGTCAACTCACAGTTTTTTGTATCGCCGGCGGCCTCGCTGCTATGGAATGGCGGGCAGGCATTATCAAATAGGGGCGGACTTGTTGAGCGAGCAGAATAGGGGGGTGGCAGATCTTGAGGAGTCGGCGGATGCTACTGGGCTTGAGAGTCGCTCGAGGAAAGGTAGTAGTCAGTCGTCGGCTCGAGAAGACTGGTCTGGCCGGGCATAACAGGTCTCAGTCGGAGAGTGTGGGCAATGATTCGATCATTACTGACATAGTACAGCTATCTATTTAGGTATTATAAGCGAGTGTTTTTGAGTGATTTTGGTTCCGGGGCCATCCTGGCGCTTAGGTTCATCTGTGACCTATACTGGTAACTTCGCGGACTACATGTTGCAGTGCCTACCTGAGTTTAATCCATATGGGTCCTTCCGATGATATCGAGCGCCTCCATCGATAACGTTTTCTGTTTTTTCAATTTGTTTGACAATACCACAATTTAGCCCAATCCGGTCGACTAAAGTTGAAGGAGACCCGGGGAGAAACCAGTCTGGACGTGCCCTAATGATATCCCGAGAAATGCCCGCCGTGGGGTGCTGTGATATTCTTGGATATTAAGCTCGAGTCGTCTTCATAAGGATTTCTATATACTTACAGTGAAAGTCTCCGAGGCGTGCGCCTTGGAACAATACCCCTATTCTATCCCTTCTCGTCTGCTCCCGTATAGACATCGGCACAATCACACTTCTCCCTCGTTGAATACCAGCGGGCCCCTACATGCCCAAAGAAACTGCTGAGCATGGCCGCACACGATCCCCATGGCACGACTGCCAGCGTGACCATATTAGCACTAGCTCCTACTCTCAACCCAAGGCATACTGCCCAGACGATCCACACTATGAACACAATAGCCTGGTAATGATCTTGATCCCGCCGGCGGTGGGTATATGAGGATAGACAGCATCCTAACACTAGACAGGAGCTGAGAGCCAGTCCCGGCGAGACGTTTCTGATGAAATCGAGATGTATTATGCGAAATATATTTAGACTAGGAAACTGCAACATCGATGTTAGCACAGGAGCTGGTTTGGAGAATATCCCGAGGCACGAACATCGACGTTGGAGAAGTTGTCTCGGATTGATTCCTTCTGGAGGATATAAGACGTGGTAACGAAACTACAAGCGATAGCTGGAACTAGCTCGACCAATTCCGACAGAGGTGATTCCTTGAGGGATTGTGGGTTCGGTTGGATGCAATGTATGCAAACTTGGTCTGTGGAGAGCTCGAACGACCGGCATGATGTTGAGTACATCTGAAGCAGTTCTAACAGAACGATAGATAATCTCATTCGAACACATTGATGACATTGATGAAGTAGTGAGTATCACTTGGAGGGTTAGCTTGGCCGTTGCGGCTCACGGAAATCGTTGAGAACAGACCGATCCTTATAACTGCGTCTACGATGTGAATATGCCAGCCTTACGACGCTGAACTAATAAGCTCCGTGGTACCCTCCAAAGAATCGGCCGATGGAACCCTCCGTGCTGCGCTATAGCTCATCGCCGGCTATGTTGTGTTACAGTGTAAAGGGGGGCAGTGCATTGAACACGCGCCCCGATATTAGGCGAACTGCAAGGCTGTATGGTTCCTTTCCAATAAGACGACCGCATCATTTCGGTGAACAACTTTCGGTGAACCACTGCACGGAAAACGGTAGCGAGGCAGACAGCAATATTTCGAAAAACCTGTCATATAAGTTGACGTGGCATGCTTAAGGGCAATTGACGGTTGCACCACAGTAGAAGTTGTCCTTAGGACATTAGGCTGTCATGCAATATCTTCTTGACGAGAATGGCTGAGCAGGCTCTTTCCTCTAGTTCCTCATACCGATGTACGAACTAGTGGATCATCTCCATTTGCCCATTGATACAAAGCCTCCCCAATAAAAGGTAGACCACCACAAGGTAACTCCCCCGCGGGATGAGGAGAGGGGCGAGCGGTTTTTCTTCCATCTTCAATCCCACTCCTTATAGCAAGGTATCCTCCACTTCGCAAGGGCTTATTTGCTCAAGGTCGTCGTAGGAAATAGATGTTATATATCCCTTCTCTATTCGAGTTGGCCTGCCAATCTTGGATAGGTGGAACAACGCGTAGCAATTTGGCAATGGCTATTCGTTTCGAAATCCCTGGGGCTGGCTTCGGCCATGCCAGTCAAGTGTTGTCTCGAGGTGTCATGATTGGGACTGCTCTCATCCTGCCAGCCATCCAAGGAGAGGGCACCTTTTACCAATATCTGTGAGAAAACCAACCCCTTGACAGGACCATTAATACTTGATACTGACGGCGTTAGCACCATTGGTATCTTCTCAATATCCACATCGATTCATATTGCTCTCAATTATCGAACGATTTTTAGGTAAGTAATCCGACCGTGTGTTCTCCGGGGTAGAGCTCATGAGTCGCCAGACACTTCTTCTTAGCCCTTTTCGCGGTCGTTGTACCTATCCTGATCACATTGCCCTATTCTCACATATCACTATCTTTCTTGTCGAGTCGTATCCCAACCTTCATAATGTGGATGAGCCTGTTTATCGAGGAGTATTCCAGGTTCGTATAACTCCCAAGTCCGGAAGCCCTCTCGCGTGTCATACTAAAACACTCAGGCTTGTGACGCTTCATAGCACCCACTGGGAAAGAGCGCCTAGTCCGAGGCAAATCTTGCCAGTTGTCAGCTCAGAAGTTAACAGTCACGCATTCGTCTTGCCTATGCGTAGCCGCCAGGACGAATTGTTAATTTACACGAACGGCGGGGAAGAACAGTACTCTGCGCCAAGCCAGACGTCATCGGATATTTCGCTGACAACATCGGCACCGGGAAGACTGCCGTCATCAGCCGACACGATGGTACGCGCATTCTGGTCCGAACTAGACCAGGACCCCGGAGATAGAAGACAGAATGACGAATAGGGCCGACCAATTCATCGGATTCCCGAGCGTAACAATTGACGCTTGTCTCATTTTCCAACCAAAATCTGTTTAGGCCTTGTCAGTTCTTTCTATGCCATAGTAATTTCATTTAAGGCGGCAATAAGATGCACTCTGCAATGGGAACGCCTGCTCCGTAGGCATGAGGGTTGTCTAGGCTCCGTGCGGTAACAGCATAGTTTTACAGGACAAGATTATACCAAAGCGTTTTTCACCCTTACGGCGAAGAGGGCATCCTTCAATATATCAGCATCGCGGTGTTGGGGATAAGGGCAATGAAGGTCTTGGCTGATATCCCCCTAGTGTTGAGTGCTCTGCCGTGGGGATAGCTTCCATGCCCACCTGAAACAACGCAAAAGACATGTCCCTCCTCTACGTGCGAACGTGAGGCAAATCGTAGCTATCTGGTTAGATTGGGTGCGCACATGAGAAGTTGAAGGGACGGATGGTCAAGGTAAAAAGCGCCGCGACAAGACGAATCGGCCAGTGCCGTGTAACGTGGTCTTCGCTCTTTTGCGACAGTTGTCCGCTGTGTGTGCTGAGCTGATTGAAAACACTCCAATCGCTCAGCTCCCACCCGCTCCCTAAATTGAGGGCTCAATTGGCAATGTATTATCAGCCCTTGGGTAAGAGACACGATGGAGAGCACAAAAGCTGATGTATATACTAGTTAGACATGACCAATTGATCGTTGCCAGATATGTCTTCATAGAACTTGTTGCTAATCGACTTTGACTGTAAGTAACAAGGGACGAGCGAGACAAACTTGGCTTAGATGGAATATAAAAATATCTAAGGCCTGATCGGCATCGATATCAATAAATAACAACTTGATATTATGGTAGATGAATAGAGTATGAATTAACGTCGTTATCGTTTCATCAAGATCTTCTACGTAATGCAATTATAATCCAAGAATCCGGGTCAGGCAGTTAATAAGGACTCCTCTTAGGCTGTCCCGTACCCTTGCTTCAGCCTCCAGCCACCTATATCCCATCCCCAGCCTCTTGATTTAAAGTCAGGAACAAGCTATCCGAACCCGCTGGACCCATCCGCTAAACTCTTTCCAAGGCCTCCAGCCACTTGGTTTGGCGGTATTCGCGCCCGCTAACGGGAACTAGCAAACCGGATTCCCCTTGGTGCAGGACAGCTCCAATAGTATCGCAACGTCGCAGCCATAGTGACCCCAACTGCTAATCTACACCATCTGAAAGCTCCATCCCACCTATACAATAACCCACCATACCTTGGCTGCTTGGCCAACATACACACCTACATGTTCGTATCCAAGACCTAGACCCTGTCGTCCTGGTTGATACTCGGAGATGACGAATATGCGTCCACGTAGGGTCCCCAACGGCCCATGCGTGGGTGACGATATATTGGGTGGTTGGACCTCTCATCACCTTTATCACGTCCCAAGCCACCTCTTACTCTTAAGAGCAACCTGCATAACTCTGTAACCTCAAGCCCAACCCTTCTTACCCTTTTGGTAACTCCCTTTCTTCCATCACATAGCATTGGACACAGAATTTGAACAAGTCGTACTGGGCTTGTGTGATACCACTGTCTTGAATCGTTGTAACACCATCCCTCGAGTATCGAGTGTCGTTCCAGGGTTAGACATTCGGGCTTCCACCGTTCTTCTCCGAATCTACCGCTTGCTATATCCTTGCCGACGCATACACCGCATATTATCATGGTCTTGTCAACACGGAGATGCGTCGCCGCAGCTGCGGCTCTGCTTGCAGGCCGAGCTACAGCCCAAACATACACCTCATGCGATCCTCTGAGTGCGAGTAAGTTAAAATCCATACCGGACACCCTCACCGATACGTCAATCCTGACCTCTCCTAGCTTGCAGCGCCGACACCGCCCTCGGTATGACCATTGACGTCGATTTCACACAAGGAGAGGTGAACTCGTTCACCGCTTCCGGCTCGCCGACATACAGTTCCGACGACGGCGTAACCTTCACGGTCAGCAAGAGCGGCGACGCGCCGCAGCTCAACTCCGTCTTCTACATCATGTTCGGCCGCGTCGAATTTAGCCTGAAAGCCGCCCCGGGCACCGGTATCGTGTCATCATTCGTGCTGCAGTCCGACGACCTCGACGAGATCGACTGGGAGTGGCTGGGCGCGGACTCGACCGAAGTACAATCGAACTACTTCGGCAAGGGAGAGACGACCTCGTACAACCGCGGGCAACTCCACGAGATGGGAGATACCCAGAGCGACTTCGTTACGTATGTGCTAGACTGGACAAGCGACAGAATTGTCTGGGAAGCGGACGGGACAGTACTACGGACGCTGGAGGCCTCGGACGCGGAGACAAATCAATACCCTCAGACACCCATGATGGTCAAGTTTGGAGCCTGGTCTGGAGGCGACTCGAGCAACGCTGAAGGCACGATCGAATGGGCGGGCGGCGAAACCGATTACAGCCAGGGGCCGTTTAGCATGAGCGTGAAGAGTGTACAAATAACAGACTACAGCACCGGCAGTTCTTACAGCTACAGCGACAATTCCGGCGACTGGACGTCCATTACATCTGACGGCGGCGAGATCAACGGAAACTTGGGGAACGCGGACGCTCTGACTACTACCGCGGTCGCCAGCGCCTCGAGCTCGACATCGACGGCCGATGTCCCCGCCGGCATTGGTGGTTCGAGCAGTTCCAGCTCGGATTCTTCCAGTTTACCTGCAGGTTGGGTTATGACCTCGACAGGGAAAATCGTGCCGTCTGGTTCGGCCACATTACGTATGTCCCTCTCATATCCTTTAATATCTCAAATCTATGCGATCAGCTCCAAGTTTGAAACTAACTCGTTAACTATTTAGGCCCTGTCTTTCCCGTCGTGATAATCTCCACCCTTTTCGCCATTCTCGCCGGGGGTCGAATGTTTTGGCCTTGAAACGCTACGATCTGGGTGTTTATGTCGAAACGAATCACGGAATACGAGCCATTGCGTAGGCATAGAAAGAAGCTCCGGCTCAATCGTGTGCGTACATAACAGTACAATACCAAAGACCAATCCACGTCGTGTCCGACGACAAAAACCAAGCCCTTCGCTCGATCCGTCTCCACCATCGAGTATGACGGTTCCAATATCTTTGGCCCTGGCGGACTCTCACCCACGGCCTTCCGTAAGATCCAGCCGGCAAAACTCCGTATACAGTTCAGCCGCAAGCGCAAAGGTCAACGAGGAGATGCAATCGTCTCCGCCCAAGTCCTTTGGGCGTAGAGATAGAGATGGTTTAATGTTGAAACGTACAGATCGACCCCACTACTAGGGCGGCATGCCCACGACGGTTTATAATGGCCCTAGTGTGGCCGTGAAAACGATATATCCCGTACGAGCTCTCCGAGGGGTGTAGCAAAGACAGTCGTCATTGCAATGCGACTCTAGCTGCTCGGGATTACGATGTATTCCAAGCCTGGGGGCAAGGCTAGGTTATATCTCAGAAATAATCTCAGAATAGTTTGGCTTTTGCAGGACGACGAAGCCAATTGATTGGCATTGCCATAGCATATATGTTTATACCCCTATCTTGTGTATATATCTTAATGATACCCAAATCCAAGCAAAATCAACTACTTCTTACTTAATCCATAGTAAACACAAATTATAGACATGTGTAAACACCAGGTTAGTTAAAATCGTAGTACGCATTTTCATATCTGTGAGGTATGGCTAGGACGCAAAGGGGAATTGATCATGTAAAAAGAAGTCTCTATTGACTAATTGAGGCCGGTTACAATCGGCCGGGGGACCCCACTATCCCCCCGTCCGCCGTTATCGCCGTGTCACGGTGAACAAAGGGGAACCGTAGCTACCTAGGTTAGGTAGGTAGGTAGTTATAAATAACCTCTGTGTAATATATAGGTCAGTACTCACGTGGTAACTTTCTTTCGTTATATATAAGGTATGCAGGGCATGTAATCCTCGAAGCTTGAAAATGACCAGTACCATTTCTATTGTCCGAATACAAACAACAGCGAGGACAATATGCCTTATCGGACGCTCTCGTCACGACCACTTACTCACCTAACACGGCAATCCTTTTCAACAAGTCCGCGATGCTTAAGACCATCCAACGTTGGAAATATAGGACTGGTGGCGAAGGATGCGAAGATTGGTAAACAAGCCCCCGAGCCGCTGACCATCGACGGCATAAAAGCCCGGAGAGCGAAGGCTGGAAAGCTGGTCGCTCCGACCGCTTCGTATTCGGATAGTGATATGTTTAAGGCTCCGGTATGTTACTCTCATATTCTCTTGTATCATGTCAAGTCTCTGGAAATCTTATAAAAGTTCATGTCAATTGTCTAACCGCCGTGGATGTAAATAGCAAGCATTTGATAAGCCCAAAGCCCGACGATGGGATCGTAAGTTTCTCTATACTCTCCACCTGCCTACGCACGTGACATCCTTGGTAGCTAACATGATCCTCAGATATCCTCAGCCAGGAGTCCCTCTCCCGGGAACCCTGCGCACTGAAGCAAGCGGCCAAGTACCTCAAGAAGCCCGGTCTGATATCGTTGGGCGGGGGTATACCGTCGGCCTCCAACTTCCCAATAGACAGCCTGGGCATGCGCATCCCGACGCCCCCTCGCTTCTCCGAGTCCGAAGTCCCGTCCTCGGGGCAGGACGTTAATATCGGCAAGTACGACGTGCGCGAGGACAAGAATGGTGGCGTGTACGACTTGGCCATCGCGATGAACTACGGGCAGTCTATTGGGTCCGCGCAGCTATTGCGCTGGGTAACGGAGCACACGGAGCTGGTGCAGAAACCGCCGTACGCAGACTGGCGGTGCGCGCTGACGGTTGGATCTACGGGTGCGCTGGAGCAGGCCCTGCGCATGTTCGGGGACCGCGCCCGTGGCGACGCTATTTTGACGGAGGAGTATACGTTCTCGACGGCTCTCGAGACCGCCGCTCCACTCGGTATCCGTGTCTTTGGTGTAAAAATGGATGATCAGGGGTTAAGAGCTGATAGCTTGGACGAGGTGCTAGAGACGTGGGATGAGAAAGCTAGAGGAGCGAGGAAGCCGACGGTGTTATATACCGTGCCATCGGGCCAGAATCCGACCGGCGCGACACAAGGCGTGCAGAGACGGAAGGATATCTACGAGGTATGCAAAAAGCACGACATATTCATCCTCGAGGACGAGCCGTACTACTTCCTTCAAATGCAACCATACGGCGCGGCCAGCGTCCCACCACCAGCATCTCCCGACGAGTTTCTTAAGCACTTGATACCCAGCTTGCTGAGCATGGATACAGACGGACGCGTAATGCGGATGGACTCGTTCAGCAAGGTAGTGGTACCCGGGTCGCGGTTGGGATGGATTACGGCGAGCGAGCAGGTGATCGAGCGCTACATCCGGCACGCTGAAGTCGCTAGTCAGGGACCCTCGGGTATCTCCCAGGTCCTCATGTACAAGCTTGTCGACGAAGCTTGGGGCCACGAGGGGTACCTCGAATGGCTTATGCATTTACGTCTTGAATACACGAGGCGCCGCAATACTATTCTTGCTGCTTGTGAGAAATACCTACCCAGCGACCTTGTCTCGTGGGTTCCGCCCGCCGCAGGCATGTTTGTGAGTTACCCCCTTTCCCCTTTCTCATACCCCCTACTTTGTGTCTGACTAGTATAACTCTTCGCAGCTCTGGTTATATGTCGACCACACGCAGCACCCCCAAGCATCCACAAAATCCATCCTCGAGATCGAAGACAACATCTTCGCGTCGTGTATCGACAAGGGCGTGCTCGCGATCCGAGGCTCCTGGTTCCGCGCTGAGCAGGATGTACCGCCGTCCGGTCTCTTCTTCCGAACCACTTTTGCCGCTGCCTCTGAGGAAGACATGGCGCACGCCATTGAACGGTTTGGGGCTGCCGTTCGTGAGAGCTTCGGTCGCTAAGTGGCCTACTTGCCTCGGCTAAGTTATCAGTGCGGGTTCTTGAAGCTTTAGGTATCTGACTGGTTCTCAAGAAACAATGATATGAAAAGGCCACATTTTCAGGAGTTTATGGTTCATTGTTTATCTGCCGTCATGAGGGTCATGTCGAGACTTGGAGTTACTAGCATAAGATAGGTTTGGTTTTGCTTGTAAGTAGCTTATGCGAGGTGCCTACCTACCTGGTAGGTACCCATAGGAATTCAAGTTCATACAGTTCAATCTAGATCTATTTTACCCCCACCCTTTACACTAATACGGCTGCCCGGTAGGTCAAAAGAGTTGTCATACCTTGGTTGTTGGTATCGCAGGTACGCGATACCTGTTAGCAGGCTGTCGGTATCGCAGGTACGCGATCCCTGTTAGCAGGCCGGCTATCCAGTGGCCCGTTCTATTCCACCCAATGGGGGTTAAAACATCCAGCTCATCCTCCTCGTTCAGAATAAGGCTCTATCAACGAAATGAATAGTTCGGCGAACGTATTTAACGATGATGAATCCCCATCGTCTTTTCCGGTCCTCTTCTCTATACCACACACACTTACCTGATATTGCTTTAGCTCACCTACATAGTACATAGCATAGGGTATCAGCTACCGATTATGTATAAATCTATTTCTCAAGTTCTAGGCGCCTTTACAGAGGCTGGCTCGTATATCATGAGCCTGTTACCTTCTATCCGTACACCACCTGTGGTATATCTACCCCCAGCCGCGGATCAGAGTGTCACTGGAGTTGCAAGTGCTCCTGCAATGGTGGCATCCACCCCTATGACCCGAAACCCCTTATCTCAGCCTGGTCCTGCCAACGGCGCCGTTGTCCGGGTTGTGGTGAAGAAAGGAAGACTATTCCACCTGATCTACGTCGACGTCACCGACAGGAGCCCTACCCAAGCTATCGTCCAGGAGTTACGCCTCACTGCTGAGAGATCCGTCCATCGTACCTACGTGCTCCGAGTCCTTTGCAACGCCTTCTATGATCAACATATATCCATTGCTACTGCGCCAGCCGTAAGTTGGTTAGTGTCTCTCCTATCGTTATGTCGTCGCTGACCCTAGAGTCCAGGTCCCCAATGTCGACTCTCTGGTAGCTATAGATGTCAACACCCCGCGTCGACCTGTCAGTGATACTTTTCAGTTAGGCTTTGAGTCTTCAAAGGTCTCTACGATCATAAACTAACGATAAGTCCTACAGGTTGAACATACTCGCCGGTCTGATGGCGTTGAGTGGGACATGATACCGTTCATTGAACGCTATCCGATGGTCGTTCAACGACATCCGATGGTTGTTCAAGCCAACGGTGATGGCGACAGCGACGGCACCACAAGGTACTTACTCGTGGAGGCGAAGCTGAAGATGCACGTCGTCCTAATGTGTTCATCTGCCGCCGTCGTCGCCTCTATAGTCGTTGGCGTTTTAGTTGGTCTTCTCAGCAGAAACGCTGCGTATGGTATTGCGGCCACGGCTGGAATTATTGGGATTCTCGCATTCCTTGTGCAGCTCCTGGCGTGGGCGGTAGCTTTTTGAAATATACTCATGATGTGTTATTAGATGTTAGATTGAGGAGTTATAAGGTACACAGTGTTTGACACCACTTGACTCGTCTAGGTTCATGTACGCGTGTCTAGGCACTCATCTATATTTAAGGCACATTTAGTAAGGCTAAACGGAATAGTTCAAATGGTAATGCATCGTATTTTTCTATCTAGGATACACGATCTCTAGAGAAGAGTGAAACACTCCGCCGCCGTCTCTAGACCTAGCCACGCACCTCCCCTGAATGCAACCGCGCCATGCCGTCGAATACCGGGCTCGTCCGATCATGCTCATGTGTGGATCGTGGCTCGTCATTGCCGCTTTCTTTTCCTATCTCTCTCAATCCTTTTTCAAGCATCCCTCCCCAGCTTGTCTCTACCTCCCGAGAAGAATAGCCCCGTGATAAAATCTCTGTCTGCCTAACTCAGGTACTCTAATAATCGAACACGATTAAAAAGGTCTTGTAGATATATTACAATTGATACAGATAACGCATGGAATTCTGGTGGATGGCTTGTCGTATTCCCCACCCTTTAGAATTCCCAGTTGTCGTCGTCCTCAACGGACTTGATGGCCCAGTTGAACTTCTCACGCAGAGTCTTAGAGAAGAACTTCTCAATAGGAACGTCAAACTTCTTGGCGAAGACTACCGTGAGACGAGGGTCGATGTAATTCTAGAAAATGTGTTAGTTTTCTGGGTTGAAGAGACAGGTGGACATAATGAAACATACGATTTTGGAGGTGCCAAGAGCAACCTCCTTGTTACCATCACGATCGGCTGCCTGGAGTTCTAGGGTTCTAATGCGCTCTTCAATCTTCTTGATGCTGCCTTCGATCTTGTCGACCGTGGGACCTCTTCCTTCGGCTTCGACTTTCTTACTCTTGTTTTCTTTCTTAAATTTCTTGGCTAGATCATCGGCAACTTGGAGACGTTCTTTGAGTTCCTTATCAGGCATGGGCTTCTCGCCGTCCTGCTGGCGCTTCTCATTGTCCTTCTCAAACTTCTTCTGAATCTTAGTTCGTTGCTCTTCAACCAAAAAATTCTGGTGCTCTAAGATCCAAGCTTCATCCAGGTCGGAATCCAGCTCGAAGAAACTAGCACCCTTCTTCTTCTTTAGCTTAGGGTCAAGATCCAAAAGCATCATCTTGTTGCGCCATTTCTGGTATTTGAGACCCTTGATGCGATCGCCAAGCTTCTCCATTTGCGCTTCGTGACCAGCGCCAACAGTACGCTTGTGGTTACAAAGAATAGCGACCTCACGATTGCAGTCGTTGTATAACTTGATCTTCTCCGCCATGGTAGTATCCGAAGCCTTCAAGTTTTTGAGCAAGTTGGACATGGTGTAGGAAGCGTTGTAGGTACGGAAAACCTTGGCAGTCAATCCAGCCATGTACGAAGAAAGATGCTTGTTCAGCTGAGTGGTGGTCAGACGATCAAAGATATCGTCGCCCTCCTTCTTCGGGGCTTTCTTGAATACTCGGAGGTTCTTGAATACCTGGCGGTCGACAGTCACCTCGTCGTAAAACCTAATACTGTCTTTACCCAAGAAGTCGAAAATGACAATGTTAGGCTCCCGGAGAGTGACGTGCTCATACTTGAGCGAACAGCAACCGACCGTTTCGGCCTCGTTTTCCGTGTCCTTCTCGTTACCGGCTCTGAGGGCGAACTTATCTATCAGGTAGACAGCCGTAGCACGCTGACGGTCAGCCATAGCTTCCGCCTTCAGGTCAGCCGTGTAGTCCTTGCGAATTCTTGCGATGTGCTTCTTGAGCTCGCGGGCCTTCTCGAACTTCTTGAAGTCACTCTGACCCTTGACAGCACTGGTCGCGCCAAGCATAACATACTTGTAGGAGCCGTTGATGTTCTCCTGCCACATTGCTAACCACGTGGCCTTGTTGTCATGCTGGATAGCCTTCCACTTGTGGCCTTCGGGAGGAGGTGGCACCTTGGCGTCCTTTCCGATGTTGATTGTAATCTGCTCAGGGAGGACTCGCTTCTTGACTTTACCGGTCTTAGGATGTTCACCACGGCCGCGGAACAGTCCCGGAGGTTCGACTCGGAAGTTGCCGACCTTTTCTTTGCGGCCATCCCATTTGCAGAACATATACGGAGCTTCGACCTTGTCTTTCTCGGCCTTTTCAGCTTTCTTCTCGGCAGCTGGTCGGGCCTTCTTAGCCTCGTTCTTGGCGTGATAATAGTCGAAGATGGCCTGAAAGTCTAGCTTATCAAATTCCTTGATGTCGACCTTTTTGCCATTGCGGTCTGTTGCACCTCCGGTACGGTTGAGAATCTCCTTGAAGTCCGAAAAGAAATTCTTCTGGAAAGTAGGATTTTCAACGTTGTGGGTTGAATTCAGCATCGAGCCGAAGAAACCAGCAACTTCCTCAGCTTCAACATGGAGATTAACCGGAGTACCATTATAGACGAGCCTCACGTTCTTCGGGAGAGGTTCATACGGAGGAGGGAAAAGAACACCATTGTGTTCAAGTGTGGTCCACTTGACACTATCGTCTTCCTTTTTGGGAGCATCCCACCAGCGATACTCTGCTTCCTCATCGTCATCCGGCTCCTCGCTTACTTCCTTCTTCGCTTTCTTGGCCGGGGTCTTCTTGGCCGGAGTGGACTTCTCAGCTTTCCCCTTGGTCTTGACAGCCGCGGTGGAAGCAGCAGTCTTCGCCTTTTTACGGATAGGCACGTCGGAATCAGATTCTTCTTCTTTCTTCACCCCATTCGCCTTGCCTTTTCCGTTGACGCCGTTAGATAGTCGCTTCTTGCCCTTCGCGCCTGCTAAGGGTACGTCGTCGTCGGAGTCATCCTTGACAACTTTCCTAGGTGTGGGCTTCTTCGCCTTAGACTCGCTAGCACGGATTGCCTTCGCATCCTTCTCGGCATTCTTCTCAATAGCTTTTCTCTTGGCAGCAAGTTTAGCATTGAGCGGCATATCATCGTCGGAGTCTTCGGCTATAGCAGTTTCATCGGCAGCCGGGGGAAGCTTGCTCTTTCTCTTGCTGAGGACTTCATCATCAGAATCATCCGAGACGACCTTCTTTTGGCGCTTCGCCTGTCCTGATAGTTAGTATGGAAGTTTGTCTGAACACTTCGCGCCATCGACCGGGTGAGCAATATATAGCCACGTACCAGTCGTCCATCTTCCGAGTCTGATTCGTCCCTGTAGCTTATGCGGTTGGTAGAGGATCGCGATTTTCGCTTTCCGTTGCCATTCGTGTGAGGTGAGCTATCATCAACGGGGCCGTTGCGAATGGACACGGGGGCAGGCAGGGGCTTAGCGTGGCTCTCCATAGCTTTGTCTTCGGTCTTCGAGACGGTTGAGGCTGAGACTAATATTAAGAAGGGGTGTTAGTAATATGATATGGAGAAGGGACAAAGAGAGTGCGCGTCCGAGTTCGCTCGGGTGAGGGAAGGCGTGAATTTGATAGGGCGAACGTGAGACTGCGACAAAATGGGAACAAAGAGGCAAGCCGAAGCAAAGTAGGAACGATGTGATAAACTTACGATGACCATTAGTACGAGCCAGAGGCATATCGTCGTCAGAGGAGTCGGAAGCCATGGTGGGCGTGGTGTTGTGAGTTTACGAGCTAAACGAGTTTTGCGGTGACAACAGCAGGCGGGACTTGAAGCAGACGGATTCGGAAGGAATTCGGTCTTTGAAGTAAGATATGTGGGCTTAAAAGTGAGTACGGGAGTTGTTTCTATCGTGTTGGAAGTGGCAGAAGGGTGGATTACACCGTAGTGCACCACCCTGTTCTATGAGAGGGAAGGCACACACGAGCTGTGAGAAGGAGAGAGATGGTGAGATTGGAAGGGCAGAAAGGGAAAAGTCAGAGGCGTTGAGTGTGAGGACTTGGAAAAGAAGGCTTCATTGGAGTCTAGCCCGCTAGCCAATGCTTGAGTCCGCAGCGAATCCTATTGGCTGACTATTGTCCTGATTAGTGGAGACAGATGGCAGGTCTGGGTCTGAAGGTTAAGGTCTGGGGTTGAGAAATCCAAGGAGCCGTCCCAAGAATGCGCGTGTTTTTCTGTCGCCCCTGGGACTTGGGACTGCTGGACGCAACGTGTACGTGTAAGTGCGATTTATTGTTAGCGAGACGCCTAGCAATTGTGAGGAATGTCCGAAATGGCTGATGGCGCTCGGAACGGGTGGTTAGGTAATACGAACTAGTACATAGTAGTAACTCTGCATGTGGGTAAATAAAGTGGGTCGGTTATTACTAGGTTAGGTACATAACATATTAGGTAGCGACCTTACATAGTACGTATCGTAGGAGCAGCGTCATGAGGCACAGGCCACCTTGAGCTTAGAACTTGTTGGCCGAGAATTTTCCGGCTTCGGGCAGGGGGGATGGGAAAGACAGGCAAAGTGCCCACTACCTCTATGAGTTGAAGCTTTTGAGAAAGAATAGAACCTATTGAACCTTCATCAACTCCGAGTCACCAATTGATTGCGCATCGCATCGCAATCAATTCGCCTGACGGTCCACGGGATACGACTCTCCTCCTAATTTTCTCAAGATGCTTTCAAGGGCAGCACGACCGGCTCTGAGAGCTGGAGCTGCGGCTATCCCTGCTCGGTACGTCGGATCATATGTTATGAGGCAATTCGCACGATACCCCAATGCATCTCGGCACATCGTTGCGCACGTGGAGAATAAGTGATCGGGAAAGAGAAAGACGAGGCTAATTATTCAAAATGGCACAGTGTCGCCAACAATGGAGGTGCCGGCTACGCTACGCTACGAGAAATCGAAGGCCGTCTAAAGTCCATCAAGAACATCGAAAAGATCACCAACACCATGAAGGTCGTCGCTTCCACCAAGCTGAACCGTGCCCAGCGTGCCATGAACGACTCTCGAAGCTACGGTAAGACCTCCAACGAGGTCTTCGAATCCGCCGAGACCAAGCCCCTCGAGGGTGAGGGCAAGAAGACTCTGTACATCGTCTGCAGCTCCGACAAGGGTCTTTGCGGTGGTGTTCACTCTGGTCTCTCGCGTTTCATGCGCCGACACCTCGGCCCCGACAAGCAGCCCGCCGACCTTGTCCTCATCGGTGAGAAGTCGAGGGCTCAGCTGTCCCGTACCAATGCCAGGGACATCGTCCTCACCTTCGCTGGTATCGGCAAGGACATCCCCACCTTCGCCGACGCCCAGGCCATCGCCGACCAGGTTTCCCAGCTACAGACGGAGTACTCCGATATCAAAATCGTTCACAACAAGTTCATCAACGCCACCAGCTACGAACCCGTTATCGTCGAGGCCTTCTCCGAGGAAGCCATCGCCGCCTCCCCCAACTTCTCCGCCTTCGAGGTTGACGAGGAGCTTCTCTCCAACCTGCGGGAATACGCTCTGGCCAACTCTCTCTTCTGGGCCCTGGCTGAAGGTCACGCCTGCGAGATCTCTGCCCGACAACAGGCCATGGACGTAAGTCTTTCAGGTCTAGCTTTCTCATAAGTTCCTTTACTCACAATTTTTTCATAGAATGCTTCCAAGAACGCTGGTGAGATGATCAACAAGTACCAGATTCTCTTCAACCGAACCCGCCAAGCCGTCATTACCGGAGAACTGGTCGAAATTATCACCGGTGCCACCGCCTCCGAGGACATGTAGAGCTGTTGATAGAAAAAATAGAGATGGGGGTGGTGAATTATCCAGTCGCATCTTCCTTTTGTACCAAAGTACCCTAAGCAAAACCTCGGCGTTGCTGCCCTAGATGTACCAATTCCTCAATAAAATAGTTCCTCAGTGTTCCTTAGTCTTCGCCCGCGTGTCCCCCATCTCATGAATCGGTTAGTATTTCTCTTATGACAACTCAAAAAGAATCAGTCTTCACACATGTGGCGACTATGATTCCAGAATTATACTCAAATATCTCATAGCATTTTACAAGTTGCCATTAATGAATTATTTAACATCTTCTCAACCTAATAGTTTGTGTACAGCCTTAAGTTGAACTCCTACCCTCTTCATGAGTTGCTTTCCAGGGCTTAAATATGAATGATTAGTTTACCGACGGGTGCTACAGTCAAAGCTATCTCTGAATTTTTAGTTCGTGAGAGGGTATGAATGAATATGAAACAAGGTAGTTTTTTTGGCATGTCTTCCTTAACTAATGGGATGCTTATATTTCAGCAAGTCCCCGAGTTCCTGTCACGTCCTTATACTCTCCATCTCATAGGTCTTGTATCAACAGCATAGGCTACCTAATTCCTGATTTCCAACTCCTAACTTCTCTTAAAACTACGTTCAGTTAGTGGTTAATGGGTGTAACAAGAAGACCAAACTTCCACGTGGGCAAGAGAGCAAGTAACCCGAATGTGTTAAATAGTAGGCCTGTATATACCTATATGACTTGCCCATATCCTCTCCAATCTAAGACCACCACACCTCACCGCTAGTATACCTAAGTCATTAGATAACTTCTACTATTAGAGCTAATGGTAAGGTTTAGCACTACCTTCATGTATCACCCCCTAGTCCATCATCAGCCAGCTACTCCCAGACCCAGGTGCTCAGCCCCGTACGAGTCGTCTCAGTTTCCTCCGTAGGCGATCAGTACAGTATTTTGGCCGAGTACTCTGTTCCTCGGCAAAAACCACCGACAGTAATGGTTCCGTTCCACATCCAAACCCAGTCCTAGTCCTCTCTCCCCAGGCCATGACCAAGCGATACCCATCACTTGCTCGCCTAAACTAAACAATACGAGCAAAAGTAGCGGACGAACATCACAACAGCACACGATAAACACAGCATCGGTAAGGACTAGAATGTATCCACCGCTACCAGGTATGTATGTACTATGTTCCCGCCAGGGCCCCTGCTCTGCAAGAACTTACTTACTTTGCTTGCAAGCCTCCCACGGTTTCCCACGGCTGCCTCTGTAACAACGATAAAACTTGAGAACTCATGCTGTACTATGAACGACACCAAACGACGACAACAGTAACGACGCACGCACAACCGCACCGAAACGCCATCTCCTATGATCGCCCTATCCTCCCGATGATGCAGAGCCGATATACGCCGATGATTTTCTGGCGCGATCCCCTATAAACACTAGCGCCGTATGAATGTTGTTTTTTATACACACACTTATATCCCACCAGGATTCCTACTTCTTCTTCTTCTTCTTCCGATTGCTGTAGCCGAACAAAGTACGGGACCGAAACGAGGTTTAACTCGTCGTCCCGGTGCGAAGAGCGTCTTATGACGCGTCCGCGTCGCTCGCGTCGCTCTCCACGTAGCTGCTGACTTTGACCCGCCTCTTCTCCCTCCCGCTGCCGCCCTCGCTGGACGGGCTTTCCGCGTCGTCGAGTACGAGTTTGTGGGTCTTATCGTACTCGCTCTTAAGCTGTTGATACTTTTCATCCCACTGCTTGGCGTTTGCCTCCCACGCCTTCAACGTCTCGCCGTACGTGCGCTTGAGCTCGGCAGCTTGGTCCTCGAAAGGCTTTCGCTCTTCCGGTGTTGCCTCCTTCCAGAGCTTGCTTGTCATGATGCGCACCTCGTTAGGGCTCGGCTTTCCTTTGCCCGGTCGTCGCCCTTCTTCGCAGCGTTTACGCGCGGTCTCATAACTTGCTCTGCTATAGAGAAGGTAGGCACTGGCTGCGACCTTCTGGGGCCGCCACGGCCGCTCGCCAATCTGTTCGACGGTGTGCTGCCAGAGGGCAGCATCGTACGCATCAATATGGGCTTGCTTGCTAGATCTGGGAGAAAGCGGGAATGAGCCATCACTGGGCTCTTTACGCTTGAGCCCCTGTGAAGCGAACATGGAGTCCTTTGGAAGTATAAGGGGAGTTGGAATCTCGATCGGACCAAGTAAGGTGTCGATAACTTCGGAAGCGGCGCGGAGACCAGATAAGTAAGCACCGTGTACTGTGGCAGGGTGAGTCTCAGTTGTATGTTCACCTGCGAAGAATAGGTTGCCGACGGGTTTTGCCATTGTCTGGTAGTCATCTGGTTGCATCGAAGGACCGGCAGAAGAATACGATCCTCGAGCAAACTTATCAGACCCCCAGCGCGTAACGATCGAGTGGACCGGTTGGGGCACCTTGCCGCCATAGACACTTCGAAGAACCTCGGTAGCCTCAGCAACAAGCTCATCATTCTTAGAGTGTTCCGTGTCGAAACCAGCATCCCCGGCCATCAGACCGATAAGGACTGGAATGCCACTTGTATTCGATACATTGAACCACTGAAAGCAACGTCCGCGTTGAGAAGAATATTCGGTCTGCTTCAAACTGTGGCGGGACGTTGGCGTTCGAAGGCAACCGAAAATATCTCTGGTAGTATCCCAAAATGCTTCCGAGTAGACGAGTATAATCTTATTTAGGATTCCATACCCTAAACGACCGATGGCGCCCGCTTTGGAAGACGGTAGTGGAGGGTTAAATTCAACGTTGCCATGCTTTAGTACGCCAAGAGGTATAGTCGAAACAACATAGTCGGCATTAACGGTAGTTCCATCTTCGCATTCGACACGTGCAGACCCAGATCTATCGGGACTGTAGAATACTCGCTTGACGGCAGCATTCCTTCGGATGTCCAGCCGTGACGGCATATTCGCTAGACCCCATGGAACACTCTGATAGCCACCAATTACCATGGTGTGCTTCCCCTCCCATTCGTTACCGGCATCTATATCCCAACCCCCAATACTAAGCTGATTATAATTCGTGGCGTTGCTATACTCGAGATTAGCTACATGCCAATTCATGAGCCTAAAGTCTTGGGGCGTGAGATCAACGATCTTTTTGTATTGCGTGATTGCCTCATCCATGACAGAGCCGAGTGTAGCATTGGTGGCCTTGGCCGCAGCATCGAGATCCAAATCGTGGTCTTCGGTCACCTGATCTTTGAGCGACCACCCCATCAAGCGCGCCTTGTACGCTGCTTTGAGAGCCGCTGGAGTACCTGGTTCGACATGTGTTCTTCCAGTCGCTCGGTCTGTAGAGACGGGCACGAGGCTAACCTCGGGTCCCAAGCTCTGTTGGGAGACCGGGGGTGCTTGCGGGAGGGCGGCTGTCGCTTCTTCGGTCAAGGCAATCGTCATCTGACCTTCGGATGAGCTATCACGGCCTTCATCCATCAAGTCTTTGTTACCTTCAATGAGCTTCGAAGGCGGATTCTTAAACTTGTAGTCGCTTACTCGCTCTAGACAGTCGTTATATAATTTCTCTACAAGGTGATCCCGACCCTCGTCGACTGCCTTGCCATTTGCGTCGTAAAGTGTGGTATCTGATCGTAGAGGGTAGTAAGGCAAGCCCATTTGGCCTCTCACTAGCACGTTAAGGGGGTTGCCTCTATCAAACCCGGTGATAATCATGCCACCACACTCAACACTATGTCGTCGGCCCTTGAATCCGATAAGATGCTGACTTTTGCTGCCGTCTAGTGAGCGCGAGTAAACGCGGCCACCTAGGCGATTTCGACCCTCAAGGATAACCACCTTTGGAGGCTCCTCTCCCAGCTCCTGGAATTGTTTTGCGTATTCCTCAGATAGGGTTTCGAGGTGCCTGGCACACCCAAGGCCAGCCATGCCAGCGCCGAGCACAACTATGGTCTTTCCCTTCTTTAGGCTTGTCCTCCTCGGCCGCTTTCTGGACGAGGGGGTTGTTGCACAACCAAAGTTGATGAATCCAGAACGCACAAGCCAGTCGAAACATACGCTTGCAGCATCAAACCACCTCGGGTCTTTGGCGCATCCAACAGCCTCTTCACGGGAGACACCGATTTGTGGGTTGTTCAACCATAGTCGTAAGATCCCGTTTCGAATATTCAGATACGTGGTCACCTGAGCGTGGCTGAGATGGTTTCTGAACATCAAGTATTCGTCTTGATGTAGGGCGTAGGGGTTTAACCTAGAAGACTCAGCAGCAGCTATGCATTGGTGGGCATAGTCCTGGGGAGCGACATCTGTCGGAATTGAAACTCGAGGTCGGACGTTGAACGTTCGTCTTCTCGTCGCAGTAGTAGTGATAGTTGTCGCAAAGGTATTATCGACTTGCGTAATTGTCGTTTCCTTTGGGCCATCCATCTCGACCGGCGTTGTCGCTTTGCTAGACGGCGATGACGACGTTGAAGGCAGGGATGATAGTTCTGACTGATCTGAGATAACCGAAGCGGCTGACTCGAATGAATTATTCAGGGTTTCATGAGGGCCAGGCAATTTCGCATCTAGAAGATGTGATTGACCCAAATGAGATCTGCTGTCTTGTTTAGAAAGGGTAACCTGTTACTAAGGTATCCAATTCGCGATTGAGGCTGATCAAGGTGGATATCACATGAGCATGAGACTTACGCGGGAGGTTCCCGTGATACAGGCGCAGAAGCCATACTTTCTATATCAACATCCATGCCGTCAATTCGAACAATTATCTCGGATTCTGTTCTCGGGGTGTCTCTTGAGGCAGACATTGAATCGACGTTGTGAGAAGCGCGCAAATTTTCGAGGAGGGCGGTAGGTAGGGACTTTTTGATATCTGCCGGAGAGGCAAGAATCGATTCTAGATGATGATCTAATTCCTCCAAATCCATCAGAGGACTTGATCCAATACAGTTACCCTCCTCCGACAAGACACCTTGAGTGCTTCTCATAGCTAGCCAGCCCAGGTGCGGTGTCTAGAGAGATGCATCGATATATGGGTATGAACGAGGTCGTCCGGGGATTCGTGTATGTACGAGGAGCTTGGCTAAGACTCCCATTGAATATCAGATATCCTAATAGAATCTCGCCCCCAATTGTGCGCAGTTGACAATGGACGGCTGAGCCGATTACTGTAAGTTGGCTTTAGGCCGGACTCGGAACTCGTCAAGTCTAGAGAGTCGTGTTAGTCGATATAAGGGCTCGCCTCATTTGATATCGAATGATCATGCACAGTGGGTAATAAGATGGAACGGTACTGTACCCTTATGAAGCGCAGACCCTTGAAGACGTAACGTACGGAGGCCAAGTCGGCAATGAGGTTTTTAGATATGTGTCAATGGATGGGAAGACTCGTGGTGTGTCTAATGAGAATTTTGGCCCTTAGGTATTCGATGTGGTCGAAAGTTTGTCGGTTTTTACATGCCGATATCATCGAGGGGCGGCAGGGTAAGATTGATACGGGCTATGGCAATATTGAGACATAAGAGGTACTTCAGAGGTCAGCATGCATATGGGACATAATGGACCTATCCATTTTGTACATTAGTGAAGCTCCTGATGTCGCGCTGATCCACTTCAAATTTAGGAACCCTTTTCTCCTCCCAGTGCCAGAAAAAGCAGGGGGAGGCTAGGTGCCCCGTGCTCCCCGCCCGAAAACCCGCTGTACGCTGTACCTGTACGACACCAACTTACCACTGTATGGCACGTGATGGGACTATGAAAGCTAAGGACAGGATATGCGGCTTTTGTATCGCATCTTCAATAAATGAATTCATCTATCGGATTTGGCTCTTTGGCAATCTATCAGTCACAACCTTCACGCTACAAGGTGTGCTGAATATAGTAGAATTATCCTTGATTCGTATCTGCTAATATCTCCTTGGTCTAGACCTCGATGCATATCTTCTGATGGCCGTATCTGTTGGGGGCCAATTATATAGGACGACCTATTGTTCCAAAAAGTGTATGTCAAACCGCTCCTGTTATCTCGTCGGGTGGGTTCTGTACAGGTATTGAACAGTTATGCTATTGCACCGTAGTCGAAGACGTAGCCTTAGCTGGTTCTTTCGCAAATGATTCCTTCTCTACTGCCGCGTCCATCATCTTATTCCCGCTAATGATAGATGTTGTGCAGATAACAATATTTCGTCGGGCTAGAAATGATACCATGTTAGTCGGTTTCACGCATTGTGAAAAAGGGGTGGGAGGGAACATGGAAACCGACCTTCTTCTTTCTTCGCGATGAACCGTAGCGCGGCGATCTCGGTATAGGTGATGCCACCTACGAACACAACGAACACCGTCTTCTTATCGCCACCCCCAGATAATAAGGCTCGAGCTTTGACGGCTTTATCTTCGCCCTTTTGTAACTCGTCAAATGCTGGCCCTCTCGCATGCTTCACAGCTTCATCAAAGCCTCGCCATCCTTGCGCACCACTGCCGGTGGTTGTGCCTACGCCGCTCACCCCATTCCCACGTGTGATAGAGAGGAGATATTGCTTCTGAAGTAGACACTGAACTAGTCGTATGGAAAGTGGCGCATATCCACTGTAGACATAGGCTATATCGTTCGGATCGTGCTCGTTGACCTCGTCGACGATTAACCGAAGCTGTTTCCGCAAGTAAGTATAATTAGTTTTGGTCCCCGTTGCTGCCCCTGAGCCAGACATGGGAATCATGCTCGCCATTGGCGAAGTGCGAGATAAGAACAGCTGGAGTTTTTCTAGGTTGTGGAGGGTCAGGAGGTGCTGGTAACCATAGCCCTCAAGGATCAACCGCCTAAACTGGTCGAAATCTTTGGATTTTATACCGCCAGATATGCACGAGTAAATGCATAGGAGTCTGAGTATTTCTCGCAATGGAACATCTCTTGCTATTAATTCTTCGATGGCGTCGAATTGGGAGGTTGGATCGGCACCCGCAGCAAGATTTTGCTGCACCTCTAACATACGACTGAATTGGTCGGTTCTGGTATGCTTCATAATCTCCTCTGCAAGTCCGGTATGTATTTTCAAGCTCTGGTGCTCAGTTTGGTAGCCAGGTAGTTTTTTCACAAAGTCTTTGAGTTCTGCCGTGGTCTTCGACGCATGTCGACTGTCATAGTCACTTTGTAGTCTTCGAGCAACCTTGTTAAGAAGGGTGCCAACTATTGCGAAATTCGCATCGCGGAGCCCCTCATAGAGTTTATCTGACGAATCTAGTTGGATTTTGCGTTTTCTCGGGGTAGAAGCAGCAGTCGGAGTCGATGCTGTGTTGGGAGTCGCAGCTTGTGAAGGTGCACCTACAATAGTGGAATCGATGTCGGCTTGGTTGTTCTGAATTCCCCAGACCTCGTCAATCAGCCCTTCATATGTCAGCTGGGTGAGTAATGGCGTAACAAAGTCCACTTCACGGTCAATTATGATGACACTTTCTATGGTGTTGCTCGGAGTAAGCCCGGATTTGGATCCCTCACTTGCGTTCTCTCCAGCCAGGATCTCCTGTCGCATCCTCGTAAGCAGCTCCGCTACACGTTTCGCATTGTCGCCTTTACCGATGACGCGCGGGAAGAGTCCATGTTTCGATTGGATACCCATCAGGGCTTTCGCCATCAAGAAGGTCGGCGTTGTGTCTTTGAATAAGAAGAGGTCTTGGAAAGAGGAGTCGAGTTCTAAGGATAAAACATCTCGTTCAAGCGGGAAGAAATACAGCGGAAGCTCAGCTATGCTCACGTCGCCTAGCACTCCAGCTTCCTCCAGAATTTTATCGGATACCAGTGTGCGGCGCGGCACCCAGAAGATGTGGAATTCATGGCCGGTTTGGCTCTCGCGTTGTAATCGCTTGATCTGTTCTACACTCAATGTTAGCACGTTATGATGGCGACTTATGCATTCAGAATGACGAAAAAGACACCATAGGTCATGCTCATGAGATATTCATCTTGGGCGATTCTAACTGGCGCCGTGGATTGGGACGAATGAATCCACGATGCCTACTGTAAGCCCGTAGTACGTGGATGCTAAACGAGGCATCCAAATGTGAATAAGGGAGGTTGAAGGTGATGACGGACCTGCTATGGATTGAGCGTGGCGAGCACATTCTCCCCGTGCCATGAAAATTACATTGCGCTGGCTGGTGTCGGCATTCTTATTTTCTAGAAAAAAGAACTTGTCTACGCCATAGTCTTGTAGGGTCGATACCTTGACGACGACGCCAATGGGGCCGGCCAAGCTGCGCTCGATGACGAGGTTTTTCTTACCGCGAACCTATGACACCTTTGTGTTATTCTTGCGACCGTCTAGGCTAAGAGGGATAGCGGAAGTTGCAGGCGGTCTTACTTACGCCTTCGAGGAGATAGAGGAGGTCCTTACGGGCCTTGTCTCTGATCTGTTCGGCATCGAACCCCACATGAGGAGCCATCATGAGCTCAAGCTCTTCATGGGGGTGGTGCTTCTGAAAGGAGGGCAGGTAATGGAGTTTCTAGAGGTGAGCTGCTTCGTAGCTGGAGCGGGATTGGCAAATAGCTAGGAGGTACGTAGCCTGGTAGCTAAAGATGGCTTGGCGAACTTGCATGTCCGTGGGTAAGGCGAACTTATCACTTATCGAATATCCGATCATCTCCCTCTTTTCGGTTAGCGACTCGTGCGGCCAGGGGTGCGACGTCACAGCTCCGCAATAGTAGAGCTTATCGATCAAGCGTCAGATTCCATACTTTAGGAACCAACTGACCAACACACTACTTTTCTCACCCATTCCGCCATTGTAACATATCTCCAGAGATTACTTATAAGGGGACGAAATGCTCTAATTGTGTTTCCCTCTATCTTCATACAGGAGGTTATATCTCTTCAGTTACCGAGGCATGCTTCTAAGTATGCTAGAACATAATATTTCAGATACTCTCTCATCTTCTGCTAATAACATTAACTGAATGGTATTATAGGTAGGTAGTTGAAGTAGGTGGCATTCTACCTGGAACCTTGTAGAATCGCATTGCACGGAAAAGCACCTGTAAAGAAACCCTTCGCTATGAGTATGATCTTGAATGTTTACGCCTTAGACTGTCACATCCATCTGTCTCCATGCCACCCAGAAAGAACTCCGCCTCCTTGATGAGCCGAGCCGCCATACCCGTGGGCGTTCAACTCCTATTTTCCAGGCTAAATCTAGCCTAACCCAACTACCATGCATGTGGAAAAGGAAAGGTGCCGAGGTGTAAAAAGTGCCACAGCTAATAGCAGCACGATTAGGGAATGCAAAGTCCGCTACGCTAGTTTCGATACTTCTATACATTGTTGTCGTGGTAATAGAAGTCGATGTCTCTTGGTCGTAGGCGGTTTCCGCGTACGAAGTCCTCGTCGCCCGGTGGCCGCTCGTCCCGGGTGTTCCCCGTCAACATGCTCTGAAGACTCATACACACACTCTCCACGTTCTGAACGGGGCTCCATCCTTGTGTTCCGAGCAGGTCAAGACAAATTATGCCATTGGAATAGATATGAGGATGCATTGGAATTGGTCGATCTTCGAGCTTAACGAAGGTTACCTCGGGAGGTTCTGTTACACAAGCATCAGTTCGTCATGCATGGTTCAACCAGTATCTAGGGCGCATACCAATAGGATACGCATTGCTGAACTTGAACTTCAGACGATACGTCTGGCCAGCATACAGAGGATTCTGGTCGAGAACCTGGATGTCAAGGAACCATTCTTCTAGATTCTCGGCGGAAACCAAGGCGATACCGGGCGGTAGGCTGTTGGAGATCTATGAATGTACAGAAATGCCTGGTTAACAACAGCCGTTTTGCAAATACATAACTCCTATGAAAAAGTAGGAATACCTTCGTTAGCTCTTTGCCCAAACGTTTGGGACCTAGGCCGGCCATATTCGGGCGCAAGAGAATCGGGCGCCGTAAAGTGGTGCAACTTGTAGGTTTTTAATGTTCTCAGAAGGCAGAGTGCTGCAATTTCGGGTTCGTGTTCCCTGTCAAATCGGATCGATTGCGTCGGTTCAGATTACATGTACACTGAGCCCACGCTCGCTTGTCAAACAGGCTGAATGGGTTTGCAAAACGATTAGATGTACCTGAGTAATGAATTTGTATTGAGAGGAACTCTTCTAGGCAAGTAGTCGAAGGACTGTGTAGATAGCCGTGGCTTAGGTGCGGATATCTTAGGTGGGATGAGTTTGGGGATGGACCATCAAACTAAGGCAAACATGTCTCTTCTGCCTTACTCGTCCCCAAGACCAGAGAAGTATGAGGTATGAGGAGACTTCGACTAGGTAAGCCAAGGCGAAAATGGATCAGATAACTGGCGATGTGTTTGGGCCGAAGAAGATAAGTGCAGACAGTGGAAGTCCCCAAGGGAGAACAGAAGAATAAAGTTGCCCCGCAAGTCAACAAAAGCTACCCAGCGGCTGCAGAGGCAGAGAGGATGCAAGAAGTAAAGTGCGGGACCGCTTCCCTACCAAATGCGTGAACGTGAACGTTGGTTAGCACCGGCTAGCCCCTGTCCCACCTGTGCAGCACATGTAGGTAATGGGTAATGTTATCGATAGAGGCCTTGCATTGGAGATCATACCTAGGTACATGCCAGTACTATGTAGATCACACTCCCGCTTCGAAGCAACATACTATGTACATGCCAACCTACAACCTAGGAATGTGAACAACCCTGAACCCCATATCCCATACCTATTGATCATTGCTGCCGGATCGCGTCAGCTTGCTCCTTCGGCATGTGATATGTCGTATACACCATCACCTATCAGGTACTGACATGAACTACATAAGCTAGGCTCCCAAGGCTAAGTACTCGGATTATGGCAGTTCGACTGAGGCTGTCCTTATGCTCAGCCACAAAGTCCAGCTATTTGAGGCAGCCCCGGAGAAATCATCCGTATTTGAGTACGAACTAGCTAATCGTCCGCAAGTCATCCATGGTGTGGTTTATTAGGATGATCCAGTATTGCGGCTGAGCCGCCATCCCAATGTCGAAGAGTCCTTTTACGATAGCGAATACGTTGATACGTTGATACGCTGATACGCCACCCCACCCCCGGCACAAGGTACCCGACAAGGCTTTCTCCCTTTGTTCACATTGAACTCGGGCAGTATAGCGTTTGTAGGCAGCTAACCTGGGGGGTGTTACCTCAACATTCAGCCTACCTCCTGAAAATGAGAATAGCAAGCGGTGTCATAGTAATTAGTATCTACATAAATATGATATATGGATATCCCATGAGCTCTACCTCTAGACATCTACCTCTAGGTTAGGCATGTTCATGATAGCTTACCCAACTTAGTCATCGCAACCTCACCGCAGAACATCAGATTCTATTGACAATATAAGCAGACGTCTATCGTCACGAAAGCGGAAAGCACCCTCGCTCCACCGCTCCAGTTTTGTAAGGGACGATCGATATTCAGCTGTTCCAACCCTCTCACCCTCCTATCGACTAGTCGCCCAAAGAAAAATACACCCTAAAATAAGGAGGGGTCTTTGAGGGGCTAGGTACACGTACAGTACGTGGATCACCTATAAGGGATACCGTTTGACACCTGTACTTGTAGGTACCTGAGGTGACGTCCCTTTCAGCTACAAGACGTTTCAGTGTTTTCCCAAGCCCAATATTCCCACGTACACGTATACTTACATACAACTCTGACCTACGTCTTTTATTTATTTAGCAGCTGAAGCCTCGTCGCCTTCGTTTTCTCCTTTTTGCGACTTAGGTCCAAAGCTCCGTCCTAAAGAAACTGCGACAATCTTCAACTTTCTCGTATCGATAGGTCATTTCTATTCGACTTGACCGACTCCGGGAAACACGACCCTACTACAACTTTCCGAGGAAGCCCCTCATTATCCTACAACACTATTTCGGTCTACCCCACATGGCGATGAGTGCGATGAGTTGTGAGTTATCACCTTGCTCTTTCGGAACATTACAATCTGATCCAACGTCCCTCTTTGTCCGATATCTTGGAGTAAAAACAGCATGGCTACTCTATACGATTCGTCGCATACCCCTGGGTAAACCAATCGTCGACCGGTTACTAACTTGCTATACCTTTAGTCAATGCCATGCTCAGTAGCTTTCGAAGCCAGCCCGAAAGCTACGAGAGAAAATCCAAGTATAGATTTGGCCGAACCCTAGGCGCGGGCACGTATGGTATCGTGCGCGAAGCAGACAGCCCCGACGGCAAGGTTGCCATTAAGATTATCCTCAAGAAAAATGTCAAGGGAAACGAGAAGATGGTGTGGGACGAGCTGGATATGCTTCAGAATCTGACGCATCCTCACATTGTTCGCTTCGTCGATTGGTTCGAGTCAAGAGTAGGTCCCTAGCTAGCTGGAACTCGGCCGAGATTACCACATGGGCTGACTATCTTGCGATTATAGGACAAGTGGTACATCGTCACTGAGCTCGCCACGGGCGGTGAGCTCTTTGATCGCATCTGCGAACAGGGCAAATTCACCGAGAAGGATGCTTCGCAGACCATCAAGCAAGTCCTCGACGCAGTCGATTACCTCCACAATAGAAATGTGGTACACCGAGGTAAGCAGTTCTAACACTCCTCGCTATAGCCAATGAGCGACTCTAACCATTTGTAACCAGACCTTAAGCCCGAGAACCTCCTTTACCTTAGCAAAGACCCCAACTCCGATTTAGTCTTGGCAGACTTCGGCATTGCGAAGATGCTCGACACCAAGGATGAAGTTCTTACTACAATGGCAGGCTCATTCGGCTATGCAGCCCCGGAAGTTATGCTCAAGAAGGGCCACGGAAAGCCGGTTGACATGTGGTCTCTGGGTGTAATCACATACACGCTTCTCTGCGGCTACTCGCCTTTCCGCTCCGAGAACCTCCAAGATTTGATCGACGAGTGCAGCAATGGAAAAGTAGTTTTCCACGAGCGATACTGGAGGGACGTCAGCGCCGATGCGAAAGATTTTATCATGCGTCTTCTACAACCAGACCCCGAGGATAGATCTACTAGCCAGGTATGTGATACGTGGTTCACCTAGGGATATGTAACGCGCTGGTGTTAACCTTGATGATATAGCAAGCTCTAAGGCACCCCTGGCTAAGCGGTGAGAACGCCACCGACCACAACTTGCTGCCCGAAATCAAGGCCTACATCGCCAAGGCGCGTCTGCGCCGCGGCATCGAGCTCGTCAAGCTAGCCAACCGCATCGAGGCGCTCAAGATCCAAGAAGACGACCCGGAGAATCCCGACTTCCCCGCCGACTCGGTATCCGCCGCAGGGCAGGCGACATCCTTATCGCCGAAGGAGGACGGTAAGAGCAAGCTCACGCGCGCGATGAAGGGCGCCATCTTCCGCGAGGTCGTGCTGGCTAAGGTCCGCGAGATGAAGGAGCAGGAGCAGACGCTGAAGGTGACGGAGGAGGTCGAGAAGGAGGCCAAGCGGCGGTCCTTTCACGGGTGAGGAGGAGACGCGGACCGAACCGCAACAGACGCAACTAGATACCCCTGTACAGCCCCCCAAGCAGAAGAATCGATGGTGGAATGGGATTAGAGACAGAACAAAATCGGCATGCTATACGCTACTGAGGCGTCGCAGTGAGTAGGCGAAGGCGAGTAAAGGGTGGTTGATATCGAAATGCGGAGGAGAGGGTTGTTGATGGATCATTCTGGAACGAACCTAAAGGAATAAATAGGTAGCGGAACGGCTAAGGACTTTCCATGTGTTAGTTTTTTTTAATCCTACTTTTTTCGCTTCGACGGAGATCTTTTCGGGTAGCCACCACTACGCGCAGTGCTGCTGGATTGACAACGATGGCGTTTCACGGGATCGGGTATTTTCCTCTGCGTCTTGTCATTGCCCAATGCGAAGCAATGCGAAGAAGTCACATAGGTAGAGAGAATAGGTTAGGTAGGGAGTAATGCTACGACAGTCCTATTACGATGTTCAGGTTGTTTTACCCTAGGCGGTGACTGATTGATGGAAAGATCAATTTTTGCATTTTTCCAAACTAAGCTAGCTACGTGAATCATTAAGAATCTGCCTCTCTCTCCTTTAGCCCATTTTTATCCCATACAACTAAGATAGGTACCTAGGTAGTCAGGGGAATAAAATGGTAGGAGACGAAGGGTTATCGTGAGAATCGTTTGGGGCCCGTGATAGGTAGCCATCAGCGATATCATACATACATGCGTACAAGTACATTTCTTCGTGTCGGTCCTTTGTATTTTTCTTCTTTCGTTTCCGTTGGCTTCTTTCTTTTCTTTTTAGTTTTTCTTCCCTCCCCCCCCCCCTCCCCCCTTATTGATATTCAACTTTGTTGCGTGCCGTCCCCGCCGTCAAGGGGTATCTTTCCAGAGCGGCCTCTTCGTCGCCGGGTATATATAATAGTAACAATAGTAATAATGATATGATGTTGGATGACGGAACAGCAACATGGGGTTTTTGTTTTTTACCCGTTTCCGTTCCGGATCATCGAATCCTCAACTCCGACCCGTTACCTTCACGGTGCGCCGCGGCCAGGATTCATAGTACATATAGTGCAGTGGTTAGGAGGACAAAAGAAAAAGTTGGCATAATACAGTAAAACAAGAATGAAAAAGGGGTTGGGGAAACGTGAGATTCGTATCTCTTCCACTCGTAGTACAAGATTACATTTTTGTCGATGGCAATCGACACGTCATATAAGAAGTTCGATTTCATGCTCCTAATTCGCCGAGTACCTGCTCCCGCAGAGCTTCGTATCGCCGACTATCGAAACGCTTTCTACGCCAGCCCCCGGCGCGCAGGCGCTCGATGCGCTGCTGTAGGGCGTCGTCGGAGGATCGGATTGTGGAGGCAGCGGAAGCCGGTCGGCTGATCGCACTGGCGTTGTCGAGAATGAAGCTGCCACGCAGGCCAGGCGCTGTCCAGGGCGCCGCCCTCCCGCTAAGAGGCGACTCTGAATCATCGAGTGTGTTGGCGCGGGTTTGACGGGGCGGTGTGACGAATTTGGGGGGAACTGGAGAAATTTCGAGGGGAAGAGTAGGCGTCACTGGCGTGTCGTCTGGCACGGCGAGTAGAGCATCAATGCCATCGCGGTGCCAGGTTACCTGCGAGCGCAAGGCAGAGAGCTGCGCGGCCATCCTATTCATCGAGCGCGTCTGCAAGAAGGCGTCCAGATTAAACTTGTCGTCGGCGGGGTTCGATTCTTCTGCTAAGTGATGGACGCTAGGCATGGGGAATTTCGTAATATCGAGGGGGGATTCGGGAGGTGCTTTCAAAGCCGTCGCCGCCTCGGTCTTTGGTAACTGCCCCGACTTTGTCTTCTCAACTGGAAATAGGGGGAAGGTATCTGGTTGCTGGGGGAATATATCACCTTCCCATCCGAGCGTAGGGCTGTCGGGACGGATGTACGGCTCGGCTTGGAACTCGATCAGGTCGTTTAGTCCGGAGAAGGAAACCTTCTTCTTTGTCTTGACTGGCTTTGGGCTGGCCTTCGGCACGACTCCATCTTCGGCAGAGCACACCGACGTTCTTGGCGACGACAACGTAGTGCTCGATCCTGATAAGCCTGGAGAGTGGAGGCTGGAAGCAGTAGAGCTGGAAGAAGCTGACCTCGTCCTTTGAGTCATGTCTTCTTCTGTACTCCGGATCAACGCCTCAGCCTTGTGGTAGTGGATTTGTGCGTCACGAAGCAGCCTGGTGCGATAGTTGGATGAACATGATAGGGGCCGTGCACATAATTCGAAAGAAGAGGCGGCGTAGAAGTGTAGGTAGATGAGATAAAGTGGTTCCACAGCTGATGGATTCTTAAGATTGTCCAAGATCTCGCAGCATCTGGCAGAGCATGCCCGGTACTTGCGGTTGAGGTACTTGCGCTTCACCTCATCTATCGCATTCCTCCATTCCACCGAAGTGAACGGAATGATTGGGAGTGCAGCCGGTGGGGTAAAAGAGCCACGTCTTGTTAACCTAAGAGATGGTAGCGACTGTTGGCGACGGTGGACTAGCGATGCAGATGGGGACAGAGATGGTGGTACAGCAACAGCAAGTGACGCTCTCCTTCCAGTCTCGGTAGGACCAAAGCCGGCGTTCGATATACCACCCGCAGATGACGGGAGTAACAGCGGTATCAGCCCACTCATGGTTGCGTCGATGAAGGTGGGTATTCGCAGTGATAGTGAGCGCGTCGCGTTAGATTAGGCGAGGCCACCACGTGGTGTTTATATGAGATAGAAGGTATCTCCCCTATCGCCCCTGGATGTCGAGTCCAGTGAGACAGCAGCTGGACCGCCCCGTGGTCGATTATGCAGGCTACCGAAGACTCGAGTGAAACACCAATGCAAGACAGAATTTTATTTAAAAATCACACAAGTGTGGCGAGATGCGTGTGTGAGCGTTGGACGAGCTGAAGACTGGCAGTTGACGATAGAATATTGAGTACGACGAGTGAGGGTCGGGACCTTGACTGGAGTAACGATGTCTTCAACGATATTCAAAGTTTCTTGGTGGTAGTGTGGCGATTTCGACGGACTCCGACAACGAGGGTTAAATCAACAATAAAAGAAGCCCGGACACGACTTGGCCCAGTAACCAGTTCCTTTCGTTCGGTCTACTAGTTTGGATGCGGATTTCGGCGTCTTCGGTGTGCGAGATCGTTGGTAATAAGTACGGTTATACGGCCCCCCTTCGTATCTTTTTGAGGTGGCTTAAAGGAGAGAAAAATGAAGTTTCTGATAACCACAGGGCTGGGGATCTGAGACAAACACCTTCACCCTTTTCAACCCGCTGGGTCGGCTAACAAAGCAAAGCCGAAAGTTAGAGATGACGACACGGATGAAAGCCAACAACCTCAGAGTTTATGTGCTGTACGAAGTATATCTGGAGAATAAGCAAGGCAATGCAGGCGGAGAAGAGGGTTGCCCCTGTTGACGTGACTGTACTTGAGAGCAAAAAAAAAAACAACAACAAAACGAAGCATCCGACGATAAGGGAAAAAAGACCAAACAACCGAAGATGCGCAGATTGCAAGAAAGACCGGATATCATGTCTATTAATCTTACAATTTCCCCAGGCGACCAGGTACCCACGAGCTGGGAGTCGATCATTTGTGCCAGTCTGGCAGTCTAGTCTAGGGTATCATGTGTAAATTTGCTTCGACTGAGGTCAAAGCAAAGCTGCAGGCATCCCTTGAGACCTAAGGGCTAGGATATGAAGAGGCTAGCTCTACGAGACTGGAGTGTGGTTTTACCCGGTGGGCGTGGAATTTTTGACAAGCAAACCCGAGATAGACTTGCATTCAAGTCTTTCCCTTTTTGGTTTGTACGTCGTCCACATCTCAGATGCCACCTTTCGACCACGGTCAGCGATGCATGTAGTGGTGTACGGAATAGGGTGGCAGGCAAAGGACACCGACATCTGAGGCTGGAGTTCATTCCTGTTGCGGACTGGGCCACCTGTGGGGATGGATGATGAGCCAATTAGTATCACAGATACCTACTCGAGACTTGAAAGGTCGAGATCCGGGCGCAAGATGATGGGACGAAGATTGTAGCGAATAGGACACGTGAAACCCCGGTGTACATAGTAAGAGGAGGTATGAGAAGCAAAGTGAGGCAAGTAGTGGCGGGCCGCGCAGTGGCAGAGTACCTAGGTATGTAGGTAGGTAGTGGCAGAGTTAGTGGCAGAGTTAGTGGCAGAGTTAGTGGCAGAGTTAGTGGCAGAGGGTTCAGATGGGTGGCAGAAGGATGCTACTTTAGGGTCCGTTCCATCCCTGTTTTGAACTTGCCGGCCCCCCTTGCAGAGCCCTCCAGTTCTTTATCAGGCCTCCCCTGAGCCCCTGCGCGATCCCCTGTGCAAGGTAACACTGCAGATACAGAATACCGAAAACGCACTACTATGTAAAACTGCGAACCCTTTTTCCTATTTTCCCTTCCATCCTACCAAAAATTTACCCGACTATCTAGACCTAACCTCATCTTGGACAACAATTTTATCTCTGTCTAGGTACAGGTAGTCAATATTGTAACAATGATGCATGCTCAAACTCTAGCACGAAAGAATCCTTTCTATTCCACCGAAGACAATCACCTCGTGTTCCGCTCATGTTGCCCTTCTCATTCTCGAATTTTATGTAAACAAACGGCAACACTAGGAGGTAGGTAGCTATCAAGAGCGTAGGTAACGTCGGCGCATTTAACGGTCTAAACGCTGACCTCTATGTGGCTCGAGCGAGTCATCTACCAGCCCCTTGTCCAAGGTCCCAAACCGTAAATTCGCAATGTTCCCCCCATTTTCAAGTTGCCAGGAACAGAAAAGAAAAGGGTCCAAGCTCCTGCTGCAATGCTACTCTGTCGCAAGGTTGATGATTGCGCTTGTTGTCGCGACGTTGCAGCACGTTAGTACTAGGTACAGGAAGGTCTTCGTAGGTGTGCAAGAACATCCAAACGCACTGGGACCAGCAATTCCAACGCCCATCTGCCGAAGGCTCCCTAATGGTTCATATAGAACTTCTACACCGATATCCTCCCACCTGGCACTTCACCAACCTTAGATAGACTTTATCACACTCAAGTACGTAACGATGAGGGGTGACGAGTTTTTCCGCACTTAAACGGCATGCGGGGTGCCATATCCCTATTCTTGGCTGCATCGTGATGGCTTCATCTGAGAGTCCAGATCACGGATCCGATGATCCTCTCGTCCCCACCGCTTATTTCTCCATCCACGACTGACATCTCACGGATACTGTTACGGTCACTTGACCACACGTCTCTGCAGGTCTCATCGTTACAGGATGCCGACGACCGAATGCCAAGAGTCCACTTCTATCCAGGAAATCTCCACGTTGGAAGATTATACTAGCGTTGGAGGTTCCAATCGCTATCTTGCATGTGAAGAAGTCTGCAGACCCCATAGCTATGTCACAACACGAAGACGAGCGCGGCGGAGGTATACATAGCGAAGAGGTATGTAAAGTCGATCATCTAGACCCTCCGCGCAGGGAAAGCCGACGAATGAAAGCTGCTCGTAGAATATGAATCTTGCTTCAGGTAAGATTACTGTCCGATGAAGAGTTCGCAGCTATTAGTGTCCCGGCGGTTCCCTCGACGTTCGCAATACCGGCGAACGTCCACTTTAAGTCAAGACGCTCCATAGCCGCTGTTCTGCAATGGGAAAGTGGAGAGTCGGAGAATTCATATGCAATATTTGTATGCGAACTCTTCTCAAAATGGGCATCATCTCCTCGTAATAACTGACCGCTATGACAGCGAGGCTAGTAAATCACGACGTCAGACAGACTTGAAACATACCAGTTATGGCATCGATGTGTATCACATTTTTATTTTTTATTTTGTACGAAAGATTTCCTAGTTAGCCTCGGACAAAATCTGAGGTCCCGTTTGGAGCAGGTCAGCGAATCTGAGGTCCCGTTTGGAGCAGGTCAGCGATGCCCTTCGCACAGTAATCTTCTCATCAACCTTGTCGTTCATGGTGGCACAGCCTTCAGATCCCTTGCCTGCCGCGTCACGTAATTCAAGTCTCCTCTTCCGCGAATAACTCCTATCTAACCCTTCTGCAGGACCATTGAGATCCACGAGGATTCCTTCTGCGTCCGGAAATTTGTTCTCGAGGGCTTTCCGTCCTAGATGCTGTCACAGACGGACGCCTTCGACCTCGGGCCGGAGCCTAGATTGTTTTGGCTTTCTTGGCTCTGACTCTTAGACATTTCTAGCTTGGCATGTCCCAGTCGCTTCAAGTCAGCACTTCGCGTGTGTCGGTTGGGCTGCAAAACGCCCGGATATGCACCAACCTTGATGCCGTCTTTCTTACGACGCGCACAGACTGACATGGCTTCACTAAGGGGGCCCGTTCAAAGTGCCTACTGTCGAGTGCCAACCACTCACATAAGGTACGTCAACTTCCTAATTCCGCACTTGTTGAACATAGAACTTTCCACAAGGTAGCGCATTCGGCTATAATAACTTGTGGATTTCGACTGAGACGAAATAGTTTCCCAAAGCACTCCCGCACAAATTATCGAGTGCGTCTCGGACAGCATAGATAACTACCAGGTTACCAAAAACTATCATCGGCAGTTACAGTGGCAGAGACAGCTTATATACCTGGGATAAATCTATGATGGACTCTCCCAGTTGTCTGGAGACGATTACGAACTCAGTAGCCGACAAGGTTGACGACAACGCAAAGTTTGCAAAGCACCTAGTAATAGCCCCGTAATAAGCAATACTATGAGCAGTCTCAGTGACCATACCTGAATCGAAGAGAAGAACGGCTTAGCCGTTGGAGATAGCCGTATAGGAAGTATCAATCCATTATTGCCATATCTCCACGGACAACCCATTGGGCGACAGCTTCTCATCTCTAATAGATTGCCAATCTCTTCAAGTATCCCGTCCACCAAACGAGTTAGGGTGTTTGCCTTATAGTCCATTCATCCCTCTTTTTATTATCACCCTATCCGGATAGCTTTTTCACGCTGCTGATGTTTGAAACCCTCCGTCCTTGATATCGTAGCCTTGGGAAATACAACCACCAGATACTTAGTAGCCAGACTAGAAGGTACTGACTGCACTTGCCAATCCAACTTAGTGCAATCATGAGTACATCTCTCTCAGTTTGATTGGCCTTGGCCGCTGCCAACATTAGACTAAAGATTGCCGGTCTAAATCATGATGCCGGCAAAACTCCTGCACGTGAAACCTCTGCAAGTAATCCCTCGTCACAGGCACCCAAGTGACCGGGCTGTTTGAAGGACGCAAAGTGGCGTGATTGCACTTGATATTCCGCACCAGTTTGTGTCATAACAAACGATCCTTCGAACAGAACGGGAAGGTCGTAGATCTAAGAACATACAGTGGCCGCATAACCAGACAAGAGATCTTCTTACAGGATTTTCAATCTAGAGTGTTTATAGCTACCTACCTAACCTATGTAAGTTTAACAAGTAGTTTCATATCTAACTAGGCGACAGGGTCGGGGGAAGTAGTTGGTAATTGGTCTACCCGAGAAATAGGGGTCTCGATGACATAATCATCCACAGTTTTTTCCAGCGGTTCGTAGGCAGCTTTCACATTGAAAGAAAAAAAAAACCCCCCAGGGAAATCGTAAAATAAAGTTGATCGTGCTTATAGGATCTGTCATGTAGAGGAGATGCGCTGATAGCCTATCAAGGCAGAATGGCTGAGAATTCGCATTTGATTAAGCCTGATGGCCGTGACCTCGTACTAGCAGATGGATGCGCAAATTCAAACACCTACCCTACCTAGGGTAGTTATGTAAACAAATCAGTTACACACAATCAATCGATTCTATCAGACCCCACAGGAGCGGTGAGCTGTATGATGAATGTCGTGGAGCCTGCTGCTGCTAAGTCGCCGCGGGTGATTTAAAGAATGCCACGGCCGAGTCCTGGATCTTCGATGGTGCCGAAGAGATCTTTCAGCTCGGGAATCAAATCGGCGAGACGCTGGGCCTTGTCGTCGCGGCGCCCGTCGGCAGCGTGGTCGTGCCGGCCATCGTGCGCAGCGTCAAGCTGGCGCAGCCCGAGGGCACTCTCGATATGGACGCGGCGCTGCGGCGGGCGCTTCATCGCTAATAGTACGCTGCTGATGGCATAGCAGAAGAACGTGCGCGAGGAGGGCTGGTTCGACAGTGTCAGTAGCGCGTTAACATGCCTGAAGTGATGTGCCTCCCCGGACCTGAGAACGCGATGGACGTTGACGGCCCCGCCGCCGATGAGAACGCTGTTTCGTTTGGACAGCAGCTGGCACAGGCTGCGAGTGTCCAAGAGAAGGGCTGGGTCGATGACGTTGGGGATTTCTTCAAGGGCGCCGCGGACACTGTCGGCGAGGTAGTGTCCGACAGTGCGAAGCTGGTTGGCCGGACGTTCGACGACGAGTCCTCGGCACATGTCTTTTGACCGCCGGAACTGCTCTCTATAGTTTGTGAATATACCTGGAAGAACACGGCGCTGGGAGCCGGGAGCATTATGTTTTGATGTATTTGATTAGCGATAGGCAACATGACTTCTTATTACTATGTCCTTCAAACCAAGTAACGCTTAGCTTAAATATCGTAGCCAAGTAAATGCTGGAAGAAATCACTACAACCTGTGTAGGTAGAGTGCTTGCTGGTGGAAGCTAGACTTATACTTCTAGCTATGGGTAGCGACTTGATTATTGAATGAATATAGGTAGGTGTTCACCCTTTTCTTCTTATTAGGTATTTTTCTATATGGCCGCTGTTGTTTTCAACGCTCATCAGCTTTCGCCTACCAATATTGGTCGTTTCTGTTGCAGTCACAAGAAGTTTTCTTCAGCCTATTGCCGGCCATTTCTCCGAGTTCTTTAGCATGATGAAACTACGAAGTAAGCCGTTTAGCGATAGATAGACGTGCGGGGTATTCCGAAAAGTGCAATTATGAGATGGTTTGACGTTAAGTACCTACTCTACGCAGGTTATCGTCGCCGCTCTTCTCGTAATATGTGGCGCGACGTTGACAAAACGTTCCAAAAAAACTGAAAACTCGCTGAAAATGAAGAGTAGGTCCCCACGGTAGGTAGGTAGATAGAAAGAGACAAATCGACGGAAAGTAGGAAAAATCGAAAAAGTAAAGTCGCGACAACGACAGGATTCGAACCTGTGCGACCGAAGTCATTAGATTTCGAGTCTAACCCATTAACCACTCTGGCACGTTGCCTTTACGGTCGATGGAAGACAAGTTGCTTATTGTTAACTATATACCAGAGGCAGGGGGTTATGCTTGATAGCAGCCAATCAGGGCTACGTCCCCCCTGCAGTAGCCACACCTACAAACACAACCAATAGCGTAGCTCGAATGATGTAGCTCCTTAATGATCTAATGATCACCATGTACCTCGTGGCCTGGGGACAGCAATCGGGATTTACCAATATTGCCTCCTTATGTAAAGGCAACCCGAGTATTTGGACATCGCTCGATCTAGAGAAAATACGTCATCGCCTACGTAGTTCTTGTTTACTTTCTTCAACCTCTCGTCATCGTCATAATAGAGGTTGAGTCCCTCGTGAGAGCGCCACCCCCACTCCCGCGGCGATGACATTGGAAAGAGTTTAAAGACTGATTCATCTAACGTTTTGGCATGTACGGATGGAAGGGCTCACAGAGGTACACGATGCTTGAATAAATAAAATTAATGTTGTGAAATGTAGCTAATGCCAAGCACCCGACCTCGCGGATGTAATAGTATCGACATCGCTCCGTAGCTGGAGAGTCCCGTTCTACCTCTATAATGCAATACATGCGCCTCTCTCCACGGGACCGCAGGATATAAACACCTGTCTTGAAACCCAAAAACCAGGCTTCATGTAAACACCCTCTCGCCATGCGTCTATCTCTCATCCAACTCATACCTCCTACGCGGCACTCTTCTTCGCATCCTCCACCATCCTCGCCATTATCCTCTCGTGAATGCCCTTCCAATTATTATCGACCTGGCCCTTCACGATCCCAACCAGCAGCTTCGAGCACGTGATCTCGCAGTCCTCCACCAGCTCCAGCTCTCCTTCTCCTTCCACGTCTTCTCCCCTTTCCCTCTCCCGCACGTACCACCGCGTCTCCATAACCACCGACAGCGGACTGCGTATGCGCACGAACAGCCCGTCCTTGACGTCGACCAGCTCCTCTTTACTGACGACGCTCGAGCTCCACACCGGGTTCGGCACGTGGTCGACGACCTCGTACACTTGCACGGGCGGGCTGCTCACGGGCTCCACGTCCCGCGGCAGCTGGTACGTGCGGCGCGCCGCGGCGGCGTCCGCGGTGCTTTGTTTTTCGTCTTCCGTCGTCGGGGTGAGTGTCCGGTGCGATACGTGGTGCGGGTCCGTCTTCAGGAAGAAGTCGTGGTCGTGGAGCAGCGCGACGGCGGCTTCTTTGGTGACTTTTCCTGCTGCTGGTGGTGTCGACGAGGATGAGGACGATGATGATGATGATGATGGGATTATAGACGAGTTGACCAGTTTGGTCTTGCCCGTGAAGACTGCTTGGCTTATTAGTACAGTGCATAGGTCGCTACCAAGCTAGTTACATCGTGTCATGTCATAGATAGTAGGCAGGGTTGGAGTTCGCGAATAGGAAATGCCGCGGGGGTGACAGGAAAAGTGGGAGTGACAGGTGGTATAGGGTTTTTTAACTTACACGACATTTTGACACTTTCTATATCAGGTATGTTCTATTCTTGGTTTTGCTTCTTTCGTTTCGATCTAGCTTGCTCAAGTAGGTGTGTGTCTGTAATTTGTCTGTAACTTCAGGTAGAAAAAACGAAGAGTCTAGCAATATCGGTAGTATTTCCTTTTTCTTTTTGAACAGAAAGTCCAGAGGCTGGTTGGTTTCGCAACTTTATCCGAGCGCGAATCCCTCGTCTTTTAATTATGTTGATCAAAGGGTCGTCGCTTATCTACCCGCCAGCCCAAGCGGCAATACCTTAGCGCTACCAGGAGGTTATTAAACCCCCCTGACATCATCTTCTTTTAGGAGGGGGCAAGGGGGGCAATAGTGCGCGCCATCGTATAACGCAACTCGCATGTTCCATCTCCCGAGGTTGCCGCATTGGGGATTGGGGGTTATAGCCAGCATAGCCTACAGTGAAAGGGGTCTCACCCAATAGCCCAGCTTTACAGCACGGTCCGCTTGCCGCGAAACCGCTCTAGGCACACTACCAAAACCCGATCACGTTTCAACCCGATGGAAAAAAGGGGGGTGAGGTCCGGGATGGTAACCAACGTGCCAGCCTTGCTACGGTCCTCACATAGGGTCCTATATAATCGGCTCGCCAACCTCGCTCCGATACTAATCAACCCGAGACAAAACCGTCGATCCTGTCCCCAAGGTGGCACGTATCAATGTCTATCACGCAGCTGAAAAGAAGGGGGGGAAACCAACACTCGGGAAAATCATTAGTAGTTGATTGATGCTATCAGAGCAGCTACGGAATACAATTGCGTTATATTCTCTCTCTGTCGCTCCTCTCGCCCCAGCCTAAGGCTTAAAGGACAAGCTGGTGTTTCCTAATAAGGGTATCTCAAGCATGACCGACGTCCCCAAATCGCGTCGCATTCTTCTAGAACTTTTTTGTATCGTATACCTACTAGCCTTCGAAATTCCCATCTTTACAAATCACAGAAAAACCACCACCTCTCCAGCATCTGGATCAACTAATCATCTAGGATCACGACTGCTTGGCTCCCCTGCGCTCTAGCTTTCGTGGTCGCCATGTTCCTATGGTACGAGGCATGCGCCGGGTTCTTAGCCTGCATCTGTGTCTTGGGTTGATTCTGCTTTACGAGTGTTGGAGACTGCATCGCGAGTCGTCTTATCGACTCGTCGATCGCCATAATCAGCTCTCCCACCCTGTTGTCCGTCTTGCTCGCGGCGCAGTCAACTAACGACTGCCACTGCCTGTCTTCGGCGTTAATGACTTTATCGAGCGCCTGCTTAAACTCATCATCAGGCCTCTTCACTGCTCCAGATTCCTCGCGGAATACGTGCCATTGGGCTTCTTCGTTGTGCTCGCGGAGTCGGATCTGCAACGACAACCTCCGCTGGGAGCTGATAACCCTATTAGGCCCAGGTAGATAGTAACGGAGGGCGTACCAGTCAAGATGGTATGCGAAGACTTCGACCCGGCCTTGGTTATTAGCTGCGAAACTGTCCCAGGCATCTTCAACCGCATCGAGGGCACGGTGTACTGGCAGAGTGCTCGTTAAGAAGAACGGCAGCTTCAAGCAGCGCAGCTCGGAATTTATCAGATGCCGGAAGTGATCCAGCGCGCGTAGTTGCGGATTATACTTCTCAAACGAAAGTTTGATAGCATCCGGATTAAGACTAAGCGTAGCCTTCCAGCGTTTGTTGTGCGACTGTTCTAACGTATCGCTCTCCGACTTTATCTCTGATTTTATCTCTGATCTCGATTTGTCGGTATATGTGATCACAACTTTAGTAAGCGTGATTTCTTCACATTGGATATCTCTATCGCTGCGGCGTATTGCATCGATGCAGTCGGCTAGTTTGTCAATGGCCTGCAGTCGATGCGCAAGCGTATCCAATATGCTGGTGCCAATATCTGCTTCCAAACGAAGTGCAAACACTCCAAGACGCCTGTCAAACGCCACATCGCGTCCAACGTGACCCTTAAGGAGCCCAAATCTCGAGGCGTCGGAGACCTTTAGTCGAGCATCCATAAATACGCGTAATGACTCCTTTGGTGATTTTTCCTTTGTCCCAGCGCCGGTATCAGCAACACCATCGCGGTCTAGTATCTGTGGCCTCCCATACGATTTGTGGGCGCCTTTAAACATAATCTGTACGAAATCGCGTGCCCAGCTTGCTGCCCGTTTCTCTGGTTCGCTTGGTCGCTTAAGAATGTCTGAAAGCCTTATGAAGATGTCGGGTACCTTCATGCTCGCGGGAAGAGAGTAATTAGTTCCATCATGTGTGACTTGTTTTATCCGCCGTTGGCGCAGAGTTCGTAGATCTGTTGTTTGCGAGATAAGTGCAGCGGTAAAGATAGTCAAGTCGGAGAAGAACTGGTCTCCAAGGTTTGGCGCATTAGAGCTGAGCGGTAGACTAGTGCACGAAGAAATCCGTGCCCCTTTGTCGTGGCTTTTGCTGTGGTCATCTTATTAGTCGTCATTCAGGATAGGGTCATATTCCAATACTCACATTTCCATCAACCACCACTTATCCCCGCTCAAACTCAAGTTTACCATTATATACCATTGATCTGTCCAGCCATTTCGCCTGAGCCATAGGAGCTGGCCTAGTTCCCGCAACTTGAGTGACTCCTTAATGGTATCCATTTTGGCGGGGGCTTTGGAGATAAACCATCCTGCGCCCTTTCCCCGTCGTTTGATCTCATCTGCAAAATACTGGCATCGAATGCCCTCTAAAGTAGAGAGCCCGTCAGGAACAGGATCCTTGGAGTTCCAGTTTAGCCTTTGTTCCCTAAGCCACGTAATATTTGTCTGCGGGCTCATCGAGAACATGCCGGTAGCAGAGCTGATACCGACGGTCATATGGTAACCATAGCCTAATTGCATCTTCAATGACGATTGTGTCGGGTCGTCTTTGTGCACGTCTAGGACGAGGCCGGCTTCCCGTTTGATGTATCGTCCATTCAACTTTAACTTAGAATAGATCGAGAAAAGGATGTGGTTGACGTGTCTTGCGATGACACGATTAAGCAAGTCCTCTGTCGAAATATCCGCCTCGTTTAGCGGAATATCCGCATCCATTACTTCCTTGTTATCCTTGAACCATCGCAAGGTGAGATGACTGCATGATTTCGGATCTTCGGCAGTATTGGCTTTCCTGCCGCTGTGGACGCCTAAAATGATCCAGCTCCGCGGACCCTCGGGCGGATAGCGACCAACCCAGTACTGAATGGACATGGCCCGATTCAGTCGCTCTATCTTGAGCGTGTCCACCCAGCGCCCCCTACTAAGTTCAAGAGCTTGGCGCATATACTCGGAAATCTTGTGAGTCAAAACAAACTCATGGAGATATGTAAAGCAGCCGTTCAACCCGTCCTTCTCTAGGGCTTCGTTGACCTTACCTTCCAAATACATTCTCAGCGCGTCTGATAGCTCGGCCGGTGCTGGTGTAAAAGCGAACCGGAAGTCAATGAACCAAAATTGCTTTTCGAAGTCCTCGTCCGCTATCGTGAGGTCGACCTCGAACTCTCCAGGAACTTTGAATGTAACGCGGCCAGAATGGATAGTATAGTCGCGAAAGTGGTATGGGATGCTATCGTAGTCCTCCAGATTAAGGCGAAGGGAGAGGAGTGTATTCACGTTCTCGATCCACTGCAATTGCTCTTTATTAGTTAGAGGAGGCGGCTCAAGGTAGTTGAGATCCGGCATCCACGGGGCCGCTCCGGTAGATAGTACGTAGTGCGCCGTACGTAGGTCGGGATTCGGGAGTCGTGCAAAAGCCAGGCCGGACTTGATAGTAATCATCTGGTCCAGCAATTCCATATACTTTGCTTGTTGCTGCCTGAGCAGGCCCATCAGGTCGATGAGCTTGCTTACGGATTCGGCATTCCTGCTCCATCTCGCTATCACCGCCACCTTCACCCACTCGGCGTGTTTCTCCTGGACGAAGTTTAACAGTCTACTCTTCTTGGCAAGATTTTCTGGAGATGTATCGTCGGTCGCGGCGCTAATGTGGGCGGAATTGCCATTGATAGCTGTCGCAGGTAGTTGCGTCTTAGCCAAGGCCATGATTTCGTCACCCAGCTGATTGTGGGTTTTCTGCGCGAGGCGTGAGAGCAGGAGCCCCAGAGGGACGAAGCCCATTGTGACATGCTGTATTTCATCTGGGAGATCGTTCATACGCGACGGGTTAGTATTGATTCGTTGCGGCTGCGCCGACTTTGCGCCATCGCCAGCCTCATCTCCATTTATCATAGCGGACGATCCCTTATCCCCAAGCCCAGATCCAACAGGAGCGCCATTCGGTCGGTCAGAAGTCGACTGTGGCGCGAAGGCACCGTTGCCATTAACGAGGAACTGACTGTGATCTCTGTCATGATTCGTGGGTAAGGGTGCCCGAACGCCGTTCTCCATCATGACGACACCGGGCATCATATGCCTCGAACCCCCTTCCGCCGGCGCGGCGCGACACTAGAGTAGGGCTCACCAGGACGTGTGCGGTGTCGGTCGATGAACAAGAAATCGATGGCGATGCGATTATGCACTGAGGCATGTGTATGCGTGGGTGCGTGGGCGGAGGAAGGGAGGGCAAAATTCGTATTGACGCGATTTAGTTTGACTAGTGGTCTGATCTTGTTGGCACGGGGAGTGCTTTCTTTTTTTTTTTCCTTTTCTGATTTTCGGCCTAGGCAAGGTTCAACTACGGCAGTCGAGGAAAGACGAGGAACAAGAAAATAATGCCTCTTGGTGTGTAAAGAGTGATTCGGGAATGCGTACGTGGGTGGGCGCAAAGGCGGTAGAAGTGGTTTGTGGGAGGTAAAAGGGATCAAGAGACGCGAAGCTCGGGAAATTGTCGCTGGTACAAAGAATGGCGAGAGGTGGAATGGATTTCATGCGTTGAATGAAATCGTCGAGGCAAGGCAAGGCAAGGCAAAGGGCGGGTACCGGATGACGGACAGAAGACATAGAGAACCCATAGAGAACCTTAAGTCAGGGAAACCATCCATGGCCAGCGCGCTTTGCTTCTTTGCCTGAATGTTATCTTGGCGCAACTTGGATTCTTTGATTGCTTTGGTACCCTCCCACCATTCAGCTGCCTTATCGCTACATGAAGCACTAGCCACACTCGGTAACTGCTTCGTATTTTGCATGTACCTATACCTAGGATTTCCAGTGCATTTCCAGTGCATTTCCAGCCACATGCAGTGAACCCTGGTTAATTTTAGGTTAGTTACCTTTCGTCAGGTGGAGGTGCCTGAGTGCCTTCTAAAATAAAATTACCAGGTTAAGTACTCCTTCGTACAGCCGGTTTTTTAGTGAATCCCGAATACTGCTGAAGATATTATTTCCCTGTCACGAATATTTCACAGCATCTATCAGTCAACTTTTTTTTATTCACTTGTCTCTTGTAGGACAGTATAGACACGTACCTAATAGCATCATGAGTCACTGAAAACAGCCCACCTGCATGTGCACGCTACAACTGACATTTTGGCTATACATCCAAAAATTGAGATTCGTCCTTATCCATGTCATGTCTCAAGGTTGCAGTACCACCTGTCGACTTACCTACTTACGTGTTTTTTTCCTCTCCTCTCTAATTACGAATTGGCAATCTACATTGCTATTCGGGCCATGAGATGTGGTCTTTTCCCCCTCCTCATGATTGGTATCAGTGAGTTATGGTCGCAGTGAGACAAGCCTGACCAGCGAACATCGCACTGGGGCGGCCTATAGGAAGTCTCCCGTAACCGAAAGTCGCTATTGGAGATTGAATTCTCACCTCATTTTTCACTACTCGGCTCGCTATAAACTTGCCCACCTGGGCAGCTGCTAAGCCTAGTAGTTGCTATTTAACGACCAAATGTCAGCACATATTCAGCGACCGTACTTATTCGCACCCTTACGAGCCCCTCGATACGTTCTCAAATCCCACCTCATTCCCTTGCAAGTGCGGTATAGGCTCGTTTGGATGGACTTCCCCTCTGTTGCTAAAAGGCGCCAATAGTATAAGATCCAATTAGAAAGCGAAAGACCTATATTATCTCATACATACAAGCAGTCCTAGATTGCATCCAGGATGAAACCATGCACGGGTCATAAATTCTCCCTTTCAATGGTTTATGTAATTCGGAAAACCAAGACTGTGGAGGTAGAGACAGTGTCTGGTATCATACGACAAAGCAGATTACCTGTCAGAAGAAAGTAGTGCAACAACAGACATGGTTGGGCAGCTTGGGCTGACCTAGTGAGAAGTGATATCTGGACCAAGTACCATTATTAGTTTACAGGCGGTAAGACGATGGCAGATACAAAATAATTACTAAACATAAGTTATTTTCATATATTAATTAGGTAATCTACACTTATAAATCATACAAGATGTTGCCTTCAAGGTGATAAGAAAAAGGATGAAGAGACTCCGGAGACTCCGGTGGTTTCCGGGTGGGGCCGTACGCGGAATATGCGGAATCGGGAGTGACGTCGAAGCAGATAAAAATGAGACAAGTATAAAGTATATCTAGATGCAGGCTCCCGACAAGACAAAGCGCATTAACATCTCAAACCCAGACACTCCACTTCTCACTTGAAAGAAACAGCAGAGAGAGATATCATGTCGACGAGTAACTTTTCGCTGGCCAGCAAGGTCAAGGTAGGTATCCATCTCACTTTCACACAAAGACGTCCGCTATCCCATGTCTTTATCTCACTCAGCTGACGTAACCCCTTGTCTGCTCGCGTAGCTGTCGAGCGGCAAGCTCATGCCGCAGATCCAGCTCGGGCTCTACCAGATGAGCGGGCGGGAGGCCAGGTCGTCGGTGCGGTGGGCGCTGGCCGCGGGCTACCGGGGCTTCGACAGCGCGCAGATGTACCGCAACGAGAGGGAGGCCGGCCAGGGGATCCGGGACTTCCTCTCCAGCCCGGAGAACACCGAAGGGCTCCGGCGCGATGACCTCTTCTACACGACGAAGCTGGTCAGCAACAGCACGTCGTACGAGGCGGTGCGCCAGTCCATCCGCCAGTCCGTCCGCGCCTGCGGGCTCGGCTACATCGACCTGTTCCTCCTCCACAGCCCCTACGGCGGCACCGAGGCACGGCTGACGACTTGGAAGGCAGTCGAGGATGCGATTGACGAAGGCCAGATCAAGTCCGCTGGCGTTAGCAACTTTGGGGTCCGACATGTTAGTTTTCACGCCAATCTATTCTCCTGTCCTGTTTTTACCAGAGTGCGGTGAAATCCATTAACTAACCACGTGGGCTTAGATCGAGGAGCTGATGGCTTCGAACCCAAGAATAAAGCCGGCTGTCAACCAGATCGAGCTTCATCCTTTTAACACACAGACTGACATACGGGCCGCTTGCGCCAAGTATGGTATCATTCTCGAGGCTTACTCGCCGCTAGCCCAAGCCCGACGGATGAAGCACCCCGATATTGTAGTGACGGCTAAGAAGTACAGATGCACGCCAGCGCAACTCATGATTAGGTTAGTCAAGCTCTCCCTTAGAAGAAAAACTTGTCGTACAGATGTTGACGGGCTAGTATAGGTGGTCATTACAGCACGGGTTCGTTCCCTTGCCCAAGAGCGTGAGGCGCGAACGTCTTCTCGAGAATGCAAACGTCGGCTGGTTCGAGATTTCGAAAGAGGATATGGAGACGCTGGATGGACTCGACGAAGGACTGGTCACCGACTGGTGAGTTAGATTTCGTACCATATCGAACGGGTGTACTGATTCCGTGCTGTAGGGATCCTACCGATGCGCCATAAATGCGTGATGGTTGAGAAAGAGGCCGCGCTTGGCACCGGTATTCCACAGGATGACGCTATCGGTTTTATGACTCTTGATATCATTATATTTTGCCTTTTCGCCTCGGTTTACTATGGTGGAGTGGCCGTCATGCTGCTAAACTTTTTAATAACAAATTCTTATTCATGACAGACGTCGAATTACCATCCTTATTACTAGCTGGTTTGTTAAGCCTAGCAACAAGCTAGGAAAAGATATATGCTAATTCTTGTCTATACTCGGTCGTACTCGAACGCTAGAACTGCTTGAGTACTTGTGGTCTCAAATCCTCAAAGTGGGCATTAAAAGGGGCCAGCGCTGAAGTGATGATACCTGAGTGTAGAGTGACAAGATGTTCCTGAGTAGGTTCAAGCCTTGGCCAAGGCACGCGGAGGTTTCCAATAGTCTAGATGATACGATTCGGTTTGATCATCGAACTGGACTTTTCCTTAAAGCACGAGGCAACAAACATAGGTATGAATGTGAGCCTCATGCCACTTCCTCTCTGTTCCCTGTTTCGACTCAGCTTCTACTATTCCCATTCCCATGCTCAATTCTGATTCTCATTCTAGTTTCAAGTTGCTTCCAGAGACAACACAAGACAAAGATAGAAGCATCTCGCAGAGCCGCGTGTATAAAAAGTAGACGATGACACTTCTATTCTACTACATAATGCCCTATGGTCGCTCCTCATCTGAGTTCTCCTTCTCTGACGACTCTTTTTGCCATACTTGCTGTCGAGTACGAACTCGAGAAAATTGAGTAATTCATCTAGCTTGCAACGTAGACTTACATCCGCAAATAGCAACCACCCAGGAACTACCCGGGCAGAACTCGAGGATATAGACCTACCAAATCATAGAATACCCATCCTCCGTCGCCCCAACAATGTACCAGCGCCCAGTCTACCAGCCGCAGATAGACTACGGCCGCATCCTAATCCTGCAAGAAGCCACCGTCGCGCCGGACCCCCCAACGCCGCCTCTGAATTCCCATAACCATAACGGTAACCACGACCCCGAAACCCCAACCCAGGACGGGACACACCAGGAAGACGGTGACACCGTGATCACAGAAGGAGATCCGCCACAAGAACACACGGTAAGCCAAGTAATAAGCCAGCGGCACAGCACCCGTATCAGCAAGGAGATCGTGCACGACTCGGAGCACATCGAGCTGGTGGGCAAGTGGTTCGCGTGGGGGCGGGTCAACGGGACCGCGAACGACGGCATGAGGAAGCTGGACGCGAAGGAGCTGAGGGAGCATCGGCGGGTCATGATCAAGGGGATGGAGGAAGGGCTGTCGTCGGCGGGCCAGTTAGCACATCGATTTGGCGAGTTGCATAAGGACGACTATCTCTACCGATAGGACGGGTTGTTTTGTATCTCCTTGAATCAATATTAGCCACCTTGGTGTGACCACTACTGCTAAGCCATCGTGGTGCAATAGCGCTCGTATATGTGATCGTGATAATAAGTTTTACATGTTTTTCTATGCGTAGCCCAAACGTAGAGTTCTCTCCCCAATGCAGTTACGAAAGTAGCATGAAAAACGCGCGCGACAGGCGACACAAAAAGGGCAAATCGCACCGCCCCGAGTTCCTCTACGTACATACACATATATACCTAACCTTTCTAAACCGCCTGGCTGTATCCGCCCAACCGTCTGCGCCCGTATTTATACCATTTCCTGGCCTCGTCGGCCCAGAATACCAAGCTCGCCAGCGCGAGCAGCCTGATGAGATCAAAGAGCCCCAGAGCCTCCGTCTGGAAGACCTCCTGGAGCCAAGGGAAGTAGATTACAAGTAATTGACCAGCAATGCTCAGTGATACCGCCCAGTTGAACAGCTTGTTGGAGAACAGGCCCACCTCGCCCCGGAAGACGGACTTGCTCTCCGACCGGCAGGCCAAGGCATTAAACATATCAAATAACACAAAACAGGTGAATGTCATGGTCGTGTCGCGCCGAGTGACTTCGCCGTCCGATAGCATCTCGTGCGAATACACGGCCATCGTACCGGCCATAATGATCGCGGCCGATGTTAAGACGCGTTGGAGAAGAGCTTTCGTGAGAACCGGTTCGCTTCGAGTACGAGGCGGGCGGGACATTACATCAGGATCAACCTGTTCTACACCCAGAGATTGAGCTGGCGGTCCGTCCATGATGATATCTTCCAATTGTTAGCTACGAATCGATACTTCAAAGACTGAATACTCACTGATCCAGAGAATCTGCATGGCGTTCAAAGGAGTCTTGAACCCCATGCAGGTACAAAGGAAGACCAGAGCAAGACTAGCCACGCTGGTGCTGAGTTGGAATGTAATGAAGTTCTGGATATTGTTGAATATGCCCTTGCCTTCCTCAATGGCGTGAAGGATCGTGGAAAAATCATCATCGGTCAGAATCATGTCCGAAGCTTCCTTGGCCACGTCGGTCCCATGCAAGCCCATAGAAATACCAATGTCAGCCTTCTTCAGTGCTGGTGCATCATTGACTCCGTCCCCGGTCATGGCGACTATATCACCACGAGACTGGAGCGCTCGGATGATCTTCATCTTGTGATCCGGGTTTGTACGTGCAAATATGGTCGTGTTCTGTATTGCTCCTGCAAGATCCTCCTCGCTCATCGCGTCAAGCTCATCACCAGTGAGTACAGGTTTCACCGCACCCTGGTTCGACGAGTGTTCGCGTGGTGTAGCAATATGCATACCGAGCTCCCTTCCAATGGCCAATGCTGTGGTTGCGCCATCCCCGGTAATCATGATAACCTTTACGCCACCTCGCATTAGCTTCCGGATAGAACGAGAGACTCCAGGTCGTGGAGGGTCACTCATTCCTACTAGCCCTGCAAAGGTCAGACCCTTGTAGAACTCCTCGCTGTGAGATATTCCCGGGCTTTGACTCCCATCTCCATTAAGTGGTGTGGTGGATCGGGCAGACGTGTACCCTGACCTGACCCGTGACGATTTTGCGACTGGACCACTGGCGAACGCCAAGACTCGTAGCCCCTTTTCGGCCATTCTTTCGGCTGCCTGTAATGCGTCTTGTCGTCGAACGGAATCTATGACTACTTCGCGGCCGTCAGAGGTAAGAAATGTATCACAAGCATCAAGGACTCTGTCGATAGCGCCCTTCATGTAAGCATATTCCTTATCGCTGTTTCCATGTTGTGCGCCGATCACCACCCCCATCCATTTCTTCTCAGAGCTAAAGGGAGTTTCGGCCGTTCGGGGGCCAATCGAATCTCTCACGTCGTGTTCCTTGAATCTGTCAAGCAGATCCAGCATTGCAACGTCAGTTGGCTGTCCAACCCATCGCGTATACGGCGCAAAATCTCTACCCTGAGAATCTGGCAGTGTGGTTTTAGTAGAATGAGCGAGACGTCCATTGTTTGCAATATTGCCAATACGTAGAATCCTCATCGCAGCAGCATCAGGTGTCTTTTCCATCGTTTCCTCGTCCGAATCCACGTCAATGGGCTCTTTCGAACCAAAATACCACATCTTGGCTGTTGTCATATGATTCATCGTCAGAGTTCCCGTTTTGTCGGAACAGACAACATTAACGGAGCCTAGCGTCTCGACACTTGGCATCTTTCGGACGATAGAATTGTGTTTTGCCATGCGATGAACACCGAGAGCGAGGGTGACCGTGACAATGATAGGCAGTCCTTCGGGAATCGCTGCGACGGCAAGAGAAATGGATATAGTAAATATCTCGAGAATCTTCTTGCCCTGTAACAACCCGACTAGTGATATCAAGGCGATAATGCCAAAAGATACCTGGCTGAGCTGTTGTCCCAAGTGGTCCATATTCTGCTGAAGGGGGGAACGGGGGCTTTCGGTTCCTGACACGCTGGTAGCAATAGTGCCAAAATGGGTGTTTCCACCGGTAGCGAAGACGATGCCTTGTCCATAGCCAGACTTGACTAGTGTTCCCATGTACGCAATATTGTTGACTCCTTGGTTGCGCGGATCATCTCTAGGTTCTTTATCGTACGAAGGAGGCGATAGAGCAGACGGGCTTGGGAGGCGCAACGCGGTCGGCTCGACAGTAGAAGGTGTATGAACGCTGCGGAATCGCGCGTCGGCAGTCATTCTCAGTGGTTCGTTCTCTCCGGTAAGATTGGACGCATCAATTGTTAGATCGGCAGCTTTCGTAATCCGGATGTCGGCCGGGATACGATCCCCCGTCGTGAACAATACTACATCTCCAGGGACCAGCTGGGCTGCCATGACCTTGGACGATGTTGCTTCTAATGATTCTTCGTCGGGCATTTCTGAATCAGACCCGAAAGACTTCTCCTCGGGATCACTAACAGCAGGTGGCCATGATGGATTCCTATTACCAGCGCTAGGCCGCGCAGACTGTGCCCTGACTAGATGAGCATGATTGGGAACTAAGTGGTTGAGAGCTTCTATCGATTTTTCGGATCGGTATTCCTGCACGAACCCAACTGTGACAACGATCGTGACAGCGATAGTTATACTGACAGCATCATCCGTATTCCCAACGAAAATCGAGAGGAAGGCGGAGAAGAGTAGCAGAATAATCAGAGGTTCTCGAAATTGCATGATAAATCGCAGCCATAATGGATCTGGTGGATCGTGAGGTATCTCGTTCGGGCCCCAGTCTCGAAGTCGAGATAGGGCTTCAGGAGGTGTTAGACCGTGAGTTAAGGAGGTTTGGAGCCGGGTCGCCGTTTCGACTGGTGTTAGGAACGAATACCCTTCCGCTACAGACTATATGATGCGAGGTATCAGCGATCCATTATTGCCAGTGCGATAGTGGGGAAGAGTTTGTCCCATCCACAAACTCAACACCATGGATGAAAAGCTTACCCGTGATTGAGCGGATGTTGTTCGGACGTGGCCCGATTTTCTAGAGGTAGATCGAGATCGTTCGAGCATTTCTTCTCCATCTTGATCGTGTTCTCGATCTGCACCATTGATAATGGGTATCGTAAATGGGAGTAGTGACTCGCCGCTGGACTCGCGATCGCGCCATGGCCATGGCATTTTGGAAGGAAGATTGACGGGCGAGCCGGAGAGACGCAGTACTGCATGGAGCTTTAAGCAGCATGAACGACGCAAGAGGTTGCAGAGGCGAAGGCGTTATGGAATGAATTAAGAAGCAGTCGAAGGATACATGTTAGCGAGTTAGTAGTAATGCTCAGTTCGTACGAATAGAATGGATACAAGTGACGTGTTGGTTAATGCTTCTTAGGTAGTAGAAAAGGATCCCCTTAGCAACTTTTTTTGGTTTTGGCCAAAATGCACGATCTCAAAATACGTGGACCTTTGACCTGCTTCCAATTCGAGACTGTCGTCCAGGTCCGCCAGGTACCGTCCTAGGTGTTTAATATGCAGGCGGTACATCCTGATCCTGGAACTTCACCTGCCGATACCTTACCAACCGACCCCTGCGAGCCTACCTAATGTGGTATTTTAGCGTATCTAGGTACGTAGGCACGCTAAAGCGTGATCCTTACCCGTCCCCTTTCCCCAGCTTACATCGGCGCTGTGGCTGCAGGATTATCAGCCTCTTCAAGCATAGGGTGAGGAGCGAACACCATTGGAGTCTTTCTTATTAATTTTACTATTCTTTGAATATAATGTTACATAACTACTTTGTGATGCACGGGGAGAGGACTCTTATGCTTAAATTTATAATTATCATCATGCTTGGTTGTGTACCTAATGTCCCCCCATTCATAATACAGGCATTTCAATGTTAGTTGCAACTTGAATAAGGCGAATGGTTGATATCTAAATCACTGATATCAAACTTGTAAAAGGTAGGTAATGAATAGTTCCAGACCTCCTCTAAGTCAAAGGTGAGAGTCTTTAAGAGGGATCAATAACCTAACGAGATTGTTACTCGGCATCTAAGAATTCGACAGTTTGAACCAGGCATGATAGGGGCCGACTGTTGAACAGCTGGTTTCTCAAAAGAACACCGAGTAATATACAGCCGCTTCACACTTAATGATCAGGTAATGCTATAACAGGAGGACTCAAATACATATAGGATTTGGATAGATGCTTTATATTCATAATTTACCTATAAATGCCTTACCACACTGGTTAGTTTCATCTCTTTATGATGGGCGTCGCCGGGTTTGATATAACTTAGTAGTCCTTCGGATTTGTATAGGCAACCTCGGTTTTAGGGTCTGGATTGCGGTAATGTTCAAGTGGGAATAATGAGTCTAAAAACCATGGAACTTGTAGAGAACCTAGAAGCAGCGCATACATCGACAAGTTTGGAGATGATAACTGTTTGCAAATAAGATTTTATCATGTCTCAGTCAACATGCATGTTATGCGTGGCATGCTTATGATCTACAAACATGTCTAGGATACCTAACAAGATGATGATATATGCTTTAGCTGACGTAGTAGTCGTAGGTATGTAATTGGTGAGTTCGACTTGCTGTTTGCCTTGAACCACGAATAATAGATGATAGTTGAAGAGTCGAAGCTTTATACAAACAAAGCGAATCTTCAAGGCTTCGTGTATTCGTGGCGATACGACAAATGTTATCTAGGTACCTAATTATCAGTTTAAGTAAAAATATTGAGGCATATGATATAAAAAAAAAATGAGGTATTCAAAAGAATGGCCACTTGACGATGTAAACGTACTCCCGTCTCAAACCAGCCACTGTATTTTCAACCCGGAAGAGGTACCAAGATTGAACATCGTTCCAAGATTCCCAGGATGGGTACCCGATTAGGTACCTTTAGGGGCCTGTAATTCGAAGCCACAGCTTAAACCAAGCAAATGCCAATCAGAAGCCCCGAATTGAGTGGTATGTCCCACTAAGCATCCTAGTCAACCTCCAGCCACTTGGATTTTTAGCTAGGTAGCAGGGGAACGGATGATTTTTTTTTTTTTTTTTTTTTTTAGACGCCCAGGTCTTCAGCAATCGCTTGCGGTCAGTGGACAGGCCCCGATCTTGCGGCCAGCAGCCTTTTCCCATACGCAATTCCCCCGGTTCCCCTCCAACTTCATAATCTCAATCTTCAATCCATTCACCTTCATTCCCGACCCTGCGGACACACTCGTCATCCACCTGATATATATTCGGTGTCGCGCTCACTTTAAGATCCTAGTCACGCGCATCATCTCGAGTCTGCGCATTGCATGCGCTGATTGAATCGCGTCTTATAATCGAGAGTCGGTGCGAGCGTTGACCTACGCGATCTGCGCCCAAAACAACGCGCTCCTATTCTCTTGTTTACCTCACCCGACATTCCCACCTTTCGTACCCTCAACTTATAGGGCCGAACACTCAACGCGTCGTCGCATCTAGGGTCCCCGCACTATTGCTTACATGTCATAATAGCTCAGCCTTTTTACTCTGCTTTGCTGTATCGCTTTGACCTACTGCTCCCCAACTTTGCTCTTTCATCGCTGTCGCGATGTTCTACTCAGAGACATTGCTGCAGAAGACTGGGCCTCTGGCCCGAGTCTGGCTGTCGGCTAATCTGGAGCGCAAGCTCTCTAAGACACATATTTTACAATCTAATCTACCAGACAGCGTCGATGCTATCATCACCCCAAACCAAGCACCAATGGCGCTTCGTTTGAGCGGCCAGCTCCTGCTCGGTGTCGTCAGAATTTATAGCCGAAAAGCTCGCTATCTCCTCGACGATTGCAATGAGGCTTTGCTTAAGATTAAGATGGTCTGTTACGTTGCCTTATAGCATATCGGGGGTGCACCTTGCTAATTACCTCGTAGGCCTTCCGCTCTACGGGAAACAATGATATTCCCGAGAATCTAAATATGCCGAACCGTGAGGCCTTGATGCTTCCCGATCAGATTACACCAGCCGATAACCTAAACATCTTACCTCCGCCTGACGCTAATTGGTTATTGGGACAAATGGAGGACGTGAACTCTACCCCTGCCAGCTCAGGCACCCGCGGTCGTGGTCGACCAAGCAACCGCGATATCAATTTGCAAGAGGACTTCAACAACAGCCAGTTCCTACACGACGACAACATGGACGAGGACGAAGTCGCACTTGCTCCTATGGACGATTTAGAACTAGAGTTGGATTTCGGAATGGACATAGACGAGCGGCCACGAATGGACAAGAGTATCGAGATGGGTCGAGATGCGCCCACGGCTCGAGGGGTGGAAGAAGATATCTTTAGCGAGTTGGATATTGCACCCCCGGCAAAAGGTGCCGAGCCTGAACCGTCGTTGAATCTCGACTTCGGAGATGATACCGTCAGAATTGCAGATGGAGACGGGGATATTCCCATGGCGATGGACGATGACTTCCAGTTTAACATTGGCGAGCAGTCTGTAGCACCAGAGATGGGCGGCGCTCTTGGCTTTGATCGTGCTCGTATCTCTGAATCGCCTCTCTCCGATATCGACGAAAACATCGCACGAGACGTAGAAGAGTGGACTCGGGTGCACAACACAAGCATTTACGAACCCGGCCAAGAACCTGAAGAGCCTGAGCCGCTTCCCCAGAAGAGGTCAAAGAAGCGGAGAGTCTTCGGGCTAGACCCGTCTACCCAGCTGACCAGTGCTCATATCAAAGAACAGCAGCAAAATCACGAAAACATCCTCAAGATGCCGAGCTACATCTCACGAGATCCGTACTTCCTAGCCCTGGTCGAGTTGAAGAACAGCGGTAGCTTCGTCTCCAGTATAATGGGCGATGGCCGTAGCAAGGCATGGGGGCCGGAGCTGAGAGGATTGCTCTCTCTCGACTCTATCAGACCAATCAATGACCTCAAGCGCAAGAGGGACAGCGGAGTCGCCGACGTTGGCGAGGAAGAAGAGCAGGGAGCATCCAAATCACCTCGCTTGGAACTGGGTGAAGACGATGATGCGCTGGCGATGCCTGAGCCCGACCTTGGCGAACAAAGCGTTGCTCCCGATAACACAGTTCTTGAAATCCCGGCGGACGACGACATTGTACATTATGGTGATGACACTGACCAGCCACGCGAAGGAAGCCCGATGCCGGCCTTCGACGAGACTACAGCGCCTATAGTTCACCCTGCTGACAGCGGCCCGGTCTCTCTGGGCACAAAACACGCAGTTCACGTGCTCCGAGACCTTTTCGGCTCCGAAGCCGCTTTTGATGAGGAGAAGCGAAAGAAGTCGGTCGTATTCCAAGACCTGCTACCCGAAGGACGAACCTCTAAGGCGGACGCAACGAAAATGTTCTTCGAATGTTTGGTGCTTGCAACCAAGGACGCCATCAAGGTTGAGCAGAAAGAGGGCGTACTTGGAGGGCCTATTCGGGTTAGAGGAAAGCGTGGCCTATGGGGTGCCTGGGCTGAGAGGGAGGCTGGTGGTGAAATCGCTAGCCAGGAAGAAGAACAAGCGCGGGAACACGACCAACCAGAGCCCGCTATGGCGACGCCTTCTAGAGCTGTGGCCGCCGCGGCGTAGTTGACCAGCACCGGGGAATTAGGGGGATTGTAATGGCAAGACGAAGTAATGGTTCATGTATAAACTTCTCTCCGCTTGGGATAATCCCGGGGATTCACATCACACGGTGCTACGGCGTCACGGCGTACGGAACGGACTGGGAGCACGGAGATACCAACAGCTGCGGGTATATCGGTCGTCAAAATCATGTTTGGGAATTTTTCCTGTTTGGTCTCAAGACGGGGCTGGTTGCATTCTGAATTGACTTGTGTTTATTTAGTACTAGAGGCTGGTTGGTTGCAAGGAAATCAGCCTGGCGATGGGTAGCTTCGTACAGTAGTACTCCTTGAGGCACTTGTCTCTCACAAAAATATTTCATGCTAGTTTTACCCAGCGGGCTTAATTATTGATATACTTTGCAGGTGAAAGTATGACTCGGATATCCGTTACAATGCGTACCTAATATTTTAGGGAGTTGCTAGATTTTGGGGATCTTAGTGGCTTTAAGCCCTATACTTTATCGCCTAAATACAGGCCTAGGCTGGGATGAACGAGAAGAGCTCAGTCACCTAACAAGCCAAAGTCATAAAACAGAAAAATGGATATAGCGAAGAGCAGGTTAATCTATTGGAGGAGAGTGATTAGAAAGACAAGTATCTATACAAAGTGAATAAATGAGAATAAATACAGTTTCAACTGTACCTTAGGTACGGAGTAAGCTGAGTATATTTCCCCGTATTATACGTATTATACTATTATACGGAGGTCCGTCATCTGCAAGGCCAAACTTACTTTTAAGGTAGTGGCATCGCGAAGGGACCCACGTGTCAGCCTCAGCTCTAATCTTCCAACTACAAACCTTCCAGTGAATCTTTGGACTATAAGAAACAATGCGCCGGCCATCCAAAGCAGCCACTACCTTGGTCTTAAATAATAACCTATCGCATTGTTTGCCCTTCAATCCATTTCCTTTTTCGAATAATTTAGAGTGGCCCTTGCTCGACAGCCTCGATGCGCCTGGTTGACCTAGGACGCCAAACTCTATAAAACACCAAACACTTACGGCGGCACCAGCAGGAACAACGTTACTGATACAATCTAGCGCACATCTTACTCCCATCTATTAAACTGAGATCTCGTTTTGTCAAAGATTTAATTCTTCGTTCTTCATACATAAAGCTACGGCAGAAGTTCTTCTCAAACACAACGGCCATTTCAACCTATCTACCTGCAGATATACACAGTTTTCAGATAGCCTCAAGTCTCTCTTGACATCAAAACAACAATGGTCAAGTCGCTAGTCGAATTGTGCACCGCCGTGTGCGTTCGGAATGTACGAGGTAAGCATCATTTACGCAGTTAGCCAGTTAACCTATCTTATCTACTCATGCGTTTATCCCACGCGCACCACCTTGTCATCATTAAGATTGTTCTTGACCAGTTGACCAGCTGGCAAAGTTTCTTTGATACTTGCTACTGGGCTATTTTCCTGGCATCTTTTCTTTTCCCTCTCTTGATCCCTTCAATTTACCTCTTCATCATTCCATCTCAATCAAATATCAGAACCGCAACTCACATGCCTTCCATCCTAGATATACACGATGTTGGCGGCGCGCCTTACAAAATCCTCCGCCCAATTCTTATGAGGGTTGACACCGCCGAACAACTACGCGAGCTCGAGGAGCGATCTCCGCATATCCTCGGTGACGATGCCGAATGCTGGATCCGTCTTATCCAGCGCGATTTTCCCATCGACTACCGGAAGACGCAATTGCAGCCTAGCAATCCCGAGTCATGGCACAAGGTCTACGCCAAGTATGAGAAGCTTGATGCAGACCGGAAGCGTACGGCAGCGGAGAAGCTGAGCAGCGCATACAAGAAGATCGAGCAGGAGAAACAATCCAATGTTACCACAATCACGAACTTCAGCAAGAAGGTGTTTGGCAAGCCTCCGGGCAAACGAAGTGGAGGGAGAGCCGAAGCTACAGGATCAGGAGGACTGAAATGGGGTGGTGGCTCGCGCACCAAGACCTCTTCGGGCCAGAGCATCATGAGGAAGGTCCGTAGAGAAGCTGGAGAGGTCGCTCGCCGCAACATGCTTTCCACTCCGACAGGCCAGCTTCCTGTACGACAGGGACAGATCATCAAAGCTCCGCTTGGGATGCGAGTCGCATATGAGACCAAGGCTCTTCCTGCCGTGCAGCGAATGGCACCGCGCGAGCAATCACAGTCCAATATTCAACAGGAAAAGTTCGCAAAACGGCTACTGCAGATAAAGAACGGCTATTCTGCCCAAAAGCCCACTGTAATTTCAGACGACGAGCTGGATACATCGTCCAGCGAGGAACAGGGAACTGGCGGACTAGACGCCGACGATCTAGAGAGTCTCTACGATGCCAAAAAGAAGCCCGCCGCTCCTACCGCCACCTCTAAGACCAACAAACCTTCGGCCATGTCTCCGAGCAACAGCCTAACCTCGCGACCGATCAAGTCCGCATCGCTTAACCCGCTCGCCAAGATGAAGCAAGGCCATGCATGGAGAGACAAACCTGTGACCCTTGCTCCCGTCAACCCGCCCACACCGAAGGCCTCTGCCGCTGCATCTCGCCCAAGCGCGGGTCCTTCAGGCCAACCGAAGCAGTCCTCGCCGCCTGCGCCTGCGACCAGCCCCAGCACCGCAGCCAGCACCAGCTCGGGTCCCGAACACCCCAAACCTCGGCCCCGCCCTATGATCGGCCAGAAGCGAAAGGAGCCGCCCAGCATCTTCATGAAGCCGAAGCCTAAGACTCGACGAATGTCTTAAGGGACCACACAACCGCTTCTCCTACTTCTACAGGAGTGTGACACTAAACGATGGTCTGAGGATATTCAATATGCGAGGCGTTTTTTCACGGCAAAGCGATTATTACGACAGATATGGAATGAGTCATATCCCCATCACGCAACTTGTTTCTTGTTTCTTTTTCGGAAAGGTCGACGGCACATGCATATGGAATCGAGGATAGATTCAACAGCTGCATGGATTTAGGCGTCGGAGGGAATTTTGCTTTTTCTAACACCCCTTTTCATCTCCCCCCAAAACCCTCGAGGGTACCTGATTTTTATAGCACTTTGCGTTGTTTTAATTACCTACGGAGATTGGGGGGATTCAAGGGCTCCAGGAATAGTTAGGGATTATTACCCGAGAGAAGGGATTTGCATTTGGTCCAGCTGGGATGCGGACTATGGGTTTATAGGAATGAACAATTCAATCTTCACACACACAGAAACTTGGAACTCTCTTTGTATTTCCTGCGGTGTTATATGTGATTGTGACTCCGTAGCTTTACATATACCAGCATTATTGATACCAATACTACTTACCTTAGGTAAGTACCCAAGGTACTCATACCACCATTGCTCATATACCACTACTAGTTGCGTACTAATACTGCTCATATACTGCCACAGCTCGTAAATTATAGAGGCATATATGCCTCGACCATGCGGTTGAAGCCTGCAGATAATCATGTTTCAGGAAACGATGCTCTTCAGGTCATCTGAATTTAGTATCTAGGCCACCACGTTCGAGGCTACCGTCCCGAACAAGTCGAGATGACCAGTAGAAGCAACTTTCGGCGCAATTTCTACTGAAGAGAAAGACCGAAAATTCTTTCCTTTTTTTTTTTTTTTTTTCTTTATGTAAATTAAGAGGGTCATGTGGCATGAGTCCTATGCAAATGCAACAACGTAAGTAGTTCCAAGGACCACTACTACCACTTTTCCCCCACAGACGGCCACCACTTATTAAGGTCCCCCAAGTTTCGTGCCATCTTCTTAAGACTCTATATCCTCCCTATTACTCTCGTCGTCTGACTCTCGCGCCAGTTATGCAGGAAGGAAGCATGGAGAAGAGGCATCACATAATCGAACGTCAGACACCGTATTTAATATTGCACAAACTCCAATTTCGGTTCGTGGAGAGGTCTAGCATCGGCCGCCGCGAAGGGTTAGGACGAGATGCAGCGTGGCGTCGGGGACGATGCCGCCTTCGGTCATGGTCACTTGGTCGTGTCTGGATGGGTGGGATTAGTTAAGTTGGCAGCTGAGGTGTATCCTTTCGCATATAGGCGAGGAACATGAGGCAAAAGGTATAGCTCGGAATGTAGAAGGCAGAGCGGTAAGACTGGGTATATGATGAGAAAACGTACAGTTGCTTGCCGCCGTAGATAAGTCGCTGCTGGTCGGGCGTGATTCCCTCCTTCTCCTCGACCTTCTTCTTGACATCCTCGATCTATAAAAAAAAAAAAACAGAGAATATCAGTCCTGGCTCATCCGTCTGCTGTCGGTTTCGCCGTTCGCTATCGGGTAAGGATCACAATGGCGCAACACCACAGCTTCAGCCTGCTACCTCTCTAGACACGAAACGAGCTATATGTGAAGTTACGGGCGTACCTTGGAGGTGGGCTCGACGTCGAGGGAAATAAGCTTTCCCGTCAGGGTTCGCACTCTGTTTCTGTCTGTTAGCTCGCGATCTCTCACCCGCCCGTACACGCGGTGATAACGCCATGGTGGGGTTGGCCCTACTTGATCATCATCTTGGCGGTTGGTTTCGGTCTGACGACGTGAAGATGTGTGGTTTATGGAAGAAGGTTTGCTCTGGCGACAAGAAGACAACGCGTCTGCTGTTATAAATAGGAGACGGAAGTTTGCTTGTGAGTGTTTGCGACGATCAAGCAGGCGGTAGGTAGGGAGGTAGAGAGGTAGGGAGATAGAGAGGTAGAGAGGTAGGTAGGTCAAAGGCGGCGACATGATAGCCTTCTAGACATATGGTGGGGTTCCCGTTGTACCGGTGGGTTGCTAGGCTACATGTAGGTACTTACCTAGGGCGGAGCAGCCCCGCCTGAAAGAGCTTCGAGTACAATACGTACAATACACTAACCTAGGCGTATTACTAATGATAAATAATACAATACTAGCAGGTCGACGAAGTACACCACCAAAAATTGATTGATCAAAGTACCGCTTGGCGCAATGCTTCGAGCGTCTGGAGGGCTTTCTATATCAAATAAGAAAGCTGGTTGGTTCGAATCCAGCAGTGGGCAACCTATTCAAAATAGCAGAGTGAAGTTTTGCTTAGCAGGTACCTAGTTGTCAAGCCTCCAAGCTCATATATGGAATGGCATGTCTGATCTTGACAAAGCTCCCGAATGAACGATCAGTTGCCACTGGTCACCTAGCCATTAGTATCTCGTTTAATAGACTACTACCTAAGGTTGCGTGATAGAGATTTCATATTTTACAGTGATTAGTCCCTGGCGGTAACATACAGCGGAGATTTTGGTCCCGATTTTGTTTTTTTCCCTGATGCCTCGCGTTTATTGCTTACGATCATCCGAAAACACATTCAGACCCAGACCTTCCGAATCAAGTAGCAGTTTGTTTCTGCCACCAGATTCCTGCATGTTAGCAGCAATGGCTCTCGCGTTCTCAATCTTCTTCAGCTCCACATATGCCTTGTTCTTCTTGATAGCATCTCCAATGAGCTCTGCTGATCGTGCTTCACCCTGAGCCTTGACGACCATGGCCTGCTTCTCCTGTCTGGCCTTGTCGACGACGAAGGCAGCTCGCTGTGCCTCTTGCTGCGCTACTTGCTTGGCTTCAACCGCAGCTGTGAACTCGGGGGAGAAAGCAAGGTGCTGACGGGTAGATATTAGCAACCAAAGACATATACTTATGACGAAGCTTGTAACATACCGTCAAAGACACGTCGTCTAGCAAGATATTGAATCTTGCAGCTCGCCTTGAAAGGTTGTCGCGGACCAGTCTGGCAACATTCTCTCGCTGCGTGATCAGCTGGCTGGCATTGAACTGCGCCACCACGCTCTTCAGCACCTCATTCACAATCGAAGGCAGCACTCTCTCGTCGTAGTCCTGTCCCAGCGTTCTGTAGATCTGCGGGAGAGCGGCGACCTCGGGTCGAGACAGCACACGGCAGGTGATGTTCACCATCTGCAAGTCCTTGGTGCCGGTGAGGGACGAGACATTTCTCGGCTTCGCGCGCACGTCGTAGGTAATCGGCGTCTCGAGCCAGGGAATCATCAAGTGGGTTCCTAAGCGTACCTATGTAAGCATTGGCTTTTTCTTTTTTTATATAATTCGTCCGAGCTGCCACACTCCAGACCGAGAAAGGTGAGACGAACCTTCGGTATAAATCTCCTTGCTCACACCGGTTGTCCTCCGGTACTTGATAGCCCTGTGACCGCCGTCCACGTTGAACAGCGCGTTCTGCAGGATGAACAGTCCGCCGGCGAGCAGGGCGATGCCACCCATTGCCATGCCTGAACCGGGAGGGGGGCGACCACTGGGGAATCTGCCCCGCCTCTGGCGGACCAAGGATCTCATCCTCTCCACGTACTCGTCCATTGGTGACCGCGACATCTTGGGCGGTGATATGGGGTGTGTGGTGGTTTTTGCCGTAGATGGTGGATGACGGTGCTATGTCGAAGAAGCTCTTAACTCCAGTGAGTGACCCGCGGTCCGTATTTTTTCGGTGGGACCTAGAGAAAATGCGCTAACGTTTTGTGGGTACTGGGTTGGTGTGGCGGTGCTGTCCTCAAGCTTAGCAGCATCAACGGAGCCTCAGACCCCGGGTCCTTTGTTGATATCAGGTTCATAATAAAAATAAAAAGGTTATCTCATCAAACAATTTTAATTTTTGAACTAATTGAAAGCTAGTATTTGGCGTTTAATTGATTACAAGCTCAGGTTATGAATTTGGTAGGTATAATGCTGATCCCAAGCATACCACAGCAATAGCAAAGACGAAATAGCCGGAGCAAGATAGCAAGCTTCTATGGGGGATGAGGGTGCTTATTGAAGTCATGTTCAGTACATCTGAATGTGTTGTGTGAGGAATGGACAAGATCGAAACGCTTATTAAGGCTCATACATTTACTGAGGTAGGATGTAGGTTGATAATTTACTTCCCGCAAGTCACGTACCTAGTATTATGGCACATCATTATGTAGGCCAGTGTAATAAGAATTAGTTCATATAGTCCAACAATACTCCATTTTCAGTCTTAAATTGGGCAGGCTGAGTGGTGCCTTCTATACTCGAAACTGCCCCCAAAGTCCTAGAGGTCCCATTATCACGGCTTAGCGTATAGAATCCTTCGATGTTTGAATTTGAAATTTGCAGAGGTGTGCATTGTGGTAGGTTACATGTTTATTGGTCACCACTAGAGTCAACCTAGGTAGCCTTGATTCGACTCCAAGGCATTTTCTTTGGATTGATAGATTATCATGGCTTGCAAGATGAAAAAGGGGGGCCAGGTCTGTTGACCCGTGATTATAAAAATGCTTATGAATGGATGGTACTGCTTCTTATTAGCTATAGTGATCAAAGATAAGCCTGTGAATGAGAGGGGAAGCTTGAGAACTAGCCCTTTTATTAAATGACATAGAAAGTGTTTACTTGATTTTATCACTCGCATGATGACTGATAATACACTACATGTACATCAATCTGTAGGCACAAAATCCAGCACAGCCGAGTTGGATGGTATATCCTTTACCTACTTAGGTAGTTAGAACCTGTGAGTCCACAGCACAATCTCTCCTCATGTCGTGACACACTTGTCATCCGACCAATCAATAAAAATTTGACGAAGATAAATATATCAATGCACCTATTAAGTGTTAATACTTAGAAACATCACACTCGAATGAGTTCACCTTTAGTTGGCTGCTCATTTGTAAGAGTACTATCAACCTTCATGACGGTCTCCATCACACCAACAGCTTTTAACAGCTTCTTTAATATTTTGGTTCTGCAATACTTAAGAAGCTAGTGGAACTTTGAGGATTTCATTCAAGATGGCCGTCAGAGCATGTTCCGGACCACTACCCCCAGCGACAAGGAAGACTATCTGTTGCTTTACCTTGTCTAAAGTATTCTGCTACCCGGCCAGAACTATAGAGCCCTATCATTGGCGCACTATCTACGGCAAGGGCAAGGGCAATGGCGCTGCTGGTTGTTTTCGCTTGCTCTGGATTCATTTGAGCCAGTTCGTAGAAGGGTGCCCTAGCTAACCTGATAGACGAGTGATGGACATCCTGAGGCTTCGGAAGGTCATGGGACCGAAGTGTGTAGGCGATTGGGCTGAAGGAATTGCAAAAAAAACAAGTAGGCATGGATAATAGAGCTCAATAAGCGGGATCTGGAACTGCTCGAAGTTTGGCGTAAGAACAATGAAGCCCGGTGTAGACGATGGTAGGACCCCAGTTGCAATGAGGAAATTATTATAACGTCCCAGAAGGGCATATTCTATGTTAATCTCCCGTGAGAGTCTGGAAAGAAGGAATCCGCTAGCTGGGATGGCCCTGAAGATGTCATGCTTTGCGAACATCCTCATGATGATAAAGGCAGTGGAAAATCCGAATATCGAATACCTATTTCCTAAGCAAACACTTTCATTGCTGGGATGATAGGATGGCAGGGTATAACATCTTCTTTGGCCTGTCACTTTACCTTGAATCTTAGACCACTACCTTCTGTGATACAGTATCTTTATATGTAATACATGCCGTTTGTTCTACGTTGTGTACTTTTCATTGAGAATACGATATTAATATGAAGTAGGTAGGTACCTGTACCTTGGTTTTATTAGCGCCCGAAAGGTGTTACCCGCCTGGTAATTTTATGGTACCATAGTGACGCCTATGCACGCGTTTGGCGCTTAGCTTACAAACGCGACTTCTAGCTTTGGGTGCATTCGTTATCGATATCAACTCTAGCAATTCTTTATCCAGGAATGTCACTACCTGAGATTCAAGCGACCTGCTTTATATTCTCCACGGGCTGCTTTACATTCTAGCTCCTTTAATCTTTGCGCCAATAACCTAGGTACCTTCCATAGCAACCAGGCTAGGTACTCTACCTTGTCGCGATGTCTACCAAACCCCCTTCGCGCGTCGTCTTCGTCGGCAATATTCCGTACGGGTTGTCAGAGGAGCAGATCTCCGATATTTTCAGCACTGCAGGGAAAGTGCTGAACTTCCGCCTAGTGTACGATCGCGAAACTGGCCGACCTAAGGGTTTTGGCTTTGCTGAGTATCCTGATGCAGGTGAGTACGGACTCGAATCTCTATGTTCATATTGACAAAGTCGATGCCCTTTGTACTGACTATGCTCTCCCGTTACAGACTCGGCAGCATCTGCAGTTCGCAACCTGAACGACTACGAGATCATGGGCCGCAAACTACGAGTCGATTACAGTACGGAAGGACGCGTTGATGGCGATGACAACAACACTGCATCGACACAGATTGGCCAGACTACGAATGGCGCCTCCCATATCCCCACCCAGTCTGCGCCTGCCGGTTCCCTACCTCCTCTTCCTCCTGGAAAAGAGCTGCCTCCTGGTGTGAGCGCTACTGACGCCATATCAAGAACGCTCAATGCTCTGCCCCCCAGTCAGGTTTTGGACATTCTCTCGCAGATGAAATCGCTGGCTACGACCGATCCCGCCCGCGCAACGGAGCTATTACAACAAGCACCGCAGCTCTCCTACGCCATCTTCCAAGCTCTACTGCTGATGGGTCTCGTCTCGCCCGAGGCAATCCATTCGGTGATCGACGCTTCGGCCGCCCCGTCAGTCCAGCAACCTCCGGTTGGATTCCCCCCGGTACTCACAGGCGCTACGACCATAACGCCGCCTGTCACGGGGGCCTACGCACCTCCCGCCTCGGCGGCGCCTCAGGCTAGTTATGCGCCGCCTCCAACCACGGTGCCAGCTGCAGCGCCGGGCCAGGACCCTGATAGTCTAATGGCCGCAGTTATGAATCTGCCGCAAGAAACTATCGACCAGTTGCCCGATACGGAACGCCAGCAGATTATGGCTCTGCGAGCGAGTTTAATGGGCCAGCGACGCTAATGGCCACATTTGATGGCATCAGAGCATGAGTTCCTCGTGTCGGTTTTCTCATACCCCGTCGGTCGGTTATCAGGGCGTTTAGGTTGTTTACGGTTTAGGCACAAAAAGCGTTCGGAGTACATAGCATCGCACTTGAATCTAGGGCGGAAAGGGGACTACTGCTTATTTCTACGTGTGAGGTAGTCGATAGGTTCTAGGAGGGGAAATGCGCTTCGGCAAAACCTGCTGCGTATACTGCAAAATTGAGATTCTATCGAATTCTCATAGCTGATAATAAAAACCTCATTGAATTGATCTCTGCTGTGGCACTCGGCGTCCTGGGTTGTTTTTGATACATCTACTCAACATTTAGAAATTTGAACTTTCATTACATTTCACGACGTTAAGTAGCCAATGCGGCTAATTCCCCTGGCTTAGCTGTTCGCAGCCAGAAATGGAAGTTATATGCTCAGCCATCGTTGCATAAATAGGCCCGGCACGCATGCCTATCGGCTATTGGCTTGCGCTTAGTTAGGTACTTGACTGAAGGTAGAATACAGGGCAGGAATAAGCGGTCCGGAGACTGCTACGTTCCTAACCTAGGTACATTATAATACATAATGCATGATTTGCTGGTGGGGTTTACCTGAATTCCAGCAACACCTATTTCAACTCCGTTACATTAATTATGAATAAGCTAGACAGATCCGAACGGATTCCTAAGACAATAGAATATCGAATTGATACATTACTTTCATACCTACTACATCTCTAGAATGGAACTTGGAAATTATGCTGAAGCTATCAAGATTTAAATCCAACTTACACTCTTGCAAGAGTGTCCACTTAAGTAAACGTAGGTACCCACCTGTTTTCCATTGACATCACCAGCTTTTTTTGCTTAGAGAACCCTCCTGCCCTGCTGCCCTCCTAGTGAGGCGGACGAGCTAAAGAAAGCTTCGGACACTGTCCAACTTTCCTTTCTACCTGCTCGAATTCCCCAAATCATTCAGCATCAGAAGAGGCCAGCACAATTATTGAGACATCTAGCATCAATACCCTCCCATGAGCATGCTTACCCGTCATGAATAGCAATCAACTCGCTGCATTCGATCCCTCTCGTAACTCTGCCGGTCCATCAACACCTTCTAATATGCCAGGATCTAGCAACCAAGCACCCAAGAAAAAGCACCGCGCAGGGCGCAAACATAAGAAATCGAGAAGAAAGTCGTTTGCGGCTCCTTCAGGAGACATGTCGAACGAAGGCCTGCCCCAACCTGGCCACGCCGCCAAGGCAGACGGTTTCTACATTCACGGAAGCAATCTGAGTAATACGAGCATCGATAGTGAGGCACTTCTTGATCACAGGTGTGACGGGCCCGATGCGTGAATTTCGTGACGGTAACGCTGATAGCCATGTAGGGAGCACCACTTTCCGCGCGCACGACGACCTTCCACTCTTACAACCTCGCTCCACATGTCTCAATCCATGACCCGCTCGCGAATGGCCCAAGGACAAGATCCCGACGAGAACGACGAAGATGCTAACGAGACCGCGCCTCTGCTATCAAGCTCATCTCGACAGAACCCTCAATCTCCTGGGGGATATGGCTCGAGCAGTGGACGGCGGAAGCATGATAAGTCCGTCAGTCGTCCTAGTTCCAGCAAGTCGGGAAAGAGACCCCAGCTAAGGCCCACGACACCCTCTGAGAGATATAATGTCAATTATCCGCCTTCTATGCCCGGCACGCCCCCGCTGGGGCCCTCCGAACGAATGGAGATGAGCTTTGGGGATATTATGATGAGGGATGAGCTTGTCGACAGCGCATCCCACCATCGCAGCTTGCTCGAAGAAGCAGATGCCCTTCATGAACATCCGTTTGAGAGACGTCACACGATTGCTCTACAAGCACAGGAAGATGTCTGCTTCCCTCAGGAGGGAATGTCGGAGATAGCCGACGAGGACATTCAACAAGCTCGTGATAGCCGTAGTCTTCGTGCTCGACGGCGAAGACGAAACAAGTGGCCAGATCTGTCTATTTTTGAAGAGTGGTCTAGGATCGAGAAGGAGGGCCGGAGCGAAGAAAGGCGCATGAAGAAGATAACGGAGCCGCAATTGGTGAATGGTAGGTTGCGACCGGTTCATAAGGGATGGTATCGAATTGAGGAAGATGCTCCATATCGGTTCACCTATTTCAACGAGGAGTTCCAAAGCACGATTCATAGCCAGACTATATCGGAGCTCGTACAACCGGACGCGGGCTTCAGAGAACTCTTCATTCCGGACCCCCCAATCCTATCTGATTCGTCCGACGACGACGAGGACGAGGAGCCTCTTATTCCGGTCACCGGCTCCGTCAAGAATGGCGGCCCAATCTCCAGGGTCTCAACTCGGCAAGCTTCTTTGACGCCTAATAACTTGACGTCTGAATCTAACCCAAATGTTAATAATAAGCAACAGCCATCAAATTCTACAGCCACCTCTAGGGAGCATTCGGGAAACGCCAGTCCATCGCGGTCTAGATCACCTTTTCCCAGCGTCAAATCACCCCCACCACCGACAAACGGCGAAAAGCAGCCACGATATGGTGAGCGGCCCGTCTGGTGGTTAGATGTCCTAAGCCCTACGGAAGCCGAAATGAAGGTGCTCTCCAAAGCCTTCGGGATCCATCCTCTAACATCGGAGGATATCATGCTTCAAGAGCAGCGTGAGAAGGTTGAGCTCTTCCGACACTATTATTTTGTGAATTATCGCTCGTTCGACCAGGATGCCGAGTCGGAGAACCACCTCGAACCGGTCAACATGTACGTCGTGGTGTTCCGCGAGGGTGTCATCTCGTTTCACTTCAGCCAAACTCCGCACCCAGCCAACGTACGACGTAGAATCCGGCAACTGAAGGATTTTATGATTCTCAGCTCCGACTGGATTAGCTACGCGATAATAGATGATATCACCGACGTCTACCTCCCTCTCATCCAGACGATCGAGGATGAGGTGGATGATATTGATGACAGAATCTTGCAGCTGCACTCTTCCTCTGACCCTTCCTCATCAACGTCTAGCGACAAGAGCATCCAGAACGAGAAGGGATCACCCGAAGGAAACACCGAATCAGATGGCGATATGCTTCGCCGTGTGGGTGACTGCAGAAAAAAGGTCATGAGTTTATATCGACTACTGGGCAACAAGGCCGACGTGATTAAGGGATTCGCCAAGCGCTGCAACGAGCATTGGGAAGTTGCCCCGCGATCCGAGATCGGGTTGTACTTGGGCGACATCCAGGACCATATCGTGACTATGACTGCCAACCTTAGTCACTACGAAATGTATGTTTTGGCAACCTTCTTTTGTCCTAACCTACCTAATGAACTAGTTGCTTACTTGTAGTAGGATCCTCGCCCGGTGCCACGCCAATTACATAGCGCAAATCAATATCCGAATGAACGAACGACAAGAACAGACAGCTGATGTTCTGGGCAAGCTAACTGTACTCGGCACCATTGTTCTTCCGATGAACATCATCACCGGTCTTTGGGGGATGAACGTGTGGGTGCCCGGCCAGGAGTACGAAGGCGATCTGAAATGGTTCTTTGCTATCACCGCAGGACTTCTTATCTTCGGGATAGCCTGCTTTGTCATCGCGAAGAGGGTATACAACATTGTCTAGAGGGTAGCAGTAGACTCTGCACGTTATGTACGCCACTTGGATAGACCACGCCTGTAGGTCTGATGGAAGGTCCTATATACGCCGGCGGCAACTCGCAACACCACCGCTTCACCGGTCCTTCTAGGTCCTCATTTTCAGACCCCTCTGATCAACAACAGATAACACTTGTACATAACACCACGAGTTCAGTAGGCACTTGCCTGCACATATAGAAAACGGCCGCAACGCATAACCGGGTTTGGTTTGGGATAAATAATGGAGTGGAAGGAGGCATCCTCGGATAAAAGATAGAAAAGCGAGAACGTTGGACGTATTACAAACGGGGAGCATGGTTTATTGCGAATTTGGATATGCCTGTAGTTACAGAATAAGCTGGGGAGTACATACAGCGATACCGCATATTATTGTTCTAAGACGCCCTGAAATTGATCATGTCTTCATGTGACTTGAGTGACTGAATGATTAGAGTCAAGAGTGCTTCTAGATATGTACAACTGTCCAAGCTTTATACTTACGACTCAATAGGTAAGATGAAAGTACACATCTTTACACATCCAAGCATAATATTTCTTTCTCTAGAAGGTTATACTATGTACGACGAGGTGTTTCCTCACAGTCGTCATTTCGGATCTTGAACAACTAAAAGTTACACTCACTAGGTACTCACTGGAGCCTTAGTACGGAGCTGATACTAAAGTAGGTAATACCATGCGTGCTAACGAAGCGGATGCTCGGATATTTCAAACATGGTTGATGGAGTCTCTTATCGTTGAATATACTCTAGACTTGCCTACCTGTACCTAGAAGTCCCCGTTTTCCTTTCACGATGCTTTGCCACGAACGAGGAGGAATGAAGTAGGACCTCAAGTAGGAGCTACCTAAGGCTGAAGCTGAGCTTTCAGTTCCGTTTTCGAGGCACAGCTTTACCCTGCATGACCCATGACCCCACTTTTTCGGCGGCAACCCCACCATCCAAGTTGAAACCCGACCCTTTTTCCAATGTTCCCCCTCCATCACATATCCAGGTCCAACTCGCCTGCCTCGCCCAGCACCCCCGACAGCCTGCTCGACTGTATCAGCTACTGGTGGAGCCTCTCTGCGGACAGAAGCAATACTGAAGAAGAAGAAGAAGAAGAAGAAGAAGAAGAAGAAGAAGAAAGGATACCTGTTGAATCCGATCCGAAGCCGCGAATCATGGCGTCCGTCGACCCCTTCGACTCGGCTCTGTAGGTGGTTTCCTCTCTTCTTAGGCATCGATCCCCTTTCCGTGCTCCTCTCGAGCTTTGTCTATAACTATAGACAAGCGAATGGACATCACGGCTCCGTTACGTCTCTCGTCTCCATGGAGCAATACAATACGTCAAAAACGAAAATATCTAAGGGAAACATGTATACATAGCTAACAAACCCCCCCACCAACCCCAGCGACCTCCTCCGCCGCCTCGACCCGAAGCACACGACCTCGCACCTCAACTCGCTGATCCAGTTGGCCCCGGACCTAACCGAGGATTTGTTGTCGTCGGTCGACCAGCCGCTGGCCGTGCGCCGGTGCCCGCGCTCCGGCCGCGAGTACCTGCTGTGCGACTACAACCGCGACGGCGACAGCTACCGCTCGCCGTGGAGCAACGAGTTCGACCCGCCCCTAGAAGGCGCCGCCGCCGCCGCGGCAGCCGGAAGCCTGCCCAGCGATAAGGTGCGGGCTATGGAGGTCAGGGCCAATGAGGCGTTTGACATGTACCGCGAGCTGTACTACGAGGGCGGCGTCAGCAGCGTGTACTTCTGGAACCTGGATGATGGGTTCGCGGGCGTGGTGTTGTTGAAGAAAGGTGAGTTTTTGGGCCTTTTGTCCTTTTTCTCTTACGATTCTGCTTTTGGGGGATCTGCTTTGGAAGGGGAAGGGGAGGCCCTTGTGACAGGTGGGAATAGTGTGTCGTTTGTGCTCCCCCGGTGTGCGCGGGTTCTATGTGCTGGCTTGAGGGTCATTGTTCTGCCTCTACTGCTACATATATCACCTGGCAACTACCTGGGTCCCGTAAGGGGCATTAGCTGGGGTTGTGACCGAAGTAACGAACTCTATACCGTTTCCGGGTTTTCAGGTCGCCAGATATCCCAGGTTATTCGGGATTCTGAGACATTGGGACCTATTGGACCTGAGATGTGATGGGAGCAAAGAGAACTATGCGCCTGGGTTTGACTCGGAGGTTAAAGATCTTGCATCAAGCATCTAGGACTGGGCCGCGATGTTTACGGGTTCTGGGGGAGGACAGACGACGCACGGGGCGTCGGTGATATATTAACTTCCTCGTTCACATGAAAGCAATGAAGAGGACATCTCCGCGGCTGACTTTTCGTACGTGCATATTCAGAGGCCAAGCCCGGCAACGCCAACGAGGGGACCTGGGACTCGATCCACGTCTTCGAGGCCATCGACCGCGCGCGTTTCACCCAGTACAACCTCACCTCCACCGTCATCCTGTCGCTGTCGACCAACTCGCACGGCCTGGGCGACATGGACCTTTCGGGCAACATGACGCGCCAGATCGAGATCGAGCTGCCGGCCGAGAGCGACGAGCAACAGATCGCCAACATCGGCAAGCTCGTCGAGGACATGGAGCTCAAGATGCGCAACCTGCTGCAGGAGGTCTACTTCGGCAAGGCCAAGGACGTGGTGGGCGACCTGAGGAGCGTGGGAAGCCTGAGCGAGGGGGTCAGGGAGCGGGAGGCGCACAGGGAAATCATTGGAAGCATGCAACGATGATGATGATGATGTATGTGTGCGTGCGTGGTGATATTTGGAAAAATTCACAACTGCTACGACGTACTACGACGTTATTGAAACGTGAAAAGAAACACACACGCAAGATATCCCGGCCCCTCGTCGTAACCGTATCGATGGGGTTTAATCAGGTATGACAATGATGACAGTAATGTTACACGGCAGCGACAGATCGGAACGATGGCGAGTCGCAGGTCTCGGGAAATAATGTCTGAGACTTTCTCATACTACATACAATGTCCACTGTTTTGTGCGTACGGCCCTAGATGCCTTAAGGGGGAAATATTCTAGACGTTAGAAAAGAGATACGTGTGAGATGAGGCCTGTTTAAATTCGCGGCCGAATCCCCAACATTTAGATGAGCAAGAAAAAAAAAAGATCCGATGGGGCCCTGCAGCAAAAAGATCTTGACTTCTTTTTCAATTTCTTGATCGTACGATCCATGAGTATGTAGTATGTGGTGTGTTTTCTTACTAGGGAGGGGGGGAAGGGGGAAAGAAATAATTAGGTACATAAACTCGGTCGGCATAGGTAACCGGCTTCGTAAGATCGATCGATTGTTACAAAAATTACCTGTCACATTTTCCAGGAAAAACCACATCCTGGGGGATCTTGTTGTCGTTCCCGAGCCACGAGACAGGATATTGTGTATGATGGTATGATGGACAAAATACCGACGGCCTTCCTGTTTGAGCGAGACATGGATTCGAGAACATTGGTTCGGCCCCTCTCTCTTCTCCCAGGGCCCCCTTGCGTGTCCCGGATGCAATTCCGGCTGCGGGAGGAGGCAGTTGCAGGGTAGCATTCGAAACAAACAGAAGAGCGAGAGAAGGAAGGAACGAAAGGAAATTATACTTGGGTGTGGTGGTGGTGGTGGTGGTGGTGGTGGTGGTGGTGGTGGTACTGTCTAATGCTACGCGCATGCGCAACGCACGCACGTTGCGCTGTGTGAGATAGGGGAAAGTGGTTGATCAACTACTCTCTCGAGATGTTTCAAGGACGATGCCGTGTCCATGGTATTGTGTGATATTGATTTTGACGGAAAACCCCGTGGGATTGGGCGGGGGGACCACCAAAATGACTTGCATATACCAACCCCGGCCAGCCAATTCGTCGACCGTTACAGATACTTACGCGGGACGCGAATAAGGCATGGGTTTCGTGGCTATCCCCTGAGGCCCGGCGCTAGCCCAGCACTAACATAAGATATTTCTACTAGTTAACAAGGGCAATTAAGCCAATCAGATTAAAGCAGATTAAAAGTATTGTCGCGTCAGGCACTTACTAATAGCGGGCAACAGTAGCTCTTGCGATGAGGAGGTTGAAAAGATCGTTATATTTCTTAGAATTTAATTAGCGGTGTGCGCTCCTGGTGAGCTCCTTATAAGCAAGCTCCGGACCGGATCAACTAGCTAGCTAAGCTTTTAAATAGTAAGTTGCGATATACTCCCCAGGGTTATTAATAGTAATAAATAACCATGAAAGCAAGGTCTAGCTTCCTAATAATCATCTAATTATATATATGTTTTATTTACTTAGGAGTAAGCGAAATAAATCTTATATGTACGTACTTCCTATATGTATAATTTTATAATAAATAAAAAATAAAATAACTGAGAATTTACCCCTTACTTAGCCGATTTTCAAATCTCTTAGGGTAAAAAAGCCGCCTTTTATTATAATAACTAATCGTTATTACTTTTTAATTTTTTAAGTTAAAATAAAAAAATATTTTTCATTATAATAACTAATCGTTATTAATTTCTTTGATCTTTTAAATTAAAATAAATAAATATTTTTTATTATAATAGCCGATTATTATTAAATTTTTTAATTTTTTGAGTTAGGATTATAATTTTTAGGAAATTAACATGGAATTTTTTATGCTAATTACATTTTTTAATTAAAATAATTATTTTTATAAAATGAAATTATTAATATTTATTATTTTTAATTTAAAAAGTTATATTTTAATTAATTAAATTAATTAAATTGCTATTTATCCGATCATTTATTTTTATATGAATTTTAAATTATTTTTACCGATTTAAAAAGTAAATTACTTTTATTTTTTTATATTTTTTAGGGTTAAGCGGATTATGAAATTTTATATTTTTTCCGTTAGAAATTACGTATTTAAGCTTGCGGTATGTTTACGGAGCTTAATAATATTTATTTTCGTAAGGGCATTCTTTTAGCGTAATTACCATATATTAGCCGCCAAAATGCTTAGGCGTTAAATAATGAAACGCTTTTTAATAAAATTTCATTAAATATTAATAAGTAAAATCCTTAAAAAGTATTTATTTTAATTTAAAAACTTTTATTCTAATAAATTCTAAAAACTATTAATTTATTTAAATAAAATTAAATTTTTTAATAATTAATAAAAATTATTTAATGTTTAATTAATTTTATATTTTTAATATATTTTTTATTTTTATTTTAATAAAAATTTTTTTTTATTAAATAAATTATTTTTTAAAATATTTAGTAATATTAATTAATAAAATTTATATATATTAAATTTGAATTATATAAAATATATTATTATTAGAAAATATATAATATTTTTTAAATAAGTAAAATATTTATTATAAAAAAAATTTATAATTAAAATATAATAATTTAAATTTAATTAAAATAAAAATTAAAATCGTAAAATTAATAAATTTAGTAATTTAATTTTATATAATAATATTACGTATAAATTTTACTAATTAATTAAATAAATATATTAAATAATTTTTATATTTATTATTATATTTTATTTCGATTTTTTTACATATTAATATAATTAAGGTAATAAGCTTACGCCTTCGTATAATTTTATTTAATATTTCCTATGTTTCCATATGCTTTTTATATTTTTAAAAACGACGATTCATTTCGATTCGTTATATATGATCGTACGTCGGTAAAAAAGAAACTTAGGTCGATACCGCATCGGAATTAAGAATATTAAAATTTATTATTAATTAAATCTCACGCTAATACATTTAATATTTACATTAAATATACCATTTAAATTAATTATCAAAGCTTTTAAATTTTACCATTTCGATAGCGCTAAGCACTTTAATTAAACTTATAATTAACGCCATAATAATAAAATAAAAATAAAATAAAAATTTTTCTATAAAAAAAAAACAAATTATTAATGTTATTAATCTTATGCTTACGTAATAATAATTAATTATAGCCTAACGCTACCAAGCTCATAATTATCGCATCAAGCATTTATTAATAACAAGTAATAATAATTTTTATAATAAAAAAATTAAAAAAATCGTTATATTTCTTAAAATTTAATTAGCAATATACATTCCCAGCAAGCTTTTTATAAGCAAGCTCCGGACCGAATCAACTAACTAACCGAGCTTCCAAATAACAAATCGTAATAAGTATAATATAAAATAAAAAAAATAATTTTAATTTAAATTAAAAATCTAATTAAATATATTTTATAAATTAAAAAAAGCTTTAATTTTATCCAAAATTTTTATTAACTTAATTTTTTATTAATTTATAAAATTTTATTTATATATTAAATTTAATTATAAAAAATATATATATAAATTAAAAAAAGCCTTAGTTTTATCCAAAGATCTGATTGGCTTAATCGCCTTTATCAACTAATAGAAATATCTTATGTTAATGCTGGGCTAGCGCCGGGCCTCAGGGGATAGGAAGAAAGGGAGGGGGAAGTATAAGAAAATAAGAAAAATAAGGGTTTCATGTTGACACCTCTTCGTTATTCCCCCCTTCATGCCCTTCAAGCCCCTTCTTTTTTTTGTTTTTATCAAGGATAGGCGGGATGCAATGGAACATTACCACGTTTCTGCATTTGCATCATTTACATTAGCACCCTGCAATAGAAAGAGTGAGAAAATTTTTGTTAGACTAGAAGCTTTCTTCGATGATCTTCACGTCCCTAGCCGATGATCTTATTTCCTTGCTGGATCATAAGAGGAAGGAGTCTACTTTACTTTCGTCGAAAAGGCGGGTACAGCCGTTCGTGTCGCGAAGCCAGCGGAGTCCCGTCAATTGCGATAGTCCTGGAACGGGAGCCAAGTGGAACCCAGCTTTCAGACGATCTCTCTCTTCGGTCTTTCGGATGAGCCAGTCGCAAATAGGGGGCGGAGGGGCGGGGTGAAGAGTACCTAGGTATCATGGCTTTCAAGACCCGAAAAAGGAACTAAGGCGGGCCTTCAGGTTAAAAATCTCGTCGCGAATCTAGACTCGGGCAGATGCAGGAAATAGTTGCGATATAGAGCCGCTAAAGTGCGTAGGGGGCGGTCATCAAGGCATGAGACATACCGAACGACATGTAATAGGAAACGTCATCTCGCTCCATCTTGCCGAAGACATTAATCTTACTATATGCGCTGTTACCGTACCTACATATACGCACTGGTCACTTAAAACAGGCCGGCGGATGTTTCGAGTCAAGCAAGTTTGTTGTGTCTTTTAATCTTCCGATGGATGCGACTTTCTCGAACGTTGGAGATATGTAGGTTAGGTAGGACGTCCTTATGGGAATATGGCGAATACTTCTACCGAAATCCTCTTCACGTATCCATCCAAGCGAACACCGGGGAGCCCTTCCGGTGCAGGATTTGGGAGCAAAAGAGAAAACAAATTGCTTCTGTCTGTTTCCTTTCGCCGGATCGGAAATTATCGCTCGGCTTTGCGTGCTTTCTCCTGCATAGGCATCGGTAGTCCTCTTCTCTGAAAATAGCCTGTGGTCTCCTGCGCGAGCCAAAGCCTCCAGGACTGCAGCCAACGAGCAAACAAAAGCAGCTTGTTGGTTGACAACGGCCCTAGATGATGTGCACTGCATGGAATGTTTCTAGAAGGACGTTCCGGACCACCCTTCAGCCTAGGATGTTGGAGAAGGGTCCGAGTGGCGTCTAATAAGAAGGGGGGTTCGTTTGTTCAGGCACAGATGTCAGAGGCTGGACCACTAGAATTCCCTGTGGGTTGCAGTAGTTCCGCGTACAAGGTACGGATGAGATCGAAGTTGAACCAACGAGCGTCGAAGCCCTTTCGCGTGGCCCCTGCTTCTTTTTGGTAGATTTTGTTAGACATTAACCAGACACACATGCATGTAGTCATTAGACATGCAGCTTGGCTTGCTGGGACTAAGACTGCGGGCGGCGCACGAGTCTTATTATCAAGCGGGTTTCGCTGCAGAGGAGAATTTCCGGTTGGAAGGAGGATGGTGGTACGGGTAGCACACAATCAGCGTAGCGAATGAGCGAATGAGACGAGGTCCTCCAACGTTATCATGAAGCTTACACGACAGGACGGTTTCGGTACTCTTGCTAGTGTCGAACGAACCTGGAATATTCGGATGCGTAGTGCTTATGAGCGAGCCCTGTGAGGGTGGCGCCATCCATACCCGTGGTTGGTAATACACCACTTATCCCACATGCAACGTGAGCGGGCTGGGGCAGTTTACAATGGCGATCAACGAAGGCCGGGTGGGAGGGCCTGCGCCGTGGGTTCGCACGGGTCCCCGACGGTACTTGGTCTAAAGGGCGTGGGATCGCGGAACAGGGACCTGAAGCGCATATCTGATACAAATGATCCCAAAAGTCCGGGGATTGCTCTCGACTATCGACTGTCTGGATGATAGTGAGGAGTACATCGGACGAATCTTCCCGTCAGGATGCCGCTTTTGGGTATCTACCTGGGCGTCTACCTGGTAAGCATACGTAAGGTGTCGAAACTCGCGGTGTCGTAGGACGCCTCAAAGCCAGCTGTTTGATACGACACTAGGTCTGGCAAGACGTAGGCCGCGAAGAGGTCGATGCGAGATGTCACGAGAATATCCGTAGAACATAGATATTAGGTCTCGGAAATGCCTACTAATACGTACGAGTATGGATGGGTACTATGTAGGTATGTATGACGGGATGTCTAGGACCGAATCTGAGTTCGAGAGAACGTCATTCGCCGTATCCTACCGAACGACCTGATCAATTCATAACGGACGATGCATTATCGGAACTACCATCCATGGAAATGGAACCCAATAATGGGCCGAACTGTTAGCGGCCTCGATTTCGACCGTTGGAGGTTTAGTAAATGGTGTATAAGGCTTGGCAAGCAAGTTGGCGATAACCATGACCATATCCCGTTGTGTAAGTGTTATCGACGTTCTTGGTTTCGTTAGTCTTCCCGTGCATTAATCGTGGGCAAAGGTAGAACGTGACCACAGCATCGTAGATTTATGTGTTTCAGATTTAGCTGGTTGCGGGTGATGTGGTGTATGTGGTGTTTCGTATGAACGAGGATGGGGTTTTGAATTTCCCAATCTCACTAAGACTTTCCAGGTCTGACCCAAGGTTCAACCTAAGGTAAGATCTAACCAGAAATGGTGTTCCGAGATGGATCTTTCCTGTCTAACTCGCGCAAGCTGCTGCAGAAAAGTTCAACTCATTTTCCTATAAGAGCAGGTACATTCTATCATATTACGTATGTAGATCTGTAGGTACATGTATTTATTGCATTACCGTCCAGTTTATCAATCTACATGTATGTACATAATATTCTATATATATGTACGTAGTATAGTAGGTGAGGTAGGTCCAAGTCTCAGGCCGTCCGCGTGGTCTCATCGATTAATAATATCATATTCAAAATTGACGTTTTGACACCCTTTGAGTTACATTGCATCGGTTGCTATTATTGTATACGAGTACATACAGCCGGTACAAATTATTACATATGTACCTTTTACGAATCTATCCAATCTCAGGTCGTCGTCGAGGACCTTCACCTGCCCTGCCAGTCTTCTGCTGGTGCTTAAGAGCCAATTTAGCTGCTTGCCCAGGGCCCCATCCATGGATCCCATGGATCTTGCTGGTTGACAAGGGGGTCGCAGCCAGCGAGACCATGCCCATACCACCCAGACAACCAGACAACCAGACAGCCAGACCACTGTCCTTTTAGCGGCTACTGCAATCACTTGTTGCATTAAATTGAACCGCAAAGGAGCAACCCGCCGGGTCCATCTTCTGGGTCCTCGCTGGCGCTGGCGGACTGGCAAGACTGCGTCTCCACACTCATTCTCCTGATACTCCATCGTCGCTCGTTCATACCCATACCAATACTACATGGAGGTTATGTGTGTGCAGTATCGGGTGTATGGTGTATGGTGTATGGTGTACTATGTATGGTCTAACCTGGACATGGCGCATGGGCAGATGAAATACTTCTAACCTACCTAGCTATGTAGGGCCCTTGGACTGGGAGCAGTTGGTGGGTAGCAGGTGGCGGCCTCCCCATGCGTTAGGTATGTATGCGTATGCGTACCGATCTACAGCAGGTTACATATCCTATCCCGTTGCTTTTTGTTCTGTCTACTGTCCATGTCCCATACAGCATCCATACGTCCATACCATCCCGTACGTACATAGGTAATCATCCAAGCCTCCCCTGCGTCACATTGCACGTACGGCACATTATTTCTCATCTCCCAGTTTGGGGTTGCACTAGACATTAAAGTATTAGGAATAGACAAGAGAGAGCGTGTCTTTTCGGGTTTCGGGGCCTCTTTTTTACTACATAGTATTAGCTTTTTAGGATCTGTCCCGTCTATATAGGGCTGGCCTTGCTCGCTTGGACTGGATCCGCCCTCACCCCCCTAAACCACGAAATGAACCAATATTACTAGCCTCGGGCAGCTGACACGGAGTCGGACGGAGGCCCCCCCTTTGCTCCACCATAGGCAATAACAGGCATTCCCTTGGGTCCTTAGTACATAACCGTCGTGTCGGGGCTCTGTAGCTTGTTACTTGTTGCTTGTTCCAGTTCAGCTCGAAGCAAGTCTACAGTTTCCAAGACGGATAATCCAAACCCAACAGCCTAGTCTTTCTCCTACACATCTTACTCGCCTCGCCATCGCGACCCCTCGGACGTCAAGCCCGTCAAGCCCGTCACGCCCCGCGCCCGTGCTGCGCCTCGAGCCTCTTCCGTTCCCCTTCCGTTCCCTCTCCCCTTCTAATCCCAAGCCACCTGCAAGTGCTGCAGCAATCGCGCACCATGGCTGGCGAGAAACCGTCGGTGCTCATCATCGGCGGCCTAGGCTACATCGGGCGATTTCTTGCGCGGTACATACACGAGAACGAACTCGCTTCTGAGATTCGCCTGGTGGACAAGGTACTGCCGCAGCTCGCCTGGCTGCCGCCCGACTTCGAAGCGGCATGCTCGTCAGATAAATTCATGCAAGCAGACGCAAGCAAAGAGCGTACGTCCTAACAAAGTTTGCGCCTAAGTCTCCTTCTTACCTTTGAACCCGTAATTAACCCTAGACCTCTCGCATGCAGAAGCTTTGGCGCGGATATTCGATCGGGCCGACGGCAAGAAGTGGGATTACGTGTTCAACTGCGGCGGCGAGACGAGATATTCCCAGGAGGATGAAGTGTACAAAGTCAGATCTCTCGGCCTGTCGCTAGCGGTGGGCAGAGAAGCGGCGAGGAGGAAAGTCGGATGCTTTGTGGAGTTGAGCACGGGCATGGTGTACAAGCCAAACTCGGCGCCGAGCAAAGAGGGCGACAAGCTCAAGCCTTGGAGTAAGATCGCCGTCTTCAAGCTTCAGGCGGAAGAGGAGCTCGCCAAGATCGAAGGGTAAGTTTGTTTTTGTTCCTCTCCCCCAATTCCGATTTAGAACGATCTGAGGCTGACGGTGGGCTGCTGCACAGCTTGAATCTCGTCATCGTGCGCCTGCCCCACGTCTATGGCCCGTATGCATCGCAATGGGTGGCTACGGCACTGTGCATGGCCCGCGTCTACCAAGCACTCGGTGAGGAAATGAAGTGGCTGTGGACCAAAGACCTGCGCACAAACACCGCCCACATCGACGATGTTACACGGGCTCTGTGGGCCGTTGCCGCCTGGTACGACGCAGGCAAGGCCAACTGGGACGAGAAGAACATGGGGTCGGTACCGATATTCAACGTGGTCGACAAAGGCACGACGAATCAGGGCACGATCGCCGGCATCATCGGCGAGGTCTTCGGAATCCAGACGGGATTTCAGGGCCAACTTCTCAGTAACCTCGCCCGTCTCAACATGGACAGCGTCGTGGAAGATGTCAACGACGACGTGCTCGGACCGTGGGCAGACCTCCTCAGCGACGCCGGAATAACGAGACCGGGTCCTTTGACCCCGTTCATGGAAAAGGAGCTGCTGAAGGATACGGACCTCAGCATGGACGGCAGTCGACTCGAGACGGTGGTTGGGTTCGAATACAAGAAGCCAACCATCACCAAGGAACTGGTGGAGGAGGTGATTGAGAGTTACAAGAAGATGAGGTGGTGGCCGTAATTTTCAACGGCCGCGAACCGTGATACCCGACATACCCAACGAACTCGCTCGCCTCCTAAAGGGGGGGCGGGCGTGTACAAAGCAGCCGAACCGGCGATGGCGATCTCTCAATCTTTCCAAACACCTTTGGAGGGAAGTACTGGTTGCCAGTGATGACTCCATGATAACGGGTCGATGATGGATTTTGGATTGCAGGCGATGGGTGGGGTTTGTCGTCTTTCTAAAAATTTTGGTGTATAGGAGCCGAAGACGAGGAACATTGTATGAGTAGGATATCCCACATTTTATTTTTCTTCTTCCGCCGTTGAAGTAACAACCGATGTATAATAATTCCTCCCGCGAAGGTATCCCAGGTTCGATAACGACTATTCAGTCCTGGGGCCTAACACATTTTAATAAATACACGTTTAGAACCTATACACTTTCGAAACGCCCTTAGGTGATTATCGTGAGCCAATACGATTAGGTAACGTTTCAAGTCACCCGCGTATGCGTACTATGCGATCCATTGGGTCACAGATGCAAGGTGCTCTCGTTATATCACATGAGAGCTAAGGGACCGGTGTGTGAAGGCGCCTCGGGGAGTAGTATGATTATGGCAACGTTTACGTCGATTCTCCAAACTTGTAGATACCCCCGGGTTTTCCATTGTCTCTTCTGCCACGTTTATGTGTCTTATTGGAAAACATGTGAAGACCTCGGGTTTAATGTCAAGTCGAAGGTTTACATTCAGTCTTCTTAGACTCACGACTTACATGCAATCAAAAGCATACTATATATCTACCTTAGGTAGGTAATTTATTGTCAAACCATCTCTGCCCGTAAGCCTCAGCATTGCATCTACTCTCTCAAAACTACCGACTATCAATGCCCTTGAACAAAACAAAATATGATTATACTAATCTTACATAATCTAATATCGGGAGTCCAAGCCACACATTATTCGTAATTTCATCTCCCACCGGCATCAACGTCCCATGCAGTACGAGCTTGGGGCACGGACTGGGACACGACCATGGCACAGACGGCACGGTTACTTAGAACAAGTCCACTTGCGGCAGAGGCTCCGTCGATGGTTCTCGGCTTCCATAGTACGTGTTGCCCTTCGAACCGAACCAAGCTTCCCCCTGCTGGCAAGCACAAGCCCGCCTACGTTATTAGTGTACCCCGCATGTCTCGGATGAGAAAGCTTCAACGCGCGTAGAATACCTAGTAGGGATAGGGCGTACCTAGGTATCTCACGCTCGATTAGGAAAACCGACCCCTCCACGAGGTGTGAATTCGATCCCAAATCTGGTAGCTCAGTATGCGTCATGCCTCGGATCGTTTCCACGATGTGCCTTTGCGATGTGCGGTGTCGAAGCATCTGATTTGAGTAACTCGGGGTTCTGTTTTGTGTTTATTAATTGACTTGTCACAGACATACGAGTTATATAGTCGAGGAGGGATTTTCCATGAATTGCGACATGTAATATTTCGACCTCGTGATCGACCTTACATATTCAATTTTTAGCTATCTACCAACTTTGGTTTTCTTCTCCCATTCCCAATCCATTCCTCCAGTGCTTTATCTTGGCCCGCATCGCGTACCTACATTAAGTATCCTTTAATCTATATTGCTTACCTACCCTATCTGTTTGCTTCCTTCTCTCCTTGCGAAAGCCACTTTCTGCAGCGCAGCGTCTAGCGTTGGGTTCTTGGCCGACATATACCACCGAGACTGAGACATTCTCCAAGCAAGCGCCATGGCGGCCCCGACGACAAAGACAATCGGAGATCTCAACGGCAAGTGGGTTCTGGTAAGTAAGCCACTCGCGTCCGGGTACCCGCTCTTTTCACATACCTATCCCTTTCTTCTCCCTACATTTGACCACCAGCCCTAGAGGGAAAGGAGGAGCAGCACTCAAGACCGAGGAGACCGAGAAGGTGGGGGGGGACAAGAAAGGCAAAGAAAAGAAGCTAACGAAAAGTTGCGCGTCCCCCAACAAACAGAACAAGACCCTTTCCGACTCCGTGGACCCGGCGCTGGCCCTCCAGGGCGTGGGCTGGCTGGTGCGCAAGGCCATCGGCGCCGCGACCGTGACCCTGCACGTGAAGCAGTACAAGGGGGCTCCGACGCCGCCGACCGAGAAGCCCGACGACCTGGTGACGCGCATCGACATCCAGCAGGTGGCGACGGCGGGCGTGAAAGGCACCGCCGAGAACCGGTGTCTGGACTACGTGTTCCGCGAGCACAGCGACTGGCTGTTCGGCCACGTGCGCGGGCGCACGCGGTGGATCGGCGCCGACGAGCTGAAGGCGCTAGTCACTGAAGGCGGCGAGGCGCGGAAGGGCGGCTGGGTCGAGGATGATTTCGTGGCCCAGGACTGGCTCGAGGACGAAGGGGAGAAGGGTGGGCCTGACGGCGAGACGCACGTCCTTAATCATGTCGAGAGCCTCGACGCCGGGTGGACCGCGCTCCAGGTCTGGGGGTTCCAGTCCGTCGGCGGCGAGCGCAGGTACGTACGGAATATCGTCGTGGCCAAGGCGAACAAGTTCGTCAACTTCAAGATGGTCTACGATTGGGTGCCGGAGTAAATGGGTGGGCGTGGAGACGCAATTCTGCGAGGAGCTGGCACGGGTTCGCATGCCGATAGATATGGAATTGCGGGATATAGGAGTACCTATAGGTGAACATGACCTTTCAATTGAATTCCTTTCCAGGATACATCATGTCAAAGCTGAGAGCTTGGCTTCATGATCAAATTCAATTCGCTTCTATTAGTGATTTGTTGAATGAAAGCCAAAGATCCCTAGCTCATTTGAGGTGTTGAAAACCTCTACGAATGCCTAATATCAAACTCGAGCCTGGTGTGATAAAACGCCCCTTGATAGCGCCGTCCCTTCCTCACAATAAACAATCTGCTTATCATGCTCGTATAATGCCCCCATCAGCCCACGTGGCTGAGGCCGCTTTTCTGGTATCCCTATTCTCACCCTGCCACCAAATCACGCCGGTCTCCTCTTGACGAACTCCTCGAGGTCACTCCGCGTAGCCACGCCCAGAACGAACCTCCTATTCTCATCCGTCACGACCGCAAACTCCTGCTTCTGGCCGCCGCTCGCGCCGCCCTCGAAAAACTCCTCGAGCTCCTCGAGCGTCGTGGCCAGGGTGATGACCTTGTACTTGCGGCCCCTGCGCTCGAAGTGGGCCATGGCCTTCGACACGGGGTCCTGCTGGTTCACCTTGCCGGCGTCGAGCTGCGCCTGCAGCACGGGGATGGAGATGTAGCCCAGCAGCGCGCGGGTGTCGGCGTCGACGATGGTCAGGTGCGTGTAGTCGCGCTCGAAGGCCGAGATCAGCGCCAGCGAGATGGGGTCCGACGGGTTGAGGGAGAGGGCCGAGGGGGGCTCGAGGTCTTGGACCGTTGCCTGTGCGCGCGCAGGGTTGCGTTAGCTTTGCTGGCTCTTGACCAAGGGTTTGGATGGCTGTATGAAGACATGACTTGGTCTTGCGATATTTATAAAGTCTTCTTGCGCTTGATCGAATGGATTGCAGTTTATTCCATATGCTATATAGGGTACTGTTTCAGACAAGGGGTAACCTCACTCCTCTATATCGTGATGACCACTTCGAGACGAACGGCGTGCCCCCGAGCGGCGAGGGGCCGATATGCGTCGAACCCTTGATCGCATGCGACATTATAAGGGATGTACAATGGATAATGGGGTAAGATCGTAGCGTATTAAATCTGGAGGGCAGTGAGCTTCACTTGGCGACAGCCTATATGCTTTAACAGCGTTCTACCTAGTTATGGATACGGTTGAGTTGTAGTTATTTTCAGTTTGCTTCGGGTTTCGGCGGGACTAAAGCTGAAGATTATCAAAAGCACGTTAGGCGGGGCACTCATCAACTTAATCATCACCCCACTACTAATTACTGCTCTGAGTACGTACTTCGTATAACTACAGTACCCCGGTAGAACCGCCGGGAGACCTGAAAGAACAATATTCCTATCAATCTTCATCCTTCTGATCGTTAGATACCCAATAATTCATGTACTAATCTGCACAGCGGTAACTCTGAGTGCATCAAAGTATTTAAACTCGGTAGAGACTGGTAATCTTAAAAAAAAAGAGACAAAAAGAAGAGCTCATGCAAGTGCTTAATATTTCCTGCTGTAGTTTCAACCACCATACCCGCTGTATCGGATTGCCAGGCCGTTAATTGGCTAAAGCTCCCCCTACTCCTGGGGTATCCTGATCCTGCCCGGCCCCTCAGCCCCTCCGACGTACCAACGCGAGCGCAAAGAGGGAGGAAGGAGCAATTGGATTGGACTGCGACAGGAGGTATTAATTGTCCTTATCTCCGGATCTCCCTCCTCTCTTCCATTCTTCCTATTCCCTGATCACGTCTTTCAGCCTCCTGCGACATCTTTTCTTTTAGACGTCTAGCCTTTGTGTAGCGGCAGCTTCTTGTTCTTCTCGGTGCGTTGCTCTTTCATTGTTGCAGTATTTGGGAATTGGAATTGCGACCGATCTTCATCTCAACCGGCGCGTGACTGCGAAACTCAATTGGCAAGACGGTACGGTACCCTAAGAGCTACAACATCTCATACTATTCCACCTTCGCATCGAAGCTCTATAGTATATGAATATAGAGTACTTCATCTCACGCGATACCTATGAACCTATCGATGTAATCGCTAGCATATATACTGACCTAGTAATCAAAGACATTCATTAGAAAACACAATGTCGTACTTATTTCCCAATCAACATGTCCTTCATCAGACCTTCGGCTCCCCGTTAAAACCCGGGATCCGGAGTGGTCCCGCTACAAAAGCCACGCCGTTTCAGGCCCGCCCGGAACTTTACGGTGCTTACTCCGTCGTCGACGACGCGAAAAACAAGGCCCAGAAACTGAGCGCCGAAGCTCAGCTAGAGTTCGACAAGGCCAGCAATAAGGTTCAAGCTACCGCTGGAAAGCAGTTGGAGCTATACACCCCCACATTCTATGCCGCCGCGACATTCGGTGGTCTTCTCGCCTGTGTAAGTCCAATAAGACCCACATCGCTAGGATGAAGAGCTATATCTCACGACAAATAAATATAGGGTGTGACCCACACGGCCGTGACGCCTCTAGATCTCGTCAAGTGTCGTCGGCAAGTGGATTCGAAGCTGTACAAGGGCAACTTCCAGGCGTGGGGCACAATCCTGCGACAGGAAGGCTTCGCGGGTATCTTCACCGGCTGGAGCCCCACGTTCTTGGGCTACTCGGCACAGGGCGCCTTCAAGTACGGCTGGTATGAATACTTCAAAAAGAAGTACTCGGATCTCGCGGGCCCCGAGAACTCGTACAAGTACAAGACGGTCCTGTACCTGACCGCCTCGGCATCCGCCGAGTTCCTCGCCGACCTGGCCCTGTGCCCCTTCGAGGCCGTCAAGGTCCGCATGCAGACGACGATCCCGCCGCCATACAAAGGCACCTTCGACGGCTTCAGCAAGATCACCGCCGCCGAGGGCTTCGGTGGTTTATACAAGGGTCTCTACCCGCTCTGGGGTCGCCAGATCCCCTACACGATGATGAAGTTCGCGTCGTTCGAGACCATCGTCGAGAAGATCTACGAGCGCCTGCCGGGCCAGAAGAGCGACTACGGCAAGGGCGCCCAGACGGCTGTCTCCTTCAGTGGTGGTTACCTCGCCGGTATCCTCTGCGCCATCGTCTCTCACCCCGCCGACGTGCTCGTCAGTAAGCTCAACGCCAATCGCAAGGCCGGCGAGGGGTTCGGCGCCGCGGTCGCCAGAAACTACGGAGAGATGGGTTTCATGGGTCTGTGGAACGGTCTGCCCGTGCGAATCGTCATGATTGGTACTCTCACTGGTCTGCAGTGGATGATCTACGTGAGTTTTCCTATTTCTTCGATACCTTACCTAGTATCATAAAATATTCCCTTAACAGATATGCTAACGATGTTTTTTTTTAGGACTACTTCAAGATGTGGATGGGCTTCCCGACGACGGGAGGAGCCGCGCCGCCCGAGAAGAAGTAAGGGGAAAGTAAGAAGTCCCCAAGGTGTCGACGTAGGTAGATGGATGGGGGTCTTACAGCATCTACCAATGTGCGACACTACACCGCCTACTTTGTGGCACTTCCAGTACATATACAGTTGAGATAGGGCCGTGGCATTGATATTTGGGCGTTTGCGATAACTTGAATGCTGCCCTGCCTCGTTTTCCTAGCAAGTTCCTTCAGTTTGGCAAGATTCCACAGTGTTTTCCTTTTGAATTGAAACATTATTATCGCGTGCTTGGTTCTGCGTTAGTGTTGATCCAATTTATCTAGCTATGGATAGGCCACGCGTTCGATCTATAGGTAGGTGACTATCTGACGTCTTGTGTGACGAAAGGCGCAACAGACCAATGCCGATAGATGTGTTCTACAAGGGGCAGATTGGTAACGCAACTAACTATGTACATACTGAGGTACCTAGGTATACCCTGAATTTCTTTGATCTGATAAGAATGCAAGGTTACTCAGAATGGGACGGCGTGGGAGGCTCCCCGAATGTCATGCGAAACCCCGATCTCCGGATAGCCGAAAACCTGTTAGGCCTGCATAGAGCATATAGAGTTGCAACGACTGTAAAAGGAAAAAAGTAGAGATAGGTCAAGTTACAGATATGGGAGTGAGTTTCCACCTTGACGGTGCGCAGATGGTTCAAAGATATCTACCTTAGGTAGGGCAAAAAACTCGGCGCGGCTGGGACGTGCTCCGGGGGGAACTCGAACCCGAAAGAGGTGCTGTATTTATGAATTATATGTCTTTGCCTGGGGAGGCGGGGGAGGGGCGTTTGCGACATGTAATTATTAAATGCAATTTAACCCGAAAATACCTGGTATCCTGAGAAATACATCGGACTTTTTCTACTATCACCTTATGTATGTAATAGAATTAAACTAATGCAAAGTCCCTGGCTAGTAGTAGACATACATATATCTTTAGGTACTTAATTACATATGCATTCCGCCCTCAGATAAAATGCCCATATGATTCAAGACGCAGCAATATGATCTCCATCTTCTGATAGGTCTGGTCGACTGTGGCGTTCTCACCGTGTTATATCTATAATAAGAGAACAGGAGGGGTATTATTATGGAAAATGCGCCTATCAGCAGAGCGGGGTATTTAGCCCAGTTGGCGGTTGGCTGCATCTTTGTCTCTTTCGAAAAAAAGCACCTCCTCACCTGCATCGTCTGGCGTCAGCTTTTGGGTGGCACGCATACGGATAGCAGCCCCGCGATGGGGACGGCTACCCTTCTAGAAGGACATTTTCTTATTAAGGCTATTGCAGCCCGTCGAGCCCTTGCAGGCCACATGGGCTTGGAGAAGGGCAAGTGGCTGTAGGGCAGATTTTTGGGGTCACGCCACGGCCATCTGCATGAAGTCATCGCGCGTTTCCGCAGAAGGGGGAGGGGTGCACACCTGCACTTCGCTCGTGACAGGTTGGCTCGTTGGTTGCTTTCTCGATGCAAGACGGCGCTTTCTCGGTTCTGTCGACGTGCAGATCACCTGGGTAGATATGTATTCGGCCAAGAGTTGCTTAGCACAGTGACAAGAAAACAAAAGAAAGCTTGGAAGCGATGCTAGCGGGAAGAGTACGTAGGGTCCATTCGTAGCTTAATGCCCCGACGTGCGGCTTTTTACTGACTTGGCTTCTAGGCGTGCGTATCATCATCGCAGAAAACCAAGCCTATTAAAGAGATTCGGTAGAGGAATAATCGTCGGTAGAAGAGAACATAAATCTTGTCGTGGATTAGTCGCAGCTTATGTGAGTATAATTCAGAACAAGAGGATTCGGCCGACACGCATTCGTCAACACCTGCAGGACCGCATCCAGGATCATGCATATAAAGCGCACGATTTTTTGGGGGTTGGCATGCAAGCCATACAGACCATCCTTTTAAGCGCTGTTTCGGCAACAAATTTTAAAAGGGTAAGTGGGGTGTTACTCCAAGCTTTTTTGACCAATCAGATATAATAGATCATTGAATTATGGAATCAGGCCCATCTTCTTTTCTAATCGTAAACTCACATAGTAAAGCCGCAACAACAAATGTAATAATAAGCTATATATAAAGAGTTATTAGAATTATAATTAGCATGTCAAATTTCTTCGAGTTTTTTCCGTTGGAAATTGGCTGAAATCTCCAAATCCTTTCTTATATGCTAGAAATTCTATTGAATATGATTAGCTAGCCCGTTCAAGACTCGCCCCCACTAATTACCCTTTTAAAATTTGTTGCCGAAACAGCGCTTAAAAGGATAGCTGTTCTGGTCAATAGAGATGCCTGCCAATATGTCCGTCATCGCGGTCGTTGGCGCTAAAACCCCACAAAATTCGATAACCACATTGCTTCTATTCCGTAGTTTGTACTACAAGACTGCGCCAGCCGTACAAGGAACCGATGTCTCGTGTTGGAGCGAATAAGCCTGACATGACCTGCGGGAAGGGAAAAGGCGTATTACAGTCTTACCGCCATGGCGATCATGGCAGTGCTACACCACAGCATCGGACGATTCCGTAGTAACAGTAACACTGCGGTGTCAAGTTCATGACGATTATCCTAGATGACAGTTAGCGATGTTAACGTTGAAACGGGGAGCGAAGTTCGCGCGGTATCCGTAGCATCGGGACCGGTCGTGTTAGTAGCGTTGCGATGATCACCTGCCCCTTCAAGTTTAGATCCTCCAACGGTCAAACCACAAAGCGACAAACTGTGCTTGGCCTGAGCTTGAGAGCATGGCAAGTGGAGCTTAGCGAGACATGGGTTATAATAATTTGAACCTCCTGCATATCTCCAGCCTGGTATTCAGATTCAGGTATTTGGTCTACCTACTCCCAGACTGGATGCCTCCGGTAACCCCCACTTGGATGATCTCGCCGCTTGCCAATGCGACGTCAGCTCTTGATAGTAGTAGTACGAAGTAACCTAGTCAGTTCCGATGTCTCCGTCGCAGTAAGAAATATCTAAGCGAGAAAACCCCGAGAGGAACATCAAGGTAGATGGCGTAACAAAGAAGAAATGTCGGGCTGGGAGAAGAGGAGACGATTCGACCCTTATATATTTTGATGAATGGCGAATGAATCGACAATCAGCCTGTCGGGGTCTCCAACTCCATCGCGTTAGGTATGGAGAATCCCACCTTTGGGAAAACTGCCGAGTTTGGAATTGAGTCGAGAGCTTGACTGATCGATGTACTACTGCAGGCGAAGTTCAATGGTCGAAGGTCTCTGGGAAAACTCAGGAATTTTTATATGTGCCAGGCAGTTTGAGTGAGACCTGTAATACATAGTAAGAATTGAGTTAGCGCCTACGTCGTCTTTTTTATTTCTGAGGTCATTCTCGTGAATTCAAGCTCAACCCAACTCTACCTAGGTAGATACAACTCTCACCTCATCTAACTTGACGCATATCCGAAGACCTGCAAGACTCGTCGCCCAAAAGACCTGGCGATGACCTTTGCAAGCCCTGGAGCTAGAGCTCCAACATGTTACACACAACGCGCTTATTCGAATTCGAATAAAGAACCGTTGCCTCCGCCTGAACTTGTGGAGAAATAGCGTATGTACCTACCTAAGTCTGTGTTAGTGCGGAAACGGGGTCTATCTTACCCCATCTTTTGAAATACTCCAGGCCCTTTTTCCCACCTAAATCGCGGCGCTGGGGTTTTCTTCAGGGTTGTCCACAAGATTCGTTTACTGGCCTGTCCACTGGCCGCAGTGAACCCAATGACCTATCCAAGCTACCAAGACCTACCTGGGGCAGTAGCACCGTCAGCAGCGCGACCACACCCGGCCATACTTCCGGCTCCTCCCAATGCATCCCGTCCGATCGAATCCTTCTTCATCGATCCAAAGCAAGTCACTCGCTTCGTCCTTCAATTCTTCGCCTCGCTCCCCCTGGAGATATTTTCACTTGGACAATATTCATCGCTTATTTCACAGGTTTTATCGTCAAGTCCTGTTGTTCGAATTCCACCTACTGGTCGTGTCAACTAGTAATACAAGTTGCCGGCCTTTTCGAGACTTATATCAGCCCATTCCCACCGAGGCTACCTATACATACTTGGTTGATGAGTCCGAAGGATTCGGCTACTGGAACTACGAATAGACCTAACCCTATCTTCGACATAGAAAGTACAGCTTACGAACCACCATCATATACCATCTCCACTAGCATTCTTCCCAATATCTGAAGTTCCACGTCGTCCGCGAATTACTCCTTCGAATGACTGTCGCTATCGATTCCGCTCGTTCCCCCTCGTTCTTGCTGATCTCCCGCCGTGCTCCGACGCTGGCTTGTGTCGATCAAACCTGCGCTAGATTTGGAACTCGGTCGCATATACCTTCACGATGTCTAGCTTCCTGACTAAATGGAAACCCAGCGGTGCTGTAAGTCCTTGGGTTTTGTTTCAGGATTGTTGGAGGGCGTCTTCTGAGCGTAGAATGCCCTGGCGCCCGTCTCGAACGTAAATAAGCGGTTGGACACGCTGACGTAGCAATAGGCGACCTCTACTTCGGCAAGCAAAGATGCGCAAAAGAAAAAAGAGGAACCTGCGCCAGAGGTAACACCGTTGGAGAAAATGCTCGTAAGTGCCGGCGCACTTCGGCAAGACGGTAGCGATAAGTTCTTTGGCATGGAGAATGTAAGTTTCGCTCGCACATCCTGGCACGCTACTGTAGGGACGATGCTAACGCCGACTATATAGTTTGGTAACACTTGGTAATGACTGTGTTTTCTTCCCGAAAGTATTATTTCTGACCTCGATGTAGCTACTGCAATTCGATCGTCCAAGCACTCTATTATACCGTACCATTTCGAGAACAGGTCCTTAATTTTCCTCCATTATCGCCCTCAGGTACGCCAAACGGAACTCGACCCAGGGTAAATGTCCAGATCCGTGCCCCGGCCACCAATGGCGCGGCCTATGGCGGTGCGAACGCGAAGAAGTCAAGTACTGCAGATGCGATGGAGAAAAGGAAACAGATTAACTCCGGGCAGCCTCAAGCAGTCCGACCGGAGGATAAACCCGACACGCCGGAATACAAGAAAAAGCAAGCAATGCTGAAGGGCCCCATATTAGAACTGGCGCAAGAAAGCTTCGAGACTTATGGCATGGACGAATGCACATTCACCGGCCTCAGAGACATATTTATGACGCTGGTTGACAGCTCTGTTCGCACAGGGGTTCTCAGCCCGCAGCGCTTTCTTGAAATTTTCAAGCGTGACAATGAGATGTTCCGAAATTCGATGCACCAGGATGCCCACGAGTTCTATGGACTCGTCCTGAACGATGTCATCTCAAATGTTGAAAGTACTGCTAGACGGCTACTAAAAGAAGAAGCGCTTCTTAACAGGGATGGCCTGGAGGAGTCGCTTGGAGCTGCTCTAGGGGCAATCGCAAAGACGACTCCAAATGGTACCAACTCCCCCGGGACAGGCTGGGTACATGATATTTTCGAGGGAGTATTAACATCCGAGACGAAATGCCTCACGTGTGAAACTGCTTCACAGCGCGACGAGACGTTCCTGGACTTGTCGATCGACTTGGAAGAACATACCTCGGTGACCGCTTGCTTGCAAAAGTTCTCAGCGGAGGAGATGCTTTGCGAGAGGAACAAGTTCCACTGCGATCATTGTGGAGGCCTGCAAGAAGCTGAGAAGCGTATGAAAATCAAGCGCTTACCGAAGGTCTTAGCGTTACATCTGAAGAGGTTCAAGTATACGGAAGACTACAGCCGATTACAGAAACTATTCCATCGCGTAGTGTATCCTTACCAACTGAGGATGTTTAACACGACAGAGGACGCCGAAGACCCGGATCGACTCTACGAACTTTATGCGGTTGTCATACACATTGGCGGTAACGCGTACCATGGACATTACGTCTCAGTCATTAAAACGGAAGATCGAGGCTGGCTTCTATTTGACGACGAGATGGTGGAACCGGTCGATAAGCATTACGTCCGTAACTTTTTCGGAGACAAGCCCGGTATGGCTTGCGCGTACGTGTTATTCTACCAAGAGACGACTTTCGAAAAGGTACGAGCGGAACAAGAAGCGGAGGGTCTTGAAGAAGTCAGGATAGCAAGCGAGAAGGCTGGCGCCGCCCAAGAGAATGGCCACACGAACGGGCACGTTTCCAACTTATCGAGGCAGCAGACGCAGCCAATTCGACCAACCATGGAGCCTGAAGGGTTAACCACTCTAGACCATGCTGCTACAGCACCCGATATGGTTATTAGCCCAACCGCGTCACTGCCTGTAATACCACAACAAATTGACGAAGACGTACCACCTACTCCAGTGCTTCCGACTAGGGTAAATACGCTTAAGGGGGCAGTAAAATCGAAGGAAGACAGGAATCGAGAGAAGAAGGAAGCTAAAGCCCAAGAAAAGGCACGAAAGCTTGCAGAAAAGGAAGAACTTAAGGCTAAGGAAAAGCAGCGGAGAGAGAACGTAGAACGGATACGCGAGGCTCGGCGGACCGAGCAGGATGATTTGCAGAAAGCTCTCGAGGCAAGCAAGAAGATGGCGGAAGAAGAAGACGCCAAACGTAAAGAGCAGGATGACAGCGTGCCATCGCTGTCGAGGTCGCACAGAGGTAGTAGGACAATGTCCAGAAAGAGTTTCGGATTTCTTAACAAGGACCGGATGAAGCGGGACAGCGGAGAGGTGGTGGAAAACGGACAGAATGGCGAGAGCGCGGTAGCAAGCCACGACAAGCCAGAACAACAGTCTAAGCTCAAGAAGAGCTTCAGTTTCAGCCTGGGGCGGAAGAAGAGCCATAGCAATATCTCTTGAGGCTGCTCATTAGCCGGAGTCGGGGGAGTTTTTCTTTCCAGCAGGGGACAGCTGCCTCGGTGTCCCACCAAAACAACGTGGACGGGCGGGTATGGCATATATGGAGTTCTGGGAGCATCAAAAGATGTACGACGGTTCTTGAAAGCATTTACGAAGGACAAAGCACCAAGGCCATACATAATTCCGAATCGGATATTCTGTAAGAGAAAAGGAGGGGGATTCATCGCTACAGCGGCTGCATTTCCCATCCTGTACTACATAACGAGCCGGGGTTGCTAATGTTGTGATGAGCATTGTGTACAATAAGGCCGGGCGTGGAAGGATGAGGCCGGGTACTGCCTCTACTAGCAGAGGAATGAGTGAAGATAAGCTCAACTGCCAGCACTCCGACCAAACCTGATCGCAATATGAATTAAGTCCGCATATGGCGTGGTATTGCTCTTTCGACTCCTGATCACAGCTACACCTTTGCTAAGGTTATCTGTTCTCGATCATATCCCGCCAACCTATGTTCATACACCTGAACGCCTGCCTTGAATATGCATGTCCTTATGTCCTCATCGTATTATTTCGTGGTGTTTGTTTTCTTTCCCCTTTTCCTTGTCTAGCCCAATACCAGCTCGTAGGTTATTATTAACGTATTGATGGCTATTAACGGAACTATTTGCTTCCTCGTCAGCATGCTCATGGTCTTCTGTGCGGGTAGCTTTCGGGGGCAACATCGTACTCCTCATCAACGTCCGTACGCTCGCGATCAGGTTGATTACTTTGGCCTTCGCGCTCTGGGAATCGGGACCGGCGCCGAATGCGGGATCGTAGGAGGCGGACGACAGGTTTACTGGTAGCAAACAAAGAAGATTAGCATCTGCCGACACGTACATAAAGACGTAGGAACGAAAAATATATATGTGTTTGCTTTGTGCGTACGTACTGCGTGCGAGGAAGCGGTCTTCGGATAGGATTGCGATGGCGTTCACGAGTAGGACGGAGACTGGTTTGAATCGAGTTAGCTGTTGCTGCTGCTGCTTGTGCTGCTGCTGCTGCTGCTGCTGCTGCTGCTGCTGCTGCTGCTGCTGCTTGTGCTGGAGCGCACTGGTGCTTTCTACTTACCGTAGAGGAAATTCCCGAGGAGTAACATTTTTGGCAGACTGGAGAATGTGTATCTGGGAGGATGGGCGGCGCAACTTGGTAATGGCGAATGTTGTACTTGGGAATAGGTTAGCAGAATAGGGACAGGTGTCGGCGGTGCGGCGCCGGGTTGGTAAAAGCTGCCCCGGCTCGAGGGCTGCAAGTAAAGGTACAGAGGTACGTACTCAGGGTCCACTCGACGGGTCCACTCGACGGGTGAAACTGTGGCGGTGCAGAGACTTACAGAACACGGTCATGTCTATGTACGTAAGGAGATTAACAAACTTCATAATGAGTTGATTTGAATCACGAAAAACAGCAGGTCTGTCAATAATGTATATGTGAAAACCCCGAATAAGAGAGTCGATGATTCGTGCCACTCTTTCATGGGCCGTTACTTTTCCGCGACACTGCGCGCACCCGGCTTCACTTTGAGCATACCGGTATTCCTCAGGACTCAGGACAAGTTGGAATTTCGAATCTCCTAAACTTGCCCCTTTTATTGTTATAGTGATATACAAGATGGGGGTACTCGGTACGACAAGAACTCATCACATCTATATCTGCAATGAAAGAACAATAACTAATTATGGCAAAAGACTTATCATTGTCTCTGGCAATACCCGCCCTGATTGTGATACATCTCCTCGTCGCTCCCTACACCAAGGTCGAGGAGTCTTTCAACATGCAAGCCACCCACGATATCCTAGTGTACGGGACACCCACCAAGGATATCTACAACCGGCTCTCTTCTCGATACGATCACTTCGACTTCCCTGGCGCCGTGCCTCGAACCTTTGTTGGTTCTATCATGTTGGCAGGGTTCAGCCAGCCTATTATTGCCTTAGTAGGCTTCCAGTATGCGCAGCTCATCGTGAGAGGTGTGCTGGGGCTTTTCAATGCGGGGGCCTTGATCATGTTCAAGTCCAACGTAGAAAGAGCATTCGGGAGGCCAACGGCAAGGTGGTATGCTCTGTTGCAGCTAAGCCAGTTCCATGTCCTGTTCTATGCTTCTAGAACACTTCCCAACATGTTTGCTTTCGGCTTGAGTAAGTAGCCAGCCGTAAGCCCCCACTAGATATCTTACATGTTGACGTTTGACAGCAACGATGGCGTTCTCGCAGCTGATTCCACACCCAGACGGGAAGATGCGGGCGTGGCGCTACAGAGTAGCTATTGCGAATTTAACCATGGCCGCCGCCGTTTTCAGATCGGAGTTGGCTATTCTTCTCGTGACCGTCACGCTCTACGGCCTTACTCTTTCTCATGTCTCGCTGAGGCGGGTCATCCATACTTTCATCCTCTTCTTCGTCATTAGTTTACTATCGACGATATCGATTGACTCGTATTTTTGGCAGAAGCCGCTGTGGCCGGAACTATGGGGGTTCTATTATAACGCCATCCTCGGCTCTTCCTCCGAATGGGGCGTTTCCCCTTGGCATTACTATTTCACCTCTGCCATCCCTAAGATCCTCACCAATCCGCTGAGCTCGGTCGCTCTAATCCCCTACGCTCTCTGGAATACCGGCACGAGGAAGCAGGTTCAGCCGTTACTGATACCGAGCATGTTGTTTGTAGCGATATACTCCCTGCAACCGCACAAGGAGGCGCGCTTCATCTTCTACGTCGCGCCGCCGCTGACAGCCGCGGCGGCCCTGGCGGCAAACTACGTCTTCACCCGCCGGGGCAAATCCGCCGTCTTCCTGCTCGCCTCCGTCGCGCTCGTCGGCTCCGTACTCGTCTCGTTCGGCATCAGCACCGCCATGCTCGCCATGTCGTCCCTCAACTACCCTGGCGGCGAGGCCCTCGCGGAGCTGCGTGGCCTCATCGCCGCGCCCTCGCTCTCGTCCTCGCCCGACCTGCAGACGGTCGTGGTGCACACCGACGTCCTGTCCTGCATGACGGGCGTGACGCTCTTCGGCCAGCACCCGCACCGGCCCACCGACCCGCGGCCCACCGCCGGCGAGATCACGTTCAACTGGGACAAGACCGAGGACGCGGGCGCGCTGCGTAACCCCGAGTTCTGGGAGCGCTTCGACTACGTGCTCGCCGAGGACCCGGCGAAGCCCATCGGCCCGTGGGAGACGATCGGCGTGGTGGAAGGGGTTGCCGGGGTCGAGTTGATGAAACCGGGCACCTCGCAGACGAGGGGTGACGTCGAAAGCGGCCAAGACAGAGTATTTGGCAGAGGGGCCCTCGTGAGACGTGTTAAGGAGGCTGTGAGACCGCTGACGGGCGGGTGGTGGATTGGGCCGAGGATGGAGCCGAAAGTTCATATTCTCAGAAAGGTGCGCGAGGGCCAGGCTAGACGAGCTGTGACGGAATGAATACTGCGTGCCACTATGTAGTACTGCTGTAATTGCTAGGTACATGTATTCTCCAGGTCGATAGATAGCCTGAAAACAAATGGTCTGATTGCCGAGAATTAGAATTGTCTATTCCTAATAGGTATAGCTACACGGCCCGCGCAAACTACAACGGCTGCGAACAGGGAGTTTGGGAAAGGGTCTGGAGTCTCCGAAGGGACTCTGTGTGTGCTGTTGTACAAGATAATACGCCACTGCTGACGGGACGCTACGATAATATGGTAGGCGACGAGACACCAGCCCGGATTGGCTGAATCATTTGTGAGACCGTCCCAGTCTGACATGTCAGACCAGATCGATGCTACCTAGCCGGCCAGCGTAATCTCGCCTCATGTATAGTTCGAGGCGATCCACAAGCCTCACCTTATATATACTGACGTTGAGCTTGAAATTGAGCTCGTGTAAGTGGGTTTCTCTAAGGATGCTGCTATAGGATAGGGCATTGGAAGGATTTGGTAATCTGGATAGTACTCCGTATAGTAGTAGTAGTCTCCTCTGTACCCGCTGACTTAATTAAAGTATAGGCCATAGGTCAAGCCCCAAGCTATGCATTCCATATAAGCGCAGACTTGAGCATTCCCATTACACATGAATAAGTTCAACGTGGTTAATTATAGGAGAAGAGACGGATATCATCAGTTGAATTGTGTGAGCAAGTTACGGAATGTGGACAGAAAGCTAGGCTAATTGATACGTGAGTAATTCGTGTGAGGACAAGGTTAGCGACACTACGTAAGATATATATATATATATATAGTAGGTATACAAGGTGTCGGTGGATGAGATGAGGATGATAGGCTATTGCTAATACGTGGATGATGCACCTAGGACCCGGTAGTGTTTTATAGTCTTGATGCCAGTTCGAAACCAAGGAGACAGAGATCAATCCAGGCTAACCTAGGCGATTTATACGCGTAGAGGATGATCTGCCGCCTTGTTCGCCTAAGCTGTAGGGCCGCTGCTTAAAGTGTTCAGGTGGTGATATAAATTTAGTCTATTTCAGGTACGTTGGTAGAACGATTGAAGCAGTTGAGGACTGTCATCCAGCCGTTGTTGGCTAACTAAGATTAGGTAGCACTTGGGTATTTCGTACTCGTCGTTAGTTGACCTTCGTATGGCTTTGGGATTGCAGGCAAAGGCTTGCTTGAGTGTACTATGTAGGGCTTGCAGGGATTGTCCTTGGGTTACCAAAAACAGGGGTAGCCCCTGTGCCTCGATAGGTGGGTGCACCACATGGGGTCCAAGGGGTCCAATGCTGCTGTCAGGGGCTGATTCAATTCGTCCGTAAGCGTACTAACGCGTCCGAATCGAGGTAACTTTGGGTAGTAACTTGGGCGGCTGGGTGACTAGCGAGCACTGGGGTACCCCCCTTTTGCATCTAACGGATACAACCTAACGTCTTAATTCATACTTTATGGGATGCTAGCTGTCTTACATACATATCGTATCTACACTATCTTACCGGCTTGGGTACCTGATTAAATATAGATTGGCCTGATTAATTATAGATTGGACAAAGAAGACCGAGAACCTCACCTATGAGGTTTGAAGCTGCATTCACCTTCTGCACATCACATGTTCATAGCCTTATGGAAAAGGAGTCGTGAAAGACAAGGAGCCTGTTAAGAAATTTGGGCCTTCAGCAGCGGGCTCCTAGCTGTCTCCAGCTTTGTCTCCAGTACATGCACCAGTATGTACCTGAAACTGGCCGATCTGCACCACCAATTCATAGCGACGCGCTCTTCTAATTTGCTCGGCTTCGGCCCTCCCTAATCTCAAATAAAACAAGAAAAAAAAGGTCAACCGCCGGGTGACACACGACACATCCACGACACATCCACGATACACGACATATGCATATGCGACTTTGTCCAATTCCAACAGTTGGTTTTACTTGTGCACCTTAGGGAGGACAAAATAACGAAGTACATCACTTTATTGTCGGTCGCATTCCTCCATTTCCTGCCCGCCAGCCCACCCACTCCGGTACTTTATAGTGGGTAACAGCACCTGAACTACTGTAGCTATCCTGCTGCGTGCGGCGCCTTGTCACTGAGGTTGTGTGCTTTATCATTACTCACATTTCACCCTTCCAACCCTTGGTCGGTGTATGGCGATCCCAGTCGAACTAAGCACTACAATTTCGCTTTCTCGAACAAACTCGGGATACTGTGGACCGCCGTACGCTGTAAACAACCTACTTCCACGGCAACTCCTGACAGATCTTCAAAACATAGCCATCCGTACTACTGGGACCAACGCACGCCTGCAAACCGGGCACTGGGCTCGCCAATTATTTTTGGAACCTTTTCCATCCAACACTGGCCCGGTGCACGAGACCATTGACAACTACTCAACGTAACTCCAAGGGCTGAAAGCACAGCAGATTGATGGTTTCTCTAGACACATGTTGTTGTACCCCGCTAACCAACGGTCGAAGATGGAGAACGATACACCTGCAGAGAGCGGTCGCCGGCGAGATCGTTTGATGGGAAAGTTGTTCGGCAGCAGCAGTGTTTCAAGAGAGAGGAAGTTAACTAATGAAGAGAGCGCAAACGAGATCTCCGACTTCCTTGGTCACCCCTCGGACAGGTTGATGGTCTCTCATCCCCTCCCTCCACCGCCGCCCACAGCACCACGAGGCCCGCCATCCCTCGCCCTCGACACCTCCAAAGCCAGTCGCTTCCCGCAAACTCTAGATGTCGAGAATAGATCTCAACAGAGCCTTGCCCAGCGGGCACGGTCGCGCAGCCCACCACGCCCAAGAAAGCACAAAGGACTTACTGTTCGCTTTGCCGAAACCTACCCCGAGATTATCGGCGAAGGAGGCGATGAATGTCAGACGGCAACCGAAGAGATTGGTCGTAGGAAGAGATCGAAATCGGCCCCGCTAGCTGCGCCTATCCCCCCGACTAAGGAGGGTCATCAATATGCAAGACAGGTGGGAGCTTTTCAAGAAGTGACAAAGAAGGATGACGAGTTTATACCCGGTCCGATACGCAGGACGCAGACTGGTTTCAGCACAATCTCGGATTCCCGCTCAGATGAGCCGGGACCGGCCCCTATTACGTCTCCCGAGCCCCCTAAACCCCGTACTCTTCCTGCAGGTGAACCAGTGAAGTCTCGCTTTTTGGGTACCGACAATCGAATGGACGAGAACCGTCGTTCATTCATCGAGATCCATCAACAGCAGCAGCGACAGGCTGAGGGGATGGCATTTGCAGAAGCGATGAGATCTAATAGCACCAACTCGCACCACGAGTGGGATGACCAGACTTCTTCTCCCGAACCTGTCCGAGATACACCGTCACGCCGTAAGAATATGCCGATACCCAAGATGCAGGAACCGCTCCCCCCTCCGGAAAGATCGCAGTCTCACCGACAGCCACCGTTACAGGATTCGATTTCTGCGGTTTTACGAACTCAGTCCACGAGGACGCCCATGAGATCGCCCGTGCAGCAAGGACTGGCAAAAAGCCCTTCTATCAGATCACCTTTACCGCCACCCACCCAAGGACTACCACAAATCCCAACTTCGAGGAATAGGTCTCCTTTACCACCGTTGCCCCCTCAAGATGCGCTCCCAGATTTTGATGACGAATCGGCCAAACTACACCGACCCGTTTCACCTGATGAGTCACGTCTAATCACTAGCCACAACGGCGGTAGCCCTTCATCTCTCTATTCTGATTCTATTCACTCCACCTCTGATATGTCTCATAAAGCCACGCCGATTACCCAGAATCCCGCATCTCGTGGATTTATGCCGCCTTCACCCGAGAAGACCAATCGTAGTCTCCACGATATAGTGGTCACGGCTGGCGATGATGCTTTAGAAGCGTTCATCAGTCGCACAAAGCACTTATACGAGTTGTTCCGCCTTCATGCCGAACAATACCGACCCCTAGGAGCCTCGCGGCCCGACGATATGTGCCGAGCTGCTCTTTGGTGGTTCCTGAAAGGCAGAACTTCGCTGGAGACCATTATTAGGAGTCGCCCAGCTGACCCAGATGAGACGCGGCACCTTATAGCGAGATACCAAGCTTTCACCGATTTAGCAAAGGGTTACTGGTTGATGGAGCAGGCACTTCCCGAAGTGGCGGATGGCAAATTTAGTCCCGTGGATGGGGAGTTGGGCGATGTTCGGCAAGCCTTGATACACAACCTGAGAAAGCTGTCTGGGTCTATGAAACGAAATGGATTGCTACCGCCCGAGGAGCCTTTCCTCCCCCAGACGATGGACAAGTCTATCTGGATAGAGTACCCCCCCATGAGCCAAGACATAATTGCTCTTCTGAATGGCTTCTGGGGCTCGGTTCTCGCCGCCAGCAGACAACAAGCTCGTTCTATGGATGCACTAGATGCCTTACCACTTGGCGACACTGCCAAATTCTTCAACTACGGTAGAGTTCAGGCTGATGTATATCTCATGGAGCAGGGGTTGGAGTCGACGCAGAATTACTTCCCCTGCATGTTATCGATTATTCGATCACAGACTGAACCTCACTTGAACTTCATCATTGCGAGCCAGAACGGCTCCATCTCGTTACGAATTCAGTCGGAGAAAGGTGCGGGTGCTACGTGGCAAGACGTTAAATGGAGGCCAGACGCCTGCTCGCTGGAAATAAAGCTACCTCGAGGTTTTATGCTCGCCATTCAGTGCTCGCAGCAAGACTACAAGATGCTCTGGAGTATGTATGATTTTAGTTCCAAGGTCCAATCTTACCTGTACCCACGAAAGGACGAATCCGTGAAGCACACGACGACACTTCGCGGCTTCCATTATTTTGATTCGAACCCCCAAGGAAGAACGTTCCCCAAGGACCCATTAGGCCAATGCGAGATAGGCTTATTTGAACGACTCCTAAAGGAAGGAAGCCCTACCGGTCCCAGGACATTCCATCGGGGTTTCCGGCTTGCAGTCGTGACTGGGCCCAGAATAAGGACGCTCAGTGGTGTGACGCATTTCTTCCCTCCCCAACTGCCTGTCCAATTCGCTATGCTGCGCGGAGATCAGCGCGCACCCATTCTTCAGTTGGACTTTAATGATGGGAAGGACAAAGGTCGGATGGTTCTAACATTCAACGACGACCACGAGCGTGAGAAGCTACTGAGGATGATTACCGGAACCTACATCCACCAAGACGAGGATGTCATTGCGGAGGTTCCGTTAGAAGGTATGCATATGTCAGAAGGGGTGGACGATACTAAAGGAGGCTACCCGGCTATCCAACGACTACCCTGGCAACGCGCACGTATTATCAACGATAAATATGCAGGTGATTCCCCGCCGACTGTTTTGGCAGAGAAGCTCAGAGTTGAGATCGAGTCGTTGGACAAGGGTGGAATCGGGGTGGTAGGGACTATCACAGATCGAGTCAACGTTGCACCTGGAGAGTTGAAGCTCAGACTAGGCACAAAGGATATCCTAACACTGCAGGCTCTCCGACAGCCACAGCTCGACATGACAGTTTCGCTGTTGGAAACGCATGTACCCCGAGACTCGCACCGCGAATTCGCAGGACTACAAAGCACTATCCAACGCAGCCAAACAGTGCGCACCTACAGATTCCCAAGCTTCAAGGATCTGCACGCATTCCAGGCAGGGCTGACGGGGTACTCGGTATTGTTCGACGGCATCGCCGCTGGTCTTAACATCTCCCGACGAAGGATGGTAGTACCCATCTACAAAAAGTGGGAAGCTGGTACTACGCGCGTTCAGGTGGTACAGCAGGATAAGACAGTACAGCTATTGGCCTTTTTCGAAGACTGGCATCACGGACAGTGCATGGGATTCGTGCTCAAGGGCACGGATGTGTTCGAATCATTCAGCCGAAATGGGAAAGCAGGTTTGAAACTAGCTGATGCTAAGTTTCCGCTCCCTCGAGTTCCACAAGAAGGCGGTGCGAAGACGGATGATATGGCGTTCCTGTGTCTGGATATGCCCGACTTTGCAGGAGAGCACGATGATATAACGATATTGTTTGATGATTCTTTTGGTAAGCTCTGCCGCGCTCTACATCTTTTGTATCTGTTCGAGCGCAAGACTAACAAGCCACTAGAGAGAGATAGACTCTGTTCGGTCCTACCCGCCCCAGTCAAGGGGTCGCGATTGAGTCGAGGTAGATAGGAAGCATTTCGTGAACAAGCAAGCACGTTTGAATGAGGACATGATTCATGGTAGAAAGAGTTCTCGTTTGGAGGCATTGCAAAAAAAAGAGAATATTTGCAAGCAAGGCTATGTCAAAAGATACCCCTTCCCAGTGGTTATTTGAGCAAAGGAATGGGGCGTCATGAAGATGCGCGAGAATTGGGGGCCGGATGCTTCTCGAGAAGCACAAGAAACGAAGGAGCCTAGCCGACGAGTGTTGAAGTCTTGTAGGTAGTCTTGGTTGGGGTTTTGAGAAGAGTCGGATCGCCTCAGCTTGCTTCCCACCTTGATAGGAAACTGAATTTACATACAATGCAATGAAACCATTTTCGACTAATACCGAAGTCATTGTTTCTTATCGATCTGGATGCCTAGCCACGAGATCTCTATCCAGCTGTTGGATGACTGGCTTATAATACACATCCGGCGTACGTCATCCATTCCCTAACCCTCGTGGTCTCCTATCTGGTGGCCCCCTACATAAGACTGCAGATTGCTACTTTGCGCCTCGGCAGCCCCTACGTAACTAGGCTGCCAAGTATAGGTAAGTACCTACTCTTCGTGCCCGAGGGCTGCTCACCGCATGTGGTCACTTGTATGGTCACAAATCACTTGGCTGCGGCTTACCTACATACAGAATTACCTGCAAGCACCGAGAAGTGATTCGTGTACTTCTTGACTGCGAAGGTCAGGCTTGCACATCTGTAGAAATACCGGTTACGGCATACGGAGAGAGTAACATATACTCTATATGTACTCAGTTAATTACCTACCTAGGTACCTAGGTATGCATATAGGTACTAGGTAGCCTGATCACATACGCTCAGACATATGTATTTATATGTGACCCTTTGTTGGCTTTAAGCACCTTTTTGTTTTTAGGCGCAGTCCCATGCTTCGGTTTTGTTCATCCACATATGTCATCCTCCTGATGATTTAAGAGGTAGTGAGGTCATCGTCTCAGCCCCCTGAGCCCCCCAAGGCATACCTACCCCGCCAATAATTAGGGGTAACTATACCCTGTAAGAAAGCAACCTTCTTCTATCGATAACGACCCGAGAGTTCGCCGGAGCGTGGGAGGGGTGTACATCATTATACACAGCCCCCCATCACCCTTACGTATTAGGTACCAGCAAGCAGCAGTACGTCAAGGCCAAAAAAGCAAGCAGGCATCGCATCAGACGCAGGCTACCTCTCAAGTTGCGGCTGTGACCCATCTAACCTAAGCCTTTGTTTCTTTTTACCAGTTTGTCAGAAAAAAAAACTAATCTTCCTGACTGTAATTGTCTCTTTTTAACCTTCTAACTAAAACGTCCCAGCGAAGAGCAAGAAAGCGAATTCGGATCCTCCCCTCCCCCCCGCCGAAGTATAAAAAGAAGGAAAAATTATGCACGCCGGAAAGATCACCTCGGGTCTGGGCCGTCGCCGCCGGACGCATTCGAATGCTAGTATGTGACGTATTGGGATATACAAACATATCTATCCTTTTTTTTTTTTTTTTTTTTTTTTTTTTACACTGCCTATTTTCTTTTCTGTAGTCCCCCATCAGGCTGTAGCTGGAAAAAAAGAAAAAAAAGAAAGGCAATGTTCGGTAGGGCTAAGAGATCGCTGACGTTTGGATCGTCTTGTCCAGGTAGCAAATCGTCTGGGGATGCCGTCGACGACGAAGATACCTCCATAATGGAGCCCGATCAGGGCAACGGTCAGTACATATTCAGGTTGACACGACTGGAAAGATTCCTTTCGATGGGACTGACCGCGCCGTAGTCCTAACTCATATCATATCCCAACTACGCCCTGGCGCCGATCTTAGCAGAGTCGTCTTGCCCACTTTCATTCTCGAGCCGCGAAGCATGTTGGAACGTATAACGAAGTGCGTACCTCGATATCTGAAGCCAATAGATAGGGATCCTGAAGATAAGGCTGACCTGGGTCGATTATAGCTTCATGTGCCATCCCGAGATGCTCCTCCCGATACCACATATCGACGACCCCGTCGAGCGCTTCGTCTCCGTAGTCAAGTTCTACCTCAGTGGTTGGCATATCAGACCACCGTATAGCTCCCATAGCTCCTTGTTTATAGCCCCGCGTAGTATCGACTAACGTATGGTCATAGGGGCGTCAAGAAGCCTCTCAACCCGATCCTTGGCGAGATTTTCTCCTGCTATTGGGACCTGCCCGACAACACCCGCGCCTACTACATCTCCGAACAGACGTCGCATCATCCCCCCAAGTCGAGTTACTTTTACATGGCCCCCGAACATAACATTCGCATAGACGGCACGCTGAAGCCCAGGAGCAAATTTTTGGGCAACTCGGCCGCCAGCCTCATGGAGGGGATCGCCGTGCTCACCTTGACAAATAGGGGGAAGGATCCGAAAAAGGGAGAAAGATAGTATGTGAAATCCGCGAGGCTGCTGCATAGGATAAGGAATGGCTAACACGCGTTTCTAGTTGGCTTACGCAGCCTAACATGTACGCGAGGGGAATTCTGTTCGGCAATATGAAGTACGAACTAGGCGACCACAGCGTTGTGCGGTGTCCCGAGCTGGGTCTTTCGGCCGACGTCGACTTCAAGACGAAGGGATGGGTAAGCGGCACGTATAATGCCATCGGAGGCACGATAAAAGACGACCGCACCGGCCAGGTTCTCTTCGAGCTCTCGGGTCTGTGGAGTGAGGAAATGTTTGTCAAGGATCTCAGGGTAGGTAATGCTGGAAACGATAACACTCTGACGCCGGCTGACAAGGAGTCTAGAATGGACATAAGGATATGTTCTTCGACGCCCGAAAAGTCAAGTCCTCGAAACCGCGCGTACGGCCACTAGAGGAACAGGATGAGCGGGAGTCGCAGAAGTTATGGTGGAAGACGGCACAAGCGGTAAAAGACAGGAACCACGAGGTGGCAACCGACGAGAAGACGAAGATCGAAGACCGGCAAAGAGACGAGGCGGCGAGCAGAGCAGCGGCAGGCGTAGAGTGGCATCCGCGATTGTTTAGGAGAGTGGACAAGGAATACGGCGGCACGGGAGAAGATATGGAACACTTGGAGTGGATTATCAATGCCCATATGTACGTCCCCCTTTTCCGCGGACGTGATGCTGTCGAGAATGCTTTGCTAACCGACGAACAAAGTGATGCCACGACGCCAAAACAGCAAGCCGAGCAGATTATGGCCATCTATCCGATATTACCGGGCCAGAAAGCGAGCGACCGGAACATCATTCCGCCAAGCCCGGGTGCTGGAAACCGGCAAACTGCCGGCAAACCCGTCTCGGAGGACAAGAAGGAGGATCTGATCAACTTCGGTCAAGGCGATCAGCCTGCTTCCGCGCCCGCGCCCGCACCCGCGCCCGCCGCAGAGCCTACGAGTTATAACAAGGAAATCTCGAGCATGCTGAAGTCGACGGGCCGCGATCCAGAGGGCCCCCTGATCGACTTTACGGGCGATATGAAAAAGGACCTGCCGGCGTCCGGGGCAACCGGGCCACCTGGGCTGAAGAGGGGAGACACGACGGAGAGTAACGATGCCTTTTTCGACGCTCAGGGATGAATGTGTTTAGTATTTTTGGTTTAATTTTGGTATTCTAGTAGAAGAGAAGGTTGTCTGGAAATAGGGAATAATACCAAACGCGTCAACCAATGTTTAGTTCCTTCTATTTAGGCACCTGATTGTTCAATATGAGGCATAGGGTTTTTTCTTATATGAACTTAGGGGAACTGGTGGTTCTAGGCCAGGCAGTGTTGTTTGCATATCTTGCGGGTGGGAAGGTTATGTCGACAAGAAAGAATGGGTGAGCATCGGGACACCAGACTACAGGCATTAGAGGAATTAGTTACATAGTCGGTTCACATGTTACAAAGTAAGGCAGGTCGGATTACTCTCACAAGTCGATTCTCATTGGATTGCTCGATGTTCTTTTCACGATGACACGAAACTTTTTAGTTGTACAGATAGGTACCTAGGCGAGCTACCCATCGTTGAGACTCAGTTACTGGTACAAAACGAGATGAAACATGAAACCGCGAATCTGCTCTTCCTTGCCGCCTTGCCTTGCCGGCTTTTCGCGAATGAGTATACCACCAACGCCAGAAAAAAAACCAAACCATGCATGCCTTGAGGATTTCTTTTCTCTCTGTCTCGCCCCTTCGTCAAAACCAAACGACAGTCGTCCCTTATTCCGTTCTGTGAGGAAAATGCAAAACATCGATTTTTTTTTTTCTTTTCTTCTCTCGACTGTCCCGAGTCCAGTGTCGTGTGAAAAGTAGTGGTAGTGGTAACAACAATGAAAACAACTGATGAAACTAGCAAAGGGTATACGGTGTACTGCCACTGCTACTCTGCGACTGGGTGGGAGGGGTGTAGTCATAATCGCGCTCTGTGTACTGGGGTTGCTGAGAGTAGTAGTAGTGATCGTCGACGTCCTCGTCGTCGTCGTCGTAATAGCTCTCTTCCCCCACACTCTCATCGTCGTCGTCGGACTCGACACTCTCCATGATGATATCCTCCTTAGGCTCCTCTTTCTTTACCACTCCTCCATAATACAGGTCTTCTCGCTCGAGCTTGATGCCGTAGTACATGTAGGCATCGTACTGGTAGTCTCTAAAAAGTATCTCATCCTTATCGTTCCCGTCGTAGTGCTGTCGCGCTGCTTCTTCATCCTCCTCCACGTCCATTTCAACGTCCTCGTCTTTCGTCGGGGCAGCCGGGCCGGAGAAGCAGCAGCCGAAGCGGTCGCTCTAGTAACGCTTGCGAGTGGGCTCGGGGCTCGGGCTGCGGCTGACGCTCTTCTCGTCGCGGCCGCGCATCTTGAGCCACTTCTTGGTCGACAGCGTGAGGTCGCGCTCGAGCTCCGGGGTGGGGTTCTTGCGGTGGATGAAGTTGCAAAAGCCGCCGCGGACGCAGCCCTCCCCGCTGTTGAGCCGGCAGCACGCCTCGCGGAAGTCGGTGACGGGCGACAGCTCGCAGTAGACGGGGCGGCCGGCGTACCAGCGCGAGTTGAGCTGGTCGCAGGCCTGCTGCGCCGCGTCCTCGTACTTGAAGCGCGCGTACACGTTGCCCACCAGGTGGTCGTTGGTGTTGTCGCACACCACCAGCTCCTCGAGCTCGCCGTACCGGCACAGCTCGCACCACAGGTCCTCGTAGAAGGCGTCGAAGTGGTTGGCGCACTGCTCCGGGGTGAGGCGGGCGCGCGTGTCGTGCGCGGGGTTCTGGTACATGCTAGGTAGCAGGATCGTCTGCGAGTACGACGGCTTCACGTGCTTGCGCGAGCACCGGTCCCCGTGCCGGCAGGCTCCGATCTTGTAGTAGAAGGAGCAGTTGACCTTGTCCTGCTCCGTGCCGAAGATGGACGCGAGGAAGTTGGCCATCTTGGTCGCTGGTGGGTTGTCTGGCTGTTGGTTGCTAGGGAGGATTGGATTACAGGTCGTTGAGTAGAAGCAAAGGTGTTATTTGGTTGTGGTTGACGAAAGAGTCGCGACGATTGAATTTTAGGCTAAGCGCGCAGCAATGAGAAATACACGATTGGAATTGAATTGGAATCGTAACGAGCGTGCTCGTCCGTTGAATTTTTTGGGTGTCGGTAGGTTTGTGTAGAAGGCGAAAAAGGTTGATGAAGAGGTTTGGAAGGCGACGACGTGAAGAAAAAGAAAGAAAGGCTGAAAGCAGAGGTGGGGACTGGTTGCTAGGTACGAAGTACGAAGGTACCAAAAAGCTAAGGCTGGCCAATCACGCTAAATGAGAATCTTCCCTGAGCTATGGTGGGTTCCGCCACCAGCCACCTCTAGATGTTTCTACAGCCACATTATCATTATCGGAGGATTAATCAGCGGTACCTGAATTCGAAATAACCGATTATGCATCTATCAAGTAAGTTGTCTAAAAGATTTCAGCGGTCTAAGGCATGAGAGGGCATATCTCGTCTGAGGCTTCAACAAAATTAAATATCAGGATCTCGCTGGATAAGCAGAGATGAGGTTATGCTGTTAGAACTTGATAAGATGCATGGTCACGGTTTGAGTCGATCCGTCCTGTTATATGTTAGGCAAGAAGGTATCATATAGAAGAGCTTGGAGTTAGACACGGGCCCCTGGAGACATGTCCAGCATAAGTCTCGACCTTGACTGACCTCAGAATAAATCATCTGCGTCTGCTATACATATACCTGTGCTCGTACGACCTTATGGGCGAGTTGTCGTTCCTATAAGAGTCAATAGTGCCTTCAAGGGATAGGCTTCACAACCTACATTCTCTCCTTTCACTATTCGAAACATAATACTGAATAATGTTTTTCATGATCTTATATACATATTCATCACACTAATAGCCTGTCACAACCCCGAGAACCGTTCCCGAGTCATAACTACCTACCCGTCGACCACCGAGCTCAACGATCAATACGATCTTCCAGGACAACAAACGAGTATCGGTCTTTTCGGCGGAACCAAGATAGTATCTCCCTCCAACTCTCACACCTTCGTTCTGGTTCTCGAGACACTCAAAACTTCTGGTCTCTTTTTTGACTCTCCGTCCCGGTCCTGCTCTGCATCATCAATCTGCTCGCCTGCTTCCGCGACATCCTCGAATCGTAACCCCAAGAAGTTGAAAGATGCTCAGCAAAAAAAATGACAAATCAAGCGCCCGGCAAGAATATGCAGGGATATCATCTGCTCGCCCCCAGAACGCCGGGCGAAAAAAATAACATGATCAAGATCAGGCTCACTACCAAAGCTTAGACAAGCAAGTAGTTACGATATATATACTAGTCGGAACAGCATGAGATAACCCAAGGTTGTTCGACGGCTAGATATAATGCGGCGGCATAGCGTCATCACTGGAGCTCGTGGTTGCAGATCAAGCAGTGCAGAGGCTCCCTCCATGACTTTTCTCCTCCTGTTACACTGTCTCGAATATCTACTATCTCGAGCATTGGCGAGCTAGAATCATCTAGCATGATAGCCTCGAACAGTCCCTCATACGGCTTATGAGCTGTTGGGTCATCACGCTCCGACTTTCGCGGTCGTCCTCTCCGCTTAGTCTCAGCAGCCGAGGCGCTTGCACTCTTGGCTTTGATGGCAGGAAGGGCATCGTCGACATCGGCAAGGTTTATTGTCAGCTGGTGTTCTTCAGGTTTGACGTCGATCGACTGCTCTGTGGTTTGCGCCGCGCCCGACTCACTAGGACTCAGGGGTCGCTTGGCACTCTCATCGCCCTCTTCCTTCACCGGCGCGGACCTATGAGGCTTGTCGATTCCCAGACGCTTGTATGTCTTCAGGAGTGCATCGTGGATTAGGCATTCGCCGTGAAGCCATTTCTTGCAGTCTTCGTTCGAGCAACCAAATAGCTTCTTGTCTGGATTTTCAGGACGATTACACTTGCAGATCAATTCGGCAGACTAAGCTTCATTAGCTGACGTAACTTAAGATAGAGAGCGTCGAAGACTTACTGAGAGTTCCATGCTACGGACATCGAAGGCCTGGCGCCAATATAGCGCAGTCTGAACTTCTTCCTCGTTCGTCTCATCCCATTCGTTAACGGTTGCTGCCGAAGTGACACTGACAACGTTGATCACGTCCACTGTAGCTTTATTAGAAAAGTAGCGCAGATATGCAAGGTTTAGCACATACTATGATTTGATGCGATCAATTCATTTGTTCCGTGATACCATTGCCTTCCTGCAACCAACTTCTTTCCATCCTGCGTACCGGCTGGTAGTTCATCTGGCCAATACATCCAATAAACGCGCGCGTAAACATGATGCTCGTCGCTTGCTCGAATCTCGAGGATTCGCGCAACCCAATCATCATCTGACTTTTTTATCGGTTGAGTTACCTCGCCTTGTTTCTTCTGGCGCTCCTGGCGCTCGAGCGTCGAGTTGTTGGCAACATATATGAAGCCTTCGCTCCAATACTTCAGGCCATTGACTAGGATGCTATTGTAAGTAGATTGCGCGAGTTTTGGAAGAAGGATAGGGTACCTACGAACAAAGCTATTGTATCGCGTCATGTCCATCCATTTCTGGTAGGGTTGAACCTGATAGTGGCGGTCCATAGTATTGTTAAGGTCCTTGAACTTACCCCTGGGCGAGAAGGGCGTAGCCTGGAGCAAGATCTTGGGTTGGGGTTGGTCTTCTGAGGTTTGTCTTCTGCGCTTCGTTTTCTTTTCCTTCTCGTTGGGGTCGGGGTGGATTACGCTGAACGGACATTCGGCCAGACTCTCCTCCACCTCGGGACGCGGGCGCTTACGAGCGCTCGCCATCGTAGGATGTTCGTACGAAGCTCACTACGTTCGGATGGGGTGCGGATTTGAGACGTTGACGCCGACGCACGCGGGAAATCCTGGTCAGGGAATATGCCGATTTGTTATTGGTGGACGATTGCGCCTGAAGAGGAGAAAACGGTTGCGCGCGCAGTCGACAAGCAGCCAGCCGCACGATTGGAAGCTACCAATCAAGGCAGGCTGGAGGATAGGAAGTTGGCGAGCGCAAATGGAAGCGTGGCCTGACGCTCGCTGCTGTCGGTGCTGGCCTGTGGTGGCTTGGACGAAGTTGGAAAGTTGCGATTGACAAAATCGTAAGCGGGAAACAGGCGTGGCGGGGAAGGGGGGAAATATCTAGCAGCTTGGCGCGTCTCTTATAAACTGTCCAATTATCTACCTTAGGTATACAGAGATATGCAGTGCCGCAAGAGTCAGAATTGCAACATAACCAACGTCTAATCGACTTCGGAGACCAGCGAGTGGGCACGAGCCTATCAAAAAGGAGAATGCGACAGCAGAAACGGCCCTTTGGAGCTGTGGTTGTAGACCCGACTGGGGGCGATACAGAGGCACGCCAGCTTCTAGATTGCGACTGCGACGGTTATAGCGATGAATTGGAGGGAGAAGAGACAAGGACGAGGGAGGTATACCGGCGGTGAATTGGGTATTGCGATGGTGTTTCCGATTTAGCCACCACCTGCCACCAGCACGAAATCCAACTTTCTCAAGAATATTGGAGAAGGACTGGGAGGAGAAAGACGCGAATGGAGGTCGCTAAATCCACGGTTACTCGACCGTCTTCAAAATACCTACCTGGGTAGGCTGGTAGGTTACTGGGCACCGGGCGCTTTCCACCGAGAGCATGTCACTCTAAACGCTAAACCTTTTTGGCCAGTCACCCATACTTGCCGTGTGCTGGGTTTTAGGTACATATGTACATAATGTAGGTACCTGGGTAGGTACCCCTGACAGGTAGGTACATGATGTATATTTGAAGCTATCAGCTGCGAGCTGCGAGCTACGACGATCACTCTTGAGTTGTCTAATGTTGAGTCTATTCATCTGATTTATTCATTATTCACCAGTTTCGAATGAACTCTTCTATCTATAACAAGCTACATAGGTAGGTCGAGAGAACCAACCGTGCTGTCTTTGACGAGTGGGCGTATCAAAGTACTAGTTGTTACAGATACCTATAAGCTATAGCTACCTGGTAAGTACCTTCTTCTCATTGGCTGAGCTATAACTAATCTATCCAGTGGCGTCGGCCACCTTTGGTATAATATCGCGAGCAGCATGCCAGTCGGAAATAAGTTTCGCAAGACTTATCCGATATAATAAGATTAGAATTAAATCTGATATCAGGCCAGGCATCTGATGAATGGCCCTGTTTAATCTTCATTTTGATATATAGACAACGCCGTCGCTATGCGATATGGGGTATGTAAGACCGAAAATCCCTTGACACGAAAAACTCCCGAGATTGAAAAGTATCATGGCCTTGCTCCATCATCGTCGACGTTTTCATAGTTGCCATCGTAAGTAGCAAGCAGTCCTTCGCTTTCGCCAACGTTATGGGATCTGTCGCCGTTGCTATTTTCTTCGCTCTTATACCCTTCAATCACCTCAGCCAGTTTCTCACCCTCGAATTTGCCACGCTCGGCATTGACAAAGTAGATTATCGGAGCAGGGATGCCGATCAATACTGCTAGGAACCAAAATGCCGGTCGAATCTCCCCAGTGGCATCTATGATAGCCCCTACTATGACGGGCCCGAAGACGCTAGATCCCTTGTCCGTGATAGCATATAGAGCATAGAATGCAGCTTCGGATCCAGGGGGAATCAGCTCGCCGTATAGTGACCGGCAGTACGAACTAAGTCCGCCGAGCACGAAACCGTAAACAGCTGCCAGTGGGTACATTTCCCACGGTCGCTGGAGCCCGACTACTCCCCATTGCTTGACAAAGGGCAGGTAACCAAGAAGACCATATATCGGGATGGTCTCGAAAAGTGCAATACAGCTTAGAATGGTCTGGTGCGGCTGTAGCTTGAAGTGTCTGGATATGAAGGACCAGCTAAGCGCGCCCAAGACGCCCGTAGTGGTAGTAATGACGTTGATCATCCCTAGTGCCCACGGTCTCATGCCCAGCTGGGTTTTGGCGTACAATATTGCGGTCGACGAGACCGTCGCAATGGCGTCGGAGATCAGGAACCAACTCGCTAAGAATAAGACAATATCGATTAAGCGGCGCGCCAACTTGACAGTTCGGAAAAGATTCTTCCACGAGTATGCAATGTACGACAACCAAGCGCGCAAGCCTTGGTGTGCACTCTGCGGTAGAGGAGGTCCGGGTCTCGATCGAAGCCACATGGCAGCCGGTATTGTGAAGATAGCCCACCACGCTCCTATAAAACAGAGTACGACACGTTGCGACCAGGTCGAGCTACCCATTGCCACAAGTATGGCGATAGAAGCGCATTGCACGAATAGGCCAGCACCGTAACCGATCCCAATTCCTTTGGCGGAGATCTGCATCGATAACTGAAGCTCGATGGAAGTTATCTCCTCGTGGGTCGGTTCTCGCCGTAGACCATCGATGTGGGGATCGTTTCGCGGTAGGAGAGCAGATGTAGAATTGCTTAGAGGGTGTTCGTCAAGGGTTGCGGTTGTCGAGAGGGATTGCGATTCGACCAACGTCTCGTCTTCGGGGTCGAAGTCTTCTGGTATGCCGGCTACCGATTGCTGTACTTTCGGGTGATGGCGGACCAGCAGAGGGAGGAAGGAGTTCAATAGAACAAAAGAAGCCCCAAATGATGTGTTGGAGATAATAGTAAGTAGTGCGCCGAGTATGTATACCTCCTTAGAAATGAAGATGTAGAACATGACGCTGAAGCTTCCCACCCAAGCGAACATCAACAACAAGCGTTTCCGGTAATTGCCGTGGTCGGCTGCACAGCTGATGCTGACTACGAGGAGTGCCTGAAGGAGGACACTTATGCTGAAGGTATACATGGCGAAACTGGCTGTGTTGATCTCGACGCCCAAGACAGTGACGACGCACTGGCCGTTGGAGTTGTCGCCGCATGGAGTTTCTCGATCGGATAATAGGACGCCATTTTCTCTTGCTAGACTCTCCAACAGGATCGGGATGAACGATGCTGTTTGCGATTGGGTAAGCTTGGGTTGAATAGGTTTATTTATATACTAATAATGGGCTATGTGAAGCTGGAGTCGTTCTCGGGCATGATCCCATTTGGGCTATCTAAGTGGACGTGGACGTGGACGTGGACGTAGACGATGGGGAGGGGATAAGATGAAGCTACTCACATATGGCTATTAACCGTTAGCATTATTTCAAGATGTAAGAGTGTAAGAGAGGTATACGGGATCAACAATCATAACAATGAAATAGGCCGAGACTTACCGCATATCACGTAGGTCTCTGCTGCAAAGGCATACATGTACCAACCAGCAAGCTCCTTGGAGCTAGTCGGTCGCGTATCCTCCCCAGGATAGCGCCCCTGGGAAGGACCATTTTCGATGCTGGGCGTGGGGGTCATTCTGCCAGACTCGGTGGATGTCGAGCGTTCATCGTCGGCTTCAAAAGAAGAAGAATGGGAGCGATGAGAGTGTTTGGACACGATTGACTGGACTGAATGTAAGCGCGCGGTGGGAGCTGGGCGGCGCAGCTGTTCATCGATCCGGGGGACCATTATTGGTTAAAGGTTCCAGGCGTCTTGGTACCTGTAGGCTGTATGCTGTAGGCTGTAGGCTAAGGATTGGGGGTGATTGGGGGTGATTGGGGGCCGGTGACGGGTGGGTGACGGAGTGGCGAAATGGCGCTGTGTCACAGAGCTGGCCTGCCTTGCCTTGCCTGCCTTGGGTAGGTAGGTTAGTTGACTTAAACCGAACCCTAAAAAAAAAGGGCCAGTATATGCTATTAGCGGAAAGAAGATAAAAACAAGCCTGTCCAATACTTACCGCTTACTTCGATTTCTCGAATTGGTAAATTTGTTTGCCGGTTCCCGTCCTGTGTCTTGACCGACTCACCTACCAACATAGCCCTTTTTTCCGCCAGTTGACCTATGGAATGTGCAGGGCTCGTCCAATTTCTATCATGATCCGTGCGATGCAGGGTCTTCCATCTAAGGACAAATGATGCAACTAAGTCTTGTCCTATTCGTTTATACCCTGTATATACCGATGACTGCAAATGCGGATGCGACTATGACAGCCTTGGACAAGAAAAGCACCAAATGAATGGTATGATGGAAGAATGACGGGGGAGACGGGAGAGGAGGATGGGCAGAAAAATATCCATCTTCCATACAAAGAAAAAAAGACTGGATCTTTTGATGCCAGTCAGGCACTCAGGCACTGCACCTACATAGTACATAAGAACTAATAACAGCCCCAGACCCCCTTCTAACCTACATATCTCTAACCCCCTTTCTACCCCTCGTCCGTGGCCCGATGGTGTTCACGAGCAGCATCCCATGACGTTGCGGGGAAAGCGGGAAGTAAGGCTGAGGGTAATGATCGTCACTATACCCCATGGGCCGTCGGCTATCCGTCGTGGAGTTTGCGACAATAGCTTAGGTAGATAAAGAGTCAAGTGTCAAATAAACACTATTCGTTAATACCATCACCGACATTCATATGATGCTAACCATTTGAGTTGGGTGAGTACGTAATACTCAAGGATCTAGATCCAGCAAGGGTTCTCGTTCCCAAATGCATCTGATTGGAGCGCAAAATTAAACGACAGCTCCCACTCACATGTCAATCTCAATTAGTGGACATACCATTCTATACTAGACCCTAACATTCTTGCTGAATGGCTTCTCAAACAGGGAATTTTCCTCAGACGGGTGCCAAATTAGGTAAAAGATCAAGCAAATCTAGCAAGATCAAGATAATCTAGCATTTCCTAGATCCGACTTGTCTAATCTACGTAGTATTCCTGGGGGACCTGAGAGACCTGAGAGACCTGAGAGACCTGAGAGACCTGAGAGACCTGAGAGACCTGAGAGACCTGAGAGACCTGAGAGACCTGAAATGAGACCCGTCCCACGCCAACGTTCATTACTATTTGCAGCATACTATAACATAGAACCTTTACATCGGATGGCGACAATATATTATAGTATCGACTCGTCTTAGCTAAGCAATGTCGACATAGATTAGCGAATGCTACGCTCCTCGTATTCGCGGCTCGTAGCTGCCATTGGAACCTTTCCATGCTTAGGTGCCTGTTATAATCGGAGCCTCCTTCAGCCTGTATTCAACGTGGAATATTACCTTATCTCCCTTAGATTTTATGGCATGGGGTACCTAATTCTTAGGTGGGAGTGATCCAACTTTTCATAAGGAGCCTCGACCGCTAATAGATAAGTATACTTAACCTCAGTTACAGTCTCTTCATAAACATATCTCTTTCTGGTGAGGGCTATTTCGCAATTTTGTGCTCATAAAACCTCAGTTCACTGTACTTCGCATCTTGGGACTCTTGGAGTAGAGATAAGCTATGAGAGGCGCGCCTAAGCTCCGGGCTCGAAGGCCTGCTATGTAACTCAATCATTACCTCGGAGTCCAGGCGCCGAGTGTCTTCTATAAATATTACAGCTAACCCCGTACTATATAACGACCACGTATATGCTCGAATACCAGCATAGGTTTTTAGGCTATTCCGGTGTAATGCACCCCACGGTGCCCTTTCGCGGAGCCGTCTGGGGTGCTTTTGCTGGTTAACAGCGTCTCTGCGCTATCTCCTATTAAGACGTCTTATTAATATTGGCGGGCCGCTGTCACCGGTAACCGGATTGCCCCTCAATCTCGTCTCATTAACACTGGCCTAACAGATCTAGAGAGGATATTTCCGTCTTGGGAATAAATCACCATGCTGTCCCATTTTGCCGCCGCCAAATCTCCAATATTTACTCTGCTAGATGTGACCATGGAGCCAAGGTCTAGCCTTGCCTGCCACGGGCACGATCTTCCGTCGTCTCTCGACGGCCGACTATAAAGTTCAGGGAAATCCAGCTATCACGCCATCATCACCTCTTGCCCCCAAGCCCATACCGACTACGAACAAATCAATACCCAAGTCGCATCGACAAGACCGGTAACTATGAAGTCCTCTCTCCTGCTTATGCTAGCGCCCCTGGCCGCCTGGGCCGCTCCCGCCGAGCTCGCCGAGCGCCAGGCCGCCGACAGCATCGACACGCTGATCAAGGCCAAGGGGAAGCTGTACTACGGAACCTGCACGGACCAGAACCGGCTGTCGACGGGCAAGTCGGCGGCCATCATCCAGGCCGACTTCGGCCAGGTGACGCCGGAGAACAGCATGAAGTGGGACGCCACCGAGTCCTCCCAGGGCAACTTCAACTTCGCGACGGCCGACTACCTCGTCGACTTCGCCACCAAGAACAACAAGACCATCCGCGGCCACACCCTCTGCTGGCATTCGCAGCTGCCCGGCTGGGTCTCCAACGTCCGCGACAAGACGCAGCTGACTACGGTCCTCAAGAACCACGTCACCACCCTGGTGACGCGGTACAAGGGCAAGATCCGGGCCTGGGTACGTCAACTTGCTGCCGCCGCATTGTATTGTGGGGTTCTTATAAAATCGGAAGATGGACTGATCCCTAAATGCGTAGGACGTCGTGAACGAAATCTTCAACGAGGATGGCTCCCTCCGTCAGTCCGTCTTCTCCCAGGTCCTGGGTGAGGACTTCGTCCGCATCGCTTTCGAGGCGGCCCGCGCGGCTGACCCCGATGCCATTCTGTACATCAACGACTACAACCTTGACCAGCCCAACTAGTGCGTATACCAGTATAACTTACACTCTAGTCATTGCTAATCGTTTGCCGCAGCGCCAAGCTCACCACTGGCATGGTCGCTCACGTCAAGAAGTGGATCGCCGCCGGCGTCCCCATCGACGGTATTGGATCGCAGGCGCACTTGACTGCCGGTCTTGCCAGCCAGGCCGCTGCCTCCATCAAGGCCCTCGCCGCCACCGGTGTGAAGGAAGTTGCCTTCACCGAGGTCGACATCGTCGGTGCGTCCGCCGCCGACTACACCGCCGTCACCAAGGCCTGCCTCGACGAGCCCAAGTGCGTCGGTATCACCGTCTGGGGCGTCCGAGACCCTGTAAGTTTATTCTTAGTTTTCGCGCAATCGTGTGTGCTGGTGGCTGACAGAGTCTTGCGTGCAGGACTCCTGGAGAGCGAGCAACAACCCCCTGCTCTTCGACGCCTCTTTCAACCCCAAGCCCGCGTACACCGCCGTCGTCAGCGCTCTGAAATAAGGGAATCAGGTTAGCGGTCGCTGGTTTCCAAAATGGGAGAAAAAGCTTTAAGATATTCCATCGAGATTACCTCATGATCTGCTGTAAATAGTTCAACGCTTGGTATGTGAATATATGAGTATTAACAGATGTGTTAACCGTGGAGACATTATCTGTATATGTTCAGATGGTAATGCAATTCTATGTAATGCCTCTATGCCGTGGGTAGCGTAGAACATGTGAGGAAGATAAGTGCCTAGATCTGGTAGAATGATGGTAAATAGAAGGATATCATAATATTTTCAAAATGAATCAAAAAGACTAGCAAGCGTTGCGGCTGCTAAGGAGGATATTAAACTAGAATGAGATCACCGTCTTGCTTCTTCCATCCCCTGTCCCCTGTTCGTGAGGTATTAAAAAAAGATTTTCATGCTCGTCGTGAAATTTATTTCCACCTCCAACGGTCCTCTCCTTCTGCTATCAGTTCCGTGCAAGTTCCTATTCCTCCTCCAGGTTGAAAGCTCCCCCCCCCTCTTCGAAAATTTTTTTTTTTTTTTTTTTTTTCGCGCAGGTGCTGCGAGGCAAGTGAATCAATCTTTGTCTATTTCTTGAAGCGGCCGAAGATCTTGTGCTTCAGCTTGTCGGCGAGGCCCTGGTTGGGCGCGGCGCCGGCGGCGGACGGGGCGTCGACGACCTTCTTGTCGGCCTTGGCCGCCTGGTCCGCCGGCGACAGGTGCACGTTGGCCGCGCCGCCGCGGCCCACGTGGAAGCTCTCGTTGTCCGTCGACGTGCGCGTCGCCTCCTCCGGTACCAGGTCCCCGTCGGCGCGCGGGGCCGGGGGCTTGTCGGCGTCGGCGATGTTGGCTGCGCCTGTTCTTGAAGGTTGGGTTGTCAGGTAATGTTGTGTGTATGTGGATGGGGAGATATAGGGAAATAAGGAGAGGAGAGGGGGGTAAAGAGATTAATATGCGACCGATGTTATAGGTAGGTAGCTGCCGAGCTGGGTTTGTGACGGAATGAGAAAAGAAAAAAAAAAAAAACTTGAAAAAAAAAACTTGCCTCCTCGTCCGGTACTGAAAGCGCCATCACCGTGACTGCCCTCCTCGCCCTGTCGCACGATCTCGCCGTCGACGTATTTGGTGTCGTCGGGGTTGATGTTACCGGCGCCGCCACGGCCGTGGGATACTTCGGGTGTGGTCATTGTAGAAGGATCTGCGATAAGCACAGGTCTCAGCTACGCGATTCCAGGTTGGTATGACTTGTAACAGAATCACGAAATAAATGTCTCCGGAAAGACACGGCGATTGTATGTGATTCGGGTGGAACGTCTTTATTAAGAAAAAAAGACACCTAACCCATCACCTCGTCCCGTTTGCAAGCCATAACGGGCAAATCATAGATTCATGATTAGGCAGGTAGTTGAGGGATATATAGAATAGAATGATACAGATGATACAGCGTGTCTATTATGTTGAGGAATCACATACCTGAGTTATGTACCTTTTTTTTATGTTGAAGTTGGGGAAGAAAAGAATTAGGAAGGACGTCGGGAGGACATATGCGAATGAGGTTTTGGCTTTTTTATTCTATAGCCGCAAAAGTGACAGTCCTTTTCCACCTACTTTTCTTTTCAGAAATTTATATCCCTGGCCCTTGCCCACGTCCTCTCGCCTATCGATGCCAATACCCAATGCCAATACCCGTCTAGACAGCCGGGCTCCTAGTCCGATGGACCCCGGGGTTCCAGTTTCGTACGATATCGTATCGGCATCATGTATGAGTCTCAGCCACCACTTGCGCTGGGAATCACAAGGCTTCCTGTAGTGGCCAATGACATCCCTCATAAACGATTCAGTGCAGGCTTCTAGAACAAGCAATTCGGATCCGGAGTAGCTGATAGGCACACAAGACAAGTATACTGACTCGTTGCTTATCCCCCCATCCTTCAGCAATTCAGCCGTACCTGATGCGTCAGTGTATATGATGTATATGATACCCATCATCATGGGAAATCAATTCCCATTTATCAGTCGCCTGACGTAATTCTAGCTTCTAATCCACCAGATAAGATGACGGGCTGCCACTGGCTGGTCGGTGACCCCCGCAAGGGTGATTACCTAGGTAATCAACGCCTACCTAGTCAGCTACCTAGCTCTGGCAGCTCCACTAGAGCTACAAGTACCTACTATGTACTATGTAACAAGCGATAGAGAGCTTCGTAGAGGAGGTCCAAGCTTCTAGGTTACTCATTAGGTAACTGAAGCTTGTGTGGGGCCTCTGTCTTTTCCATACCTTAGGTAATATTCGGACTCCAATACCGTGTCGGCAAGGACTAAGAGGATTGCGCAGATGAGACATCCTTTTAAGCGCTGTTTCGGCAACAAAATTTAAAAGGGTAAGTGGGGTGTTACTCCTAGCTTTTTTGGCCAATCAGATATAACAGATCATTGAGTTGTGGAATCAGGTCCATTTTTTCTTCTAATCGTAAATTCGAATAGTAAAGCCGCAACAACAATTGTAATAATAAATTATATATAGCGAATTATTAAAGTTATAATTAATATGTCAAATTTTTTCGAGTTTTTTCTGTTGGAAATTGGTTGAAATCCCTAAACCCTCCTAATATGCTAGAAGTTCTATTGAATGTGATTGGCTAGCTCGTGCAAGACTCGCCCCCACTAATTACCCTTTTAAATTTTGTTGCCGAAACAGCGCTTAAAAGGATGCATGAACGGATCTGATCGATCGCAAACTCAGCCTTATCAAATCAGCCGGAATATGCTAACCTAGACCCTGTAGCACGGTTGCAAGCACTTTACTAAGTAACCCCTTGCCCAGCTTCTGCTGTTCGTCTGTTCAAAACTTCAAAACACTGGCCTTCCTGTTGCGTTGCGGTCCGCCTAGGATACTTCAACATCCGTTCCAGCTATTTATGACAATGATTTGCGGCGGCCTGCCCGCTTACAACTACCGATAGGCTGCTCTTTCCTCGATGTTACCGTGGGAAGCCTTACGTACATGGTTACCGGTCGGTGGCTTGATACGATATTCGTTTCTGTCCTACCGCAGTTATTCAGGAAGGACGTTTGCAAATTTTTTCCTCACTGAAGGTAGAGGGAAACAACCAGATTTTTGTCTTACTATGGGGACTGAACGGAATGACGATGCTCTTACTCCGCTCGTTGACCGCATCACAGCCGGATCGGTCCCGAAACGTGACCTTCCAATGATCTCATTAGTAAGACTCAAGACCGACCTCTCAGTTTCCTGGGACGGCCGAGCTAGCCGAATTAGTGCTAACATTCACGGTCAAAGGTACTGGAGACATATCTAAGACAGTCTCACTGCGGACCACTGTGTCGGCGCGGGACGATTGGCGTTTGTGACCTTTGCCCACAAGATGCAATTTCGAAATAAATCGAACCCGTCAGCTTTTGTGAGGCAGACGATATGCCTTGAGCTGAGCCACTCGTAGTTGCGACTTGTCAACAACTTGATGTTAAATGCTTCTCTCTCGGTATTGTCCTTGTTGTAAAGTGGCAAGACAAGTGAAGATACGTCTCAAGCTAGTAATATCTCAAGCCATGCTCATCCTACGCATTCTAGTCGGCACAAATAAGCAGATGCATATAAGACGTTGTGATACAGTACTAAGCTTAACGGTATACCAGTTTGATACTACCGCTAAATGCTTCTACTTCACCTAATCAAACATAAGACGCGGGCCGTGTCCAAGTTACACCGCAGACAGTTACACGAAGTTGAATAGTGAGGCTGGTGATCGTTGCACCATTCGGCAGATCATCGCATGATATTTCTTATGGGCAACTCAAACCGACATGATCGTTAGTCTGCCGCGAATAAATAGGACTATCTTACCGGATCAAAAAATTCAAACCTCGGGACCAAATGCCACATCACGTGTGGGTTGGCGAATGGAGAGGCTCAAGGTGCTGCATAACACAGGCCCTAACCAACGATGGGACCTCGCTTGATACTTGGGCCGATTAGTTTTCCCAGGAAGGCAGGTATGTAAGCGCTGTGCAGATAGGGGGCGTGCCGAGGATCGTCAATCTATTTTGTCCATCGAGCTTGGCGGGTAGGTATCTCGTTAGGCATTTTTGGTGTAGGGGGAGAAGGGAGAAGACTACAAACAAGCCGGCACGGACGCATCGCGGTGCCTAACCAGTCCAATGTGAGATTGACACGCGGGGTAACCAAGCTGCACGTAGCTGACCAGTCGGATCTTCGCATCGCGGGATGGTAGGCTGGGTACGCATTGCGGTGGCCCGTTAATACAGCTCCGCCAAAATCAAAAATTAAATATCAATTAGTCCTAAAGGGGAGAATTGTCATATAAGCCATGTCTAGGTATTCTTATAAGCGAGGATGATATCTAATTAACGCATAGATTAGGAGCTTTTACATGCAAAATGTAATTAATGCTTCTATCAGTTCCATAGAATTGCGATCCATTACTACTTGATTGAATAAATCAATTACTTTTCGAAGTAGCAATTAAAGGCCCGGGCTTATTAAATAGAGCAAAAAAAGGCAAAAATATAATGCCTAGTTATACTATTCTATCGTATTAAATTACAATTGAAATTGTTATTCTGGAATGTTAGGTTTCAATTGAAATTGTTGTTCCGGATGGGTATCACATGACCGCCTCCAATCTATCCATCATCTCACGTGATATCTTTCAGCATGATTTTATTTCGAAGCGCTATTTTTAAACTGAATTTCAATTGGAACCAAATCGAATAGAATGATGCAATTGGAACTCAAATTTTTCCTCTTTTATGCTCTATTTAATAAGATCAGTTTTAGCTATATAGCTATTAAAATGGTTGATTTATCTAATTAAGTTGTTAGAAATCGTCTTAATTGCATATAAGGTTATCCCAATTCCCTATTTCAGGACTAGCCAATTTTGAATTTTTTATTTTGGCGGAGTTGTATGAACGGGCCACTCCACGCATTTTGGAATCCCGGCCTCCCCCCTTTGTAATCAGCAGCCAAATAGCTTGTCTGACCAATATGAGTGCCGGAGCTAAGATGGGGAAGAAGTCTAGCTCATGACATTACCACCCAGCCCCCCTTGTCATCCCCTGACCCCATCTTGGGATCATGGAGTCGTGTGGGGATCAGTGTGGGGTTTACTGGATGTCTTTGCGGACCCAGCATTATTTTCCTTAAATTTCTTTTTATTTTTGGATCCTTCTGATGTTCCTACCTGGCCACGATACCGATACGTGATTATAGGTATCCGAAGGTGACATGTCGCTACAATTTAAGAGGCGCAAAGCGTGTTTCCTGCACGCTGTAAGAGATCTTCAGGGGAGTAATTTAAAGATGCGTGAGCACTCGCCTCGGCAAGACAGGTCTAGGCCAGCATCTCCTAGTTCTATGAAATGCAGACTTCATTGTTGGGTCCAATCATGAAGACGGAGCTAGGGAATAAAGAAGCCAATTCCCTGCTCCGTGACGCTGTCACGGGTGGACGCGCCAAGGGCCCGGGGCCGCTGTGGGGGAGCTATATACATCATCTGCTTGATACCTGGCTTACATCGCCTCGACCTGACACCCTAACGCTAACTCTGCACGCGCCGACCTCGAGGAAAAAGTGACACACATACATGATGTGGGGCTTCCTTTATACTTTATATATGGCCATCATAGGCCGACGTGACCATGTGGGCACGGTCAGCTCTTTTGACAATGGTGACGAGAACAAAAAGCAATATACCATGATCCATGTGAGACCGTGCAACATTCCTTAGTCTTTTTATTGCACCGACAATTTTCCGGTCTCGTCAGTGCCGCATCGCTACTCTGTTTATGGGAAGTTCCTGATAAAGATTATTAGACGGACCTATATTAACCAGCAACGCCCCTATCTACCTCCGCGCTGGAGCTTCCGATGCTAGTCGGAGCACGTCTGCGCAGATGGCTGTCTCGGTTATAGCTAAGGCGATTACTGCCTCCCTCCTGGTCACAACTGGTCTTACGCTACCTCACGATTCGCCGAGCAGCGAGTTCATCCACTACAGAGACAGCCAAGACCGTAAGTTTGCTGATCTTCTCACTTTATGAGCCTACACTGACAACATTCAAAAGTCGTGCAGCCGGTATACCAGTCTTTACCTCTTGGTGCGATTAAGCCGCGAGGATGGTTTAAGGATCAGCTGCAATTAGAGGCTGCCGGGCTCGCTGGCAACTTGTACGACTTCTATCGCTTTGTCCACGACTCCATGTGGATAGGCGGTTCGACAGAGTATTCCGTTCTTCATGAATCATCGCCATATTGGTTCAATGGCCTCGTGTCTCTGGCCTTTGGTCTAGACGACTCCACACTTCAGGGGCAAGTCTATGACTACATGGATTATGTTCTTGGTCACCAACAAGACGATGGGTGGCTTGGACCTGAGACGACACCCGAATCTCGAGGATTATGGGCTCGTTGCTACTTCTTGCTTGGGCTGATGGTACGTGTTTATTGTTATCGTGGCGAGGTATCTTACGGGAGCCACCCGGCTAATTATTGTAGCAATACGCTCAAGCAGACCCTTCGCAAGAAGATAGAATTGTGGACTCCATGCACAAGTATATACAGCTTGCTCATAGCATGCTGAAAGATAACTTCACTGGACTAATTGAGAAAGAGGGACAAGACTTTGACGGGGATGGGTTCGGTGCGATGAGGGCCCACGAGATGCATATTCCACTGCAATGGCTTTACGAGGAACACCCTCGAAATAACTCTCAAATAATCTGGGAGACCATGGAGCTCATGATCGAGGGCGGCGCCCAAGCGAACAGCGACTGGAGAAAGTTCTGGGTAAAGGGAGTATACCCAGAGGTCACATACACGCCCAGAGAAGAGCCGTACGATGATTTATTCAACCACGGCGTTAACATGGCGGAAGGTATGTCTTCAATGAAACCTTGGCACGTGGCAGGAGACTAATAATTCACCGTGCCAATAGGCCTTCGATATCCCCTGGCGATCTATCGAATGACCCACGATGAGGCCCTGAAGACGCAGACCAGGACTGCAGTGGATTTATTAGCGCAATATCACAAGTCTTTAGCCGGAACGATCATCGGGGATGAATTTGTCACAGATCTCAACCCAATCAGAGGAGCCGAATTATGCACCGCTACAGAGATGACATTCTCCATGGCTTACATATATCAGTATCTCGGCGATAACGACTTGGCGGACTGGGCAGAGCAGGTCGCATTCAATGCCGTGCCCGGATCGATCTTCCCGGATTGGTGGTCCCATCAATATGTGCAACAGGAGAACCAGGTAAGTCAGAAAATTAACCCCGGCGATCTAGAGCCTCGAATAGCTAATCACTTATCAATAGCCCTGGTCGCGTAATCTAACGGAGTTTCCTGGGATGTGGGTGAACGTAGGATCCCAGGGCAACGTGTTTGGCCTAGAACCCAATTACCGTTAGTTCCCATCAAATCTATACTCTTCTACTTAGATCATGGTTATTAACCCATCTTCCAGCATGCTGTACGGTTAATCATCCGCAGGCATATCCGAAATTCCTCGCCAACTCTTTCACGCTGACAGAAGATGGAGGAATTGCTCACGTCCACCTCATCCCTGGAAGTGTCACTACATCGCTAGGTAACAACCAGGTTACTATCCAGGCCGATACGAACTACCCATTTGGAATGAATCTGGAATACACGATTAACTCCGACTCCGATTTCACGTTCTACGTTCGTATCCCGGGCTGGGCGGACCAATCTAGCACTTTCAGCGTGGGGGGCAAATCCAGCCCGATATCCCCATCGGATAAGGGGCTGCAGAAGATCGAGCTCGGCAAGGGCACCAATTCCGTCGGCATCACCCTAGACACGGAGCCGCGCGTAGTGACGAGAGCCAACAACACGGCCGCCATCTACTACGGACCGCTGCTCTACAGTCTCTACATCGACGCCGAAGTATCGGAGGTCGCACCCGTCGCGTTCGACGGCAGCGTATTGCCCCAATCGAGCACGACGGGCCACACGCACGACCACGTGATCGAGCCGAAGGGCACCTGGAACGTGGCCATCGACACGTCGCAGATCAAGACGGTGCAAGCGGACGTGTCGACCCTGTCGAACCCCATCTGGGACCTAGGCGCGCCGCCGGTGGAGCTGCGCGTCGCGGCCGTCGAGATCGACTGGCCGCTCCAGTACGACACGGCGGCCGACCCGCCGCTCGAGCCCCGGGTCACGGGGACGCCGTTCAGCGCGCGCTTCGTGCCGTTCGGCAGCGCCAAGATACACATGGCGCATCTGCCGGTTGTGGAGTTGGCTAAGGTAGACTTGGATACCTGATAGGTAGAAGTTACTTAGGCTAGGAGGTAGATATGGGAGAGAGGAAGAGGGAGATAAGAGGTAGAGGATATATATACAGCTGGATATCTGGATGGATATATAAGATGATATGATACCAGTAGAACATAGGTAATAAGACAAGAAAGTCAATATGAAAATGATTCACGGTAAGAAGTGTGAAGTGTTCCCGCGTTTCCTTCCTTTACTTCTTCTCTTCCTAACTAGCAGTTGGTAAATTTAAATGAAATTAGGTTGCCATACAACAAGAGAGATCTATTGGGACCATCAACGTAGATTCATTTGGTGTAGTTGTAAAGCACCTGGAAGGAAACCTTGTAATACCGTACAAGGAACCAGCTGGTTCGAATCCAGCAGTGGATAACTCTAAATTTTTTTTATACATATACCGTACGTTACATACTATGTCAGTATCAGAACAACTTTGTGATTTATATTGTCCTCTAGATTAAAAGGAAACTGTGTTGCTCTTTGGATTAAATTAATCCTAGGTGTGCGTGTTGAGGACTTTGGGGCGACACTGAAGAGCCCCTTTCCAGTATCTCCCACATAGTAAGCGGGTTTGACTAACACTCAGTGAGAGATAGGGCAGAGAACTTTAAAGGTTTTGATATATTTCATCAGCTACCTAGGTACCTAACATATCCAACATATAGCCATCCATTCTTACTGCTGCTTGGATGATAAGAGTCTAGCGTTGGCATACCGTGGCACAATTTAACACAGCATGATAAATATTACCCGAACACCGAACAGTATTGAATTCAACTATCTACCCACCACACCCCCTAATTATTAAACTCCCCACTCCAAACTCTCCCGAAAAATCATAAACTACCTAAATCAATAATATCACTAGAGTCATCCTCGTCCCCCACTCCTATCACCCTTCAGCCACCTAGGTAACCGCGGATCATAGGAGCCGGGCACGCGGGCAAAACAACGCGGGGCCATCCACCTCTTACTCGGTCTGCTGGACGGTCACGTCGTCATCCTGGGCCAGGAAGTGCTTGAGGCCGTCGCCGTCGCGGACGTTGTGGCGGCTGTAGACCTTGGCCCAGCGCTGGATCTTGAGGTCGCCCCCTTCGTCCTCGGCGCAGTAGGTGTCGAGCTCGGTCATGGCCTCGGTCAGCTCCTCGGCGCACGTCGGCTGCTTGCCGGCCAGCGAGCACGCCATCACCGCCGCCGTGCCCGACAGGATCGTCTTGCACTGGTTGTGCCCGATCCACCCGTCCTCGGGCCCGTTGGCGATCCAGTCCAGGAACTTGTCGTACGCCTTCAGGTAGTCGGCCCGGATGATGTCTCGCGGGCGGCACGTCGTCTTGCGCGTCGGGAAATGCGGATCGCACTTGCCGGGAGGGCGGTTAGGGCCGCGGGCCGAGACCGAGGGGGAGGTGGAGGAGGCGTCGTCGAGGGTGGCGCCGGCGTAGTGAAGGGTGCCGTTTACGACGGGGACGGTGTAGACTGTGGAAAGAGGTCGGTCAGAGATGCAACGATCTTGCTAGATGATTTCTTTATGACTGCTGCAATATGTGGCATAAGGAGGGCTGGTAGTAGAGCAGCTTGGCTCAAGTGGGCGAAAGGGGGGAGACTTGGAGAGAGACTTACCGCCATCACCCAAGTCGGCGAAGGACTGAGCGGTCGAGTTGGCGACATCGGCGGCGCTGGCAAGGCCCGAAAGAGCCAGAAGAGCAGCGGCGAACTTCATTTTGCTGATGTTGGGAGCTTGACTGCCTGTTGTCTTGGTAAGGTTGGACAAGAAGAAAAGAATCTGGGACTTTGGGACGGATCTGCCTCCAATTTATACTCGATTCCAACGAGGAGATACCTTCGGACAACTGGAACTCCCGTGCGTATTGATCTCTATCTACTCGTCGTATTGGGTCTTACTAGGTCTTTTGCCACCCATCTGAGGTGTGGTGACATTACCCTTATGATCACAATAGCCCCTCTCTGACATTCGGACGTGCGATATAACTAATAATACTAAATTGGTAGGCAGGTTAGGTATGTGACTGTGCATTTACGCAGGTCTAGGTAGACCTGAAGGCTCTGTAACTGATAGATCTGATAAGGGTGGTAAGCGAGAGGGGGGATAGTAAACTCTCTACACAGCCGTAGATACCCAAGCGCTAAATCTCCTCTCACTCATCTGACTTGTCTTCGCTGCTGGTGCTATCCTCGTCTTCGGAGCCCTCCTCGGACGTCGAGTCAAGACTAGATCCAGAGTTGTACTCCTCCTCCTCGTCCTCCGCCCTCACGAACCAATCCTCATTGACCTTTTTAATCTTACGCTTCGTCCCTAAATCGGCTTCCCTCTGTAGCTGCCTGGTGATGAGTCTGGGGTTCACAAATACTTTGGTGCTGTTCGTATCGAAGCGGATCAATAAGTGGGAGAAGTTATTAGCCCGGACGGGGTTCAGCGCTCGCCTCTCCTCGTCACTCAGGGTTCGCATCGCCGTCATAGCCCTGTACCAAGCGCTCTGGCTTATGAAGGACCCCGGGCAGTCACCATCTAGTAGGTACTGTAACTCGTCGTGCCACTCCCTCATCTCGGTGAGAACTAATCGGTGGAGCATCAGGAATACAGGTCCGTGGCCGTCCTCCTCTACACCCACGGTGTTGAGGGAATCCCGCTCGCACTTCCAGCAGTTGCACACGTATATTTGAAGGTACGCATGAGTCATCTCATGCATGAGCTGACCTACGATATCCTCGAGAGGGTACATCTTGCCGCTCCTCTTCGAGCCTATGTTCAGGTTGATCTGTGTCCACGAGCGGTTACCCTCGGAGCACGGGTGCGTACTGCCCTCGATCCTCTTCTGGAGTTTCAGGGGGTCTTTTCCTACGACGTCAAAACCCGTCCGGATTTGGATGTTGTCCGTCACGAGGTGAAAGAAGAAGTACCTATCCAGCTGCTTCGCCAAGTACATTACGTCGTCCCAGGCTAATGTTATCATATTATTGTTCAGGGGCTTGCTTCCGTAGAACCCTTTTCTTTCCGCAAACCTAGCCAGGAAGGCCCTGCGGGCGGAAGTCTGCCGGCTGCTTAGATCCTTTCTGTCACGCCTGTAGAAGGCCGCGACGGTGGCGTTGAGTAGCTCACGAGCCTTGTAGGCATTCTTCTGCAAGTTTAGGCGGTAAAACGGAGCAAACGGGGCGTACTTGATGATCTTGAGATGTTTGGGGTCCTTAGTGTCTTTTCCTAAGTCCTTGGGGGGAGGAAATTGGTGGTTAAACTCGGCATTCATGACGTCGGGATGCTTAGGAGGAATAGATGATGATAACTTTGATATTAGGTAGACAATTTAATGTTTCGTGTGGAGTGCTCACTTGCGTACTCTAAGTTATCAGTGGTGATTGGTAGCCTGGTAGTAATCCTAATGCTGCCTAGTATTTATATATATGATACCAGTCATACTGATAGACTGGACAATTCGAGGAACTTCGGAACCTGAAGGGCGGTTTAGTGAGAACTCATGGGACGGCACTCTTGTATTTTCTGTCACATGCCAAACTGTATGTGCTATGATAAGATTTCCCCCCGAAGGTCTCAAGACAACGCTTAGCTGTAATCTCAAGTAGAATGGCATTGCTATTGAGTTTGAAAGTTGTCTTACCTCCGCCAATGAATCCGGGTCATGAGACAATCGATTGTTCGAGAAGATGAATAAATCCAGAATCCTTTAGTCTCAATATTGACGTTGCGTAGTCTGCGGCCGACTACTAATACGAGATGTTTCAAGAACATCATGTTCAACGCAGTGAGTCTATACTGTCTCACCCTTTACTATGTAGGCAGTTTCGACAACCAAAGGAGCACGCTTGTGTTCGTTCACTCAAACGCCTTTCAGCGAAATGGTAGGCCACCTGGTGCAGTGTTTAAGCACTGGGAAAGGGTCTCCGTATCACGTACGAGGACCTAGCTAATTCAAATCCAGCAATGGATAACCCCAAAGTCTCTTTTTTTTCCTTTTCTAACCTCTCGATACCCCCTTTTGACTACAGTACTTCTCATTACTTCCTCTGAAGCAATTCAATTAGGTGGATTCTCTACTATGGTTTATTTGACATTAACGGCCCCCAAGGGGTAGATTGCCTCTCCTGATTTGACCCCTTTGCGTCTCTAGTTCCCACGCGATAGTTAGCTGTCAACGAGCCAGTCTTTGCGACAAGTCTGGCTGATCTCCTGTAAATGCTAGACCATTTCTCAGTTTCCCAAAGTCTGATAAAAAGTTGGGCTGAGATGAGTCGAAATATACTTCCCGAGACATCGCCAAAGCCTATTCCTTAGCACACCCCAACGCTCGAAAAACAAGGCGCATCACTGGCTACCACCCAGTCGCATCTACCTTCAAAAGGTTTATCATTACTATAGGTAGGCTAAACAAAATACAATCGTCGTAAATTAGTAGGCTCTAGTTTTTTGTTGGTAACCAAGAAAAAACAACAAAAAAAAAAAAAAAACTCCACTCGGGCATGAGTCACCTAGCCCGCCGTCGCAAAAAAGCGACTACAACCTTCCACCCCAAATAAGCGCCCAATAGACAAAAAAAAAAAAAAAAAAAAAAAAATTTGCACACTTTTGATGACCGCCTATTATGTAGGCGTACCATCTCGGCTTGGCGCCCTCGCCTCCTTTTTACTCAGGAAGCTCCTCCGCAGCCCGCTGCTCGTCACGCTCCTCGGGCTCTCCGTCGAATTTTCCACAAATGTGCTCCTTATTACCACGCTTCCCGCGCCGACCTTGAGCTCCTTCTCGCCGCCGGCGCCACTCTCGTCTACGAAGTACAACGCCTCCCCTAGGTCGTCGTCGCTGCCAAACGTGTGGTGACCCTTGACCTCGATGCGGAACTGCGTGTCGGCGGTGCACGTGTGCTTGAAGGTCTCGTCGAACCGCACCGTGTCGGGGGACTCGTGGTGCTTCGTCTTGCCGATAGTCCTCTCCTTAGGCGTCAGCTGCTTGATCAAGACGTAGACGTCTGACGACGGAGGGAATCCCGACGCGGACACCACGGTGAAAGTCGCCGTCCCCGCCCCGGCGCTTCCCGGAGCTAGACTGTGAATAGATACACCGCCCATACTCGTATTGCGTCCGTGAGTCTTGTTGCCGTTTTGGTTCTGTGGTGTCACTGGGCGAGCGTTTTCATTATCGAAGTTCAGGCCCGAGGTCCGTCGAAGACTAGGCCCAGGTGGAGGATTGTCCGGACTATTCGTTATGATTGTCGGTACGTCCGAGGACGTACGAGTTAGGACTATGCCGTTACCCTCTTCGTCTTTCTTGCCTCGGAATCCACGTTTGATGAAACTGGCACCTTTACCCACTCCATGCCCAACAGCACCGGCCACAGCGACACCACCCTTGACGGGAGCACCAACCACACCAGTAACGATTCTGCCGGGTCCACCAAATGTGCCTGAGAACGTACCGGTACCTAGACGAGAGCGTGTGACGTAGTCTGGCTTGAACAGGAGCCGTAGTCTGATCGAGCCCGACTTTCCATCTAGAAGCAACTTGAGTTCCTTCGCCCTGAACGGATCGAGCTGCTCTAGATTAATATCGGCCCCACCCAAGAAATCAGGCTTGTCTGCAAAGTCGTAGTCGTATACTTTAAGGCTGAACTTGGCTGCAGTTCGCGACGGTATAGCAACCTCGAAGAATTCGTTCCATACGGGGTTGAGTGTCTTTTTCTGAGTCTTGGTCTTGAACACATCTTGTCCGTTAAGCTCAAACTTGCAATAGGGATCACTCTTGCCGTTCGAGTCAGCCGCAGGCAGGTCTGTCGCATCCAGAACATCGACGCGTAGGTTACCCATGTTATTAATGCTTTCGCTGGGATCTAGCTGCATCTTGACGGGAATGTATTTCAGGCTGATCTTCACCGTCGCCGTTCTCTGGTCCTCGTCCTTGAGCCGCAGTACCGTAGGGTTATTCTAAAGACAATTAGCAGTAGAATTGAGTTGTCGCCTAGGATAGACACTTACTAGACACTGCTTTAGCGTATCCAGGGTATTCCCCGTTAGTCGGGCGACAGTGTGGTCTTCATCACGTTCCTCACCAGGTTTCTCTTTCTTCTCCCTCACCTTGAGGGTTAACCGCGAGAAATCTAGCTCACGAATAAAGCAGTCTCCAATCTCGTCGAATTTGAAGACTTTGTGTTTGGCGGTGCCCGATATATAGGAGGGGTATAGCATGTCGTCCACGTAAATCTCGAGATGGGTCCCACTCTTCGGCATCTCACCTTCGAGGAGCTTGAAGATGAGAAACCCGGATTCATACTTGAGCAGTTCTTGCGGAGTAAGGTGAACCTTGGGGGGTTCTCTTGGCGCGTCTCGTGACTTTCGTTCCGATATGGTTGACCTAGGAGAGATTGGCGATTTGGGTATAGTTGGTGAGGTTGGCGTAAGTGGCTCTTTAGTGCTCTCTCTTCTCTCAAGCGTGGAAATCTTTCCGGCTTCTGAGGACCGAGGAATATCAAGCGACTGTTTGGTCGCATCTGAGTCCGTTTCTTTTTCCTTTGCTTCTTCTTCCTCCTCTTCAGGATCTGCAACATTCAAGCACGGATAGAAGGAAACAGTATAGACGAGAGTTCCTTTCGCAATACCTTTGCCGTGCAGTCGGAGGCCGCCTTCCTCAACTTTCTTTGCGTCATTCACGAGATACTCACCGTTCTCGTCTTGGGTAATGTAATCCCCGGCAAAGATTTCGACCAGACCCAAACTGCGATCTTTGCCCATTTTTTCGGCATCCATAACCTCGAGACTCAGACGATCCCTGGTCGAGTGCATGGGTACGTAGACAACTTCGTCCCACTCGGGACGTAGGGTGTTGCGATGCGTTACCGTTCGTCCTTTCTCGATACCGGAGAGGAGCACGCGAACATACGGATCCGATTTACCCATAGTTTCGAAATTCCGCAGTTCACGAGCGCTCTTGAAATGAAGACGCATGACACCGATAGGGGTTTGGTAACCTCCGGTGCCTGCCAGCGTACCAGATAGAGCCACCGGTTTCCATTGCGCGGTAAGCTTGGCTCGTCCAGTTTTGGCCCCCGAGAGGTTGTACCAATCGTGGCCCTTCTCCATCATCTCAAGCATATCATCTAGCTTGATCTGGTATGTACCGATAAGTTGGTCACCAGCAATCTCACGGTCATCTTTGATAGCAAGACCCAATTTAGCATTCTTCCGGTCCGTAATAAGAATCTCCTTGGACCCATTGTCCCAGATCGGATTGTTGGTGCGTTTGAGTTTCCTGGTTGTGTGTACTTCTTTGCCGTTGAGTAGCAGAGTGGCATACGGATTGAGCAAGCCGACTAAGCTCTTGGTGCCATCGAGATCCTTTGCTTGCTCGATAGTGTATCGTAAAATACCCGTGTTTGTTTCCGGTGGCGGCTCCTGCTTGCCGTCATGTTCCGTGGCTTCGAGAACGGGGAAGAAGCGAATATCAGCGTTAACTACACCTCGGGCCTTGCCGTGCGCAATGACCTCAAGCCGCTCGTTTTCGTATACGCCAAGTTCCTCTACCCTTTCGAGCGGGAATGACGCAACACCAAGCTCCTTGTCCTTGCGGAAATCGTTGTAGTCGTATACGATAAGATCGAGAGAGTCGTTGAACGAAGTAACGATAACATAATGCGTCTCGTTCCATCTCGGGTTCGTCGTGTCCTTGACAATCTTGGTCTGAGCAAGGGGTGCCCGCTTATTTAGAGTAACCACGGTATAAGGGTCAGGGTTGCCGGCAAAGTTATCGGGGTTCTTGAGACCCTGAGCTCCGTGTAGCGTGACCGCGACCACGCCAATAGCTTGGTCAACTGGGGAGCCCGCGAGCATCTTGGCTACCTCGATAGGGAACACATTCGGAGCGTACATCATCGGTGCTAGGTTCCCGTGAATCTGCTCCTGAATAAAACTTTCCAAGCCAGGTATGAAATTGATGTCGAATCCAAAAGTTTCACCACCCAAGGGCTTACAGACGTAGTCAATCTTGGGGCGCTCAAGGAAGCACATCTCTATCTTTTCGACGTGTGGGAAGGGAAACTGGAGCTTAATCTTCAGGCGCATAATACCGGAGAAAGCCATGTCTTCTACGATAACATCGAGACCCTTGCTGATCATAGCCTTTCCTAGACGGATTTCAAGGACAACCTTGGGGTTGATCTTATTTTTGATCTGGCGAGCCGTCATATCCTCCTTGTCGTTAGGAGTAAAACTGAACTTCCAATCCATTATGACAGTATCATCTTCTGCTTTAGGGTAAGTCCTAACATGGTCCATTCTTGGGGGTTTAGATCCCAGTGTGAATGTTTTCAGCCGCAGACTATCGAGAAAGGAAGGGGTTGCGGAGCTCAGGACTTGATCAACAGAGTTGATAACAGTTTGGGCAAGGACGGGCTGATAGATGGGCCAGAACTTGACCAGGAACGAATTTATCCACTCCAAAGATTCGTGGTCATTATCCAATTTCTTCAGCGCCATCTCTCGGGTGATATCGTCGCGAAAGTTTCGTCGAACTCGTCTGATGGATGTTCGGTAGTAAGTAGAGCAACCGGCCATGATAATTATGACCCAGCCTAGACCACCCCCGAGTACCGCAACAAGCCACGAAGAGAGACAGGCAAATATGATAATTGCGGCGTTATGATACCATTCTATAGCGCCACCTAGTATTAGCAAATGCCCTCCGAGCGATGGGTTAAAATTGGATGAACCAACCTCCAAAATACTGGTCAGGAACCTTTGACTCGAGCCAGGTAGAATGATCTAAAAGGCTTTCGCCCTCCATAACTCCGTCGACAGGCCAGCCGAAGCGCTGAGTCCATCCAACCATGGCAGCTAGATCATCCTTCTCTTCGGCGGTGTTGCCGTCTGCGATTGGCTTCCCATCTTTGTCCTGGTAAATCTCGACGGCTCCGGCTTTGGAAGGGGGTGGAAGGTCGTAGGCAGCCTTGGTGCCATCGTCGACATCCGTAGCAATAGCTACACCTCTCTGTTTCCGCGGGTTATGGAATTCGTGCGGTATGGCCTAGGGGTGGAATTTGGTTAGCTGGTATATCCCAGTAAACAACAGTACAGGGAACGCACAGCTTTTGCTTGAGCCCTCTTCTCCTCCGGACTCGCATCCGGATTGAATGTAAAAGCAGCCACGCCCGCATTCTTGCTCTCCTCTACTAGTTTCTTCTGAGCGTCATCCGCGGTAACATTCGATTCGGGATCGCGAGAGGCTTCGAGAGCCCCTTGCTGTTTCAGCTCGCTAGCTTCCTGTGCTGTAGCCATGATGGCTATCGATATTACCGCAGAGGCGGCTACTGAACCAGCTCAGACGCGCGCTGAAAGAGGTGGCTGGCGTTGCGCGTTATCGAGCAATCGTAGTCATTGAGGATATGAGGGGCGTGTGTGTTGTTTGCTAAAGGACGGCAAGGAAATCGGATTAGGACAAGCGAACGTAAAGCATTCGGCGCGTAATTAGGTGGGTGATCCCGACAGGTGGCCGAGATTAATACGTTCGGTACAGTAGGCACTACGGACGAATACTAGCGACTTTAGCTGTCATTAGTTAAGGAAACGTCAGAGCAAGCGGGTAAACTAATGGATTAGTCCGTAAGGCTACTTCCAATTGCAAGCCCGGGATGTTGGTATTCCGGAGAAGGGTACGGGGTAGAATAGGAAAAAAGGAAATAATTAGAAAAGGAAAGGCTGCAGGCAAAATGCGAGGTTGGCGATGGTTACGAAAAATAAGCTCAGGATTGGGGAAAGACACGCAGCGCCTTATTTCTCAAAGTTTAAATGGCAGGGTGGTACGGAATACAGGTCAGAGCAAAACAGGGTAGGTGAGGTAGCCGAGCGCCGTAGCTGCGTAGGAAGCAACCTTGCACCCAAGCTTGTACTAGGTATGTAAGGTCTGGCCTGTTTTCCATGTGCTCCCAGATCATGGCCAGGTGTGGTTCCAAACGACGTAATCCCTTCAGGGATCATATTCCACTAGCCAATTGCTAGCTTGTCAGCCCGGACCAATGGGACGGATCTATCCTGACGAGAGCTACACCAATCCAGCAGTCCAGCAGTCCAGTCAGCCATATATGGTGGGGAATGTGGGCTATGGTTGTACATACCTAAGTACTATGGCAGCAGCTGAGTCTATGCCCCTCTTACCTCGTAACCCCCTCCTCGCATCAGGAACGAACAAGATATCCAAAAAGTAGCTTTCCCTTTTAGGTTGACTGACAGATGCTCAACCTTGATTTCGAGCTGTCTTACGGGCCGCCCGAACTTGTTAGGATCATATATCTGGTTCTTTATACCTAAGGGTAAGGATAAGGTCCTGAAGAACGTGCAGAACGTGCAGGTGCCGAGCTTCCAAGAAGAGAGAAAATACCTACGCAAGGGCGACGGCTGTCCCAATAGTAATACAGATCCGCAGCCAGCAGCCGTGCAATTGGAAGCCACTTCAGATATTTACTATGTATGGTGAGTAGCTGGGATGATCGCTGCGTCGATCTATCCCGAGAGTTCAGGATCAAGAGCTTCCAGACTTCCCGCCCATTGGGCTGATCTTTTCCGATTCATGCTTCCTTGCATACCGAATACCATGTTTTACCCACTTACGAATATCGTAATAACAATATCGTCTCCTGTCTCCTCCGTCTTCTCGCGGGTCACGTATCGGAAAGAACGGCATCGCACTCATAATACATATCACCCTACATATGTCTTGCCTTCATGCAGCGATAGCAATGTGGCTTAATTTGATATTCAGCGCTAACACAGCTTAATTGATATTCCAATTCGTCTCAAATGTAGCACAGCAGGATTGCAGGCCTTCCTCAACATATTGCAATCCACAATCCTTTATAGGCTTACATGTGATAGGTACATATCCCCTCGTTCTATTAGCTTACATAATTCGTCATCTTCACAAGTGACAGACTGAAACATTCGCATACACACAGAGACATACGACATACAAAGTTCCTATATACTTATGTGCGAGACCGCATATAGATCTATATGCGACGTCTTATCCTAAGCCCCTGCCGATTCATCGTTCCTCAAGGCGCCACGCTTCAGCCACTCGCTGGCGAGCGAGTCTCACACGTGGAACGCATGCGGAACTGAAGCACATGAGACGCCCTATCGCCCGGTTATGGGTGGGTTACAACTACAACGCAGTTCCATCATATGAGGCAGAACCTTTTAATATCCAAGAGGTCGTGTGTCCGTCTACTAGTGAGGAACTCAATTGGCCGCACAAGTTAGGCCTCTTGAATTAACTATTATAACACGGCCAAATAAACCATTCATGGACGCGGATTAAATTTTGTGTCATAATATAATGCGAATTATTTACCAGTAAGACTCTTATAAAATACAAGGAAGAGCCGTCATCGTTTACATGGCACTTTCCTATGGTTAATCTTACATTTAGGTCCCTCTCTAACCAATTGGTAAATGGTTGGTGTTTGCTAATAGAATTAAAGATATTTCGGTCATGACTATAATTTCTTAGGTAAAGTGAGTTTCAGATATGTTGAACAACGCAATTCGACAGTTTACTGGTATAAACGGGATAGTCTGAGGTAGCAATGGGCCGTCTTCTGGTAGGAAGGGATGTCTGTAGGCGCTTATATGGTATTCGAGAAGAATCAACTTAATCTGAATGATGATTATACATAGTCACTTCTTAGAAAGAACAAAGGCAGTGACGGGGGTGGTGACTATGTCAAACATAGATACCTTTCCGACAAGTCTCGCACATGCTAGAGCTGGATGTCGGTAGAGGAATATTAATGTTGCTAAACATAGATGCCCCAGCAAATGCAGCTGTTCTTAGAATACGTAGAAGAAAGGATGAGTTGTGACAAAAGAGCGTATTTCAATACTATCTTGTAGCAATTAAAAAATTACACGACTTATTTTCCTCCTCCCCAAAGCAGAAATCTCGAATCTCGCTCCGTCATTACCACCCAGTCCCAATCCACCACTCGCTTGCCGAAAATACCCTCACGAATTACCAGAAGTGTGAAGAGTAGTCTGTCATGTCGAAATACCGGAATCGGGGCTCCTGGGCTTGGCAGCGATAGTTGTAAACAAGGCTGCCTCGGTTTTCAAGCTTTTGCGTATGGTAGGCCGATCCATGACACAGAGATCGTAATACCAGCAGGGAGGCTAAAAACCCTGGAGATGATCGGCGCAGCCGGCGCATACATAAACCTTCAGTCCGTCCTTAGAGCAAAGAAGGACGATAGGGTGCCCATGTGTGAAGCCATGGTCTTGGTTCAATAGGCTGCATATGAGCCCTTTGGCTGTCGAATTCATGTCGTCGATTTCGGAGTCTGTGAGTAGTCTGAATTCAGATATCATATCGGGAGTTATCTTTCTTCCGTCAACAGTGACACCTTCAGGTTTAAGTGTAAAGTAGGTAGACATGATTGGTGTTCCGCTATCGGAATTATGCATATCTCGGTCCTGATTGTCGTTTCTCAATTAAAGTAGTTTCAGATATAGGTGAAGAAATAAATCATTATGAGGAGTCGTTGACAAGATTGTTCCTGAAGATTTGTTTCTCTAGCTGAGCGAAGAAGGTAAGGGGGAATGGTGGTTGTGATTCATTCTGCGACAGGCCACAGGGGCAGAATGCCAGCTTTTTATATTCTCTATGGAAGGAAAAGTCTTGTCTGAACGGTAAATCCCTACCACTGTCTGAATCATTGAGATTGGTGACTGTTATAGTAAATAGGTAGGTACGTGGATGTTTGGTGGTGTGCAAAGTCATTAACTTGGCTTCGGAATCCGATGCAGACACCATTGAAAGTAACATAATACTTAGGCGTAGGTGACTGTTGTCTTGAATCACTGGTCGTTAATTGGATTTCACAGGCAGTTTGGTCCCTAGGTAAGTGACTAGGAAGTCATGGTAGGTGTTTGGGTGATTCGAAATTTAGGTATGTAGACTGTTCGTTATGGAATCTGTTCTATAACCTGACTCCATTTGTTTAAATATATGCTATACTAACGGACGGATTTATTTCCCACATCTGAGTCTCGGATCTCAAGATGAAGCTTCCTGAGCAGCCGAAAACGCGTGGAAGCTACCGGTGGCCCTCGGGTAGGCAATCTTGACTTCTCCAATCCCATCAACCTCATTGACACCGTTCGTCGCACCAACGCCCCAGTCCTCTTCATCTTCGTCGTCGTCAAGGTATTCCGGCACGCCCCAGCCGCCGCCACCGGGGGTGTGGATAACGCAGCGGTCGCCCTCCTTCATGTCGACCTGGCCCCTGGAGCCGATGTTGATCCAGCGCTCGCCGCCGTCCTCCTGCTTCTGGACCCAATAGTTGGCTCCCGAGGCGCCGGGCCGGCCGCCCATCATGCCGTAGGGCTGGTGGACGCGGCGCTCGGTGATGAGGCCGTAGGTCAGCGGGTACCGGCACTCCCAGTCGCGGACGATGCCGCAGCCGCCGTTGAACCTGCCGCGCCCGCCGCTCCCGCGACGGATCGAGAACTCGCGCACCAGCACCGGGTACCGCTTCTCGATGATCTCCGTGTCCGTCGTGCGCGTGTTGGTCATGTGGACCTGCACGGCCGACGCGCCGTGCCACGTGGGGCCCGCGCCCTCGCCGCCGCAGATGGTCTCGCCGTAGCCGAAGCCGTAGCCGCTCTGCGGTGCTCCCGACTCGTCCTTGCAGTTGCCGAAGAAGCCGAAGCAGTTCATGCAGCCCTGGGAGCCCGAGGCGGCCTTGAATGCGTTGAGGAGGAGGTCCACTAGACGCTGCGACGTGAGCGTGTTGCCGCAGCAGACGGCGGGCCCGGACGAGGGGTTGAGGAAGCAGTTCTTCGGGAGGATGACCTTGGTTGGAGCTAAGCAGCCCTGGTTAAGAGGAATGTCTGAGCCGATTAGGAGTCTTAATGTGTAGATCAGAGCCGAGTAAGTGATGGCTGGTGGGGCGTTCATGTTCGAGAGCATCTCGCAGGACGTTCCTGTAAAATCAAATGTACCGAAGCCGCTCTCGTCGAGAGTAATTGCGACTTTCATCATAGATCCGTTGTCCAGGAATTGTTTAGCCTTAAGAGGCTTCGATCCGTACTTCTCGTAGGCGGATTTGAGATATCCACGAACTGCAACTTCGGCATTCTCTTGAATCTTCGCCATGTAGAAGTGGACTGTAGGTTTGCCATATTCTTCCATCAATGCTCTAATGAGATTGCTTCCTTTGGTGTTTGCGGCCACTTGTGCTTTGAGATCGGACCTGTAATAATGTTAGTATAATAGCTCCCGAGGTGCTGGGAAAAACTTACAAGTTATCGCCCAACCGTCGAGAACCACTACAGTTGGGATACTTCCCAGGTTCTAGTAGTATCTTAATGATTCCCTCCTCATCCAAATGGTTGTCCCGGACTAGAAAGAAGGACTTGATGGCAGCGCCTTCTTGCCACAACTCGGTCGAGTCCCTTTCTAGGTGTTAACACCACGGAAATCAAATATCACAGGTCTTAGGGTCGACTTACGGTGGCATAGAGTTTCCGCGGTATCCGCCGATGTCGAGATGATGTCCACTATAATTGATCTCGTGAGCTACATGGCCTGAAAAAAGATTGAAAAGGAGCTGAGGAAAAGGTAAAGCATACCGAGACGCCGTATAAAAGCATATTGATTCCCCATCTACGTCAAAGACGGGAGAGATGACAGTAATATCGGGCAAGTGCGTACCACCCGATTCAGGATGGTTCGATACGATCACGTCGCCAGGTCGTAGGTTACCTCGGTGGAGGTTGTGTTGATATTTAACGGCATACGACATGCTACCCAAATGAACGGGAACATGGGGGGCATTTGCAACTAATTCTCCACTTTGGAAATGTTAGTAAGGGGGAAGAAGGAGGAGGAGAGGGTAGACTCACTCAGGACTAAAGATAGCACAAGAAAAGTCCAATCTCTCTTTGATGTTGATGGAGATACTCGTCTTCTGTAAGGTTCTGCCCATCTGTTCTGCGATGCTCATGAATCTGTGACCGAAGATGCTGAGCTTGACAGGGTCCACTACTAGCTCATGTTCTTCTTGTGACTGTTGCGGCTTCTCATCAACAAGATCGATGACAACATGCGAGGATAGGATCCGTGCTTGTGAGCCTGGAACAACTACTATAGTCTGGGTATTATCGATGATTATTGCGGGGCCGGCTACGATCGTACCCGGGGCAAGCGTATTGAGTCGGAATACTTTCGTCGGCTGTAGGCCACCTTCCGCGAAGTAGGCTTGCGTCTGCAAGGTGTTAGCGTACTGTCATATAATAAGACAACCACTGTCGACTGTTATCGACTAGTTCAGCCGTAGGCTTACCATCCTGTCCTCTCCTGTTTGAACTTCTGAGAAAGTATGGGCTTTTAGCTCCTTTACGAGCTTCGAATTGTCATTGCTGACTTCAGTACTCTTTCCGATTCCCCGGACTCGCACGTCGTCGATGTGAACTTTCTTATCCTTGGGGAAGACGAATGATAACTCTCGTAGATGCTCCTTTTCGAGCGCCGATCTCCAGTCCCCATCGGCAGGGGCAAGAATCATAAAATTGGTGTCGGTGCCTTGGTACCGAAGATTGAGGTATTGTTCGTGTTCGATAGAGGCCTCTTGGATTCCTTGTGTAAGAAGGCCTTCGGTAACCTTCGCCTTGAGATCTTGCATACGTGCCAGCAGTCGCTTCAAAGATGCTTCGGACAATACCTCAGAGCTAGGCTCTTGGGCTTCTTGAACGACCTCTGCTAGCGCCATACCATAAGCTGAGAGGATACTGGAGTACTTGTGGATCACTATCCTTCTGATACCCAACTTTTTACCAATCTCGCAGGCATGTTGACCGCCAGCGCCGCCGAATGTCGCAAGGTTGTGCTGGGCAGTTTCGAACCCACGAGCTTCCGTAAGTGCGCGAATGGGACGGCTCATTGACTCATTAGCCACGTCAATGAAGCCGTGAGCAACCTCAAGGGAGGTCATAGATCGGCCGGTGTCCGCATTGATCTGTGCTGTGAGCTCCTTAAACTTTCGCACTACGACTTCGATATCAAGCGGAAGATCTTCAGTGGGACCAAAGATTTTAGGGAAATAATCTGGGATGAGTCGCCCAAGGAATAGATTGGCATCGGTAACCTAAGAAATGGCTGTTAGCAAATACTTGGAAGGATATCAAAGATGAATAGAAGAAACAGGAAAAATGCGAGAGAGTAGAGAAAATAACAAGAGAGATGAAAATAAGTCATGTAATAATATCGTGTGCCTTACCGTGAGCGGTCCCCCTTTTCGGTACGAAGCCGGTCCAGGATGCGCGCCGGCGCTATCAGGCCCAACTTTGAACAGGCCATCTCGCCAGAACAGCATGGACCCACCGCCAGCGGCGACGGTGTTGATATCAAGCTGAGGAGACTGGATGGAGACCCCAGCAGTCGTAGTCTCGAAGACATGTTCAAAAGTGCCTCCGTAGCGGGACACATCGGTACTCGTACCGCCCATATCAAAACCAACGATAGGAGAGTTGCCGTCGTACGAAGTTCTGGCGTGGCCAACCACGCCTCCAGCTGGGCCACTAAGAATGCCCTTGAGGCCGTTGAACTGCTCGTGGCTTACCAGTCCGCCGCTGTGGTAATGTGAGTTAGAAAAATTAGATAAAAGTGGATTGAAAAGGGGGAAGAGGAAAATTACTCTGATTGCATAAACTCGCAAGACACGCCGTCGAGATTGCCGTCAGCAAAGACCTTCGCGAAGCCGGATACGTAGCGAATGATCTCGGGCGTGAGATACGCATCCGCAGAAGCGGAGCTGCCTCGCGAGATCATCTTGATCATATTTGCACCGACCGAAGAGGATGTCGAGACGTGAGTGAAGCCCATCTCCTTGGCGATCTCCGCGACGCGGTTCTCGTGGTTAGGGTAGATGTATGAGTGCACCAAGCAGATAGCGAGCGTCTCGATGCCCTCTGCTTTGATCTTCGCTAGCTTCTCCCGCACTTCCGCCTCATCGAGAGGCCGGATGATGCGAAGAATGTCCCCGGTGATACCCTTCACGAGGACCCCGGGGATCTCCTCGAGTGGCGGGCGGCTTTCTTTCGAGACATCTTCGTCGAACTCTTCGACGGTGATGCGCTCCGAGATCTCGACCGCCTTCTCGTAGAGGAGCTCTGGTTTTTTGATGCCAAGCTCAAATAGCTTTGGTCTTGACTGGTAGCCGATTTCCAACAGGTCACCGAAGCCCTGGTTGACTACGAAAGCATGTCTCGTTCCCTTTCTTTCCAGCAACGCTGTGGCGTATGAGTAACTAGAAGTGGGAAGTAGCTGGGGATCTGTACTCACCATTTGTCGCGACAGTCGTTCCCATACGAATAGAATGAATTAGGTCCTTGGGGATAGGAGCCCCTCTTGGGATCTGCTTGCCAGAAACAGTCTCCAGTACCCGACGAATGCCTTCCGCCGGCGCATCATCGTAGCTACCGGGGTCAACAGACAACAGCTTGAGAACTATGTCTTCTTGGCCAGGCACGGCAGCAAAGACATCAGTGAAGGTACCACCTCGGTCTTAGGACAAACATTAGTTACAAGCCATGAGCCAGACAGAGTTAAGTCGACTCACCGATAGCGAACTTGACACTCTTTGGCTGGACTGCCAGGGGAAGCGTTCCGACGGCCATTTTGGCTAGGTGTGTATCTGTATCTAGCGGACTGCTGTGTACAATGCATGGGTGCTGATAAGCCTGAGGAAGTTCGCATTCATATACGGCCGCGCCATCACGAAGAATAGGGGGGCGGTCCGGCACCGGAAGAGCGCTCGCGCTCGATCACAAGACTCCGGCGGTTTGGATCGTCGTTTCGAGCTGCCTGGCAATCGCCGGCAAATCATCTTAGGCAATGTTTCTAATCGTCAACGGAGCCTTTGGAGATAACTGATCCATTCCTTCGGTATTATCCACGAGTAGCCTGCTGGTTCCCCTCGTGAGGAGTGCGATCCGTGGTGGATCTTACCCCAATTCACCAAATGATACCGTCGTAATTTGAAAAACAGGGTGACGCTTCTAATCCACACTCGAGACCCCCGGGGCGACACTGACGCTCGTCGATTCGAACTGCCTCCCGAATTTTAGGTCCAAATTACGGGCCACTTCCGATACGGATTGACCAATCACGTCGCTCAACATTTCCGAACTAGGTACGTTCCCCCAAGGCGACATGGATCTTTTAGTCGATTGGAGTGGTGCAGCAGATAGGATAAGACCATCCAATCACCCTGCTTAGCGTATAGTAGAATGGCTTGAGGGCCCGCAGGTCGACTGGTCGTACCTAAGCCTTTTGCAGCAACCGCTAATAAGGGCGACTTACATAGTCATGGCTATCTAGTGTAATAACTCCACGGTGAGCTAGGGTAAGATACAGGGACCTGGTAGCTTATAGCTCCAGGTCCATGTTTTGGATGCGCCGACCCCAGGCTGATAAGCCCCGAATGATGTCGAGAGGCGTCGTAAACTCACCCCGTGTATAAAGTCCCGGCATGAGAAGCGGGTACCCCTAGAGCAGAGGTGTATCAGATAAGTGCAACCTCTAGATTCTGACTGACCAGAATTGTCATCTTCAATCCTGATCATTGCTCAACACGATGACTCTAGACACTAAGACGGACGACTCCATCCACCCGGTCACTTCGACTGTAATCGGCGAGTCCACCAAGACGGTTGACGACCGCGCCCTGGACGAGGCGGCGAAGTATCTCGCCAATCATGAGGAGTTCGGACCAATGACTCCTGAGCAGGAGAAGAAGATCGTGAAGAAGGTTGACTCCTGGATGATCCCTCTGGTATGTTTTACTAGATAATGCTGCTTCTCATGAAATACACCCACATTGGCCCCTGCTGACATGATTCCGGTAGCTAGTATTTTGTGCCACTCTCGCGGCCGTCGACAAGGTCGAAATTGGAACGGCTTCGTTATACGGCTTCCAGTCAGACAATGGTATGGTGGGGCAAGAGTACAGTTGGCTTGGTAGTATTCTGCCACTGGGTGTAAGCCAAGAATACCCTCAACAACTGCATGCGTATGCTGACCACCCTCAAGACCTTGATAGGTCTTTTCCCAGCATCGTGGTTGATTCAACGCTTCCCACCGGGTAAACTCCTCGCAACCGGTTCCCTTCTCTGGTCTTGCGTGACGTTGTGTTACGCACCATGCCGAACCTGGGCTGGCTTCATGGGTTTGCGATTTCTGCTGGGATTCCTCGAAGCTATCAATGTCCCGTGCTTCACGGTGCTCGTTGCGTCTTTCTACAAGAAAGAAGAGCAGCCCCCGAGGAATGGCAGTAAGTACCGGACCACTATGATTGAGTGATTGGATCTAACTTCTTCTAGTCATTTTCGCATACTTCTCATCCATCTTCAATGGCTTCTTCGCTTGGATAATTGGGTATATCCCCGCGGATGCTCCCTTATTGAGGTGGCAGTATCTGTACCTCCTTACTGGGTCTATCAACGTGCTCTATTCGGTTTTCTTGTGGTTTGTCCTGCCGGACAGCCCCATGAATGCCTTCTTCCTTACTGCCGAGCAGAAATACCACGCCACCCAGCGACTGGCCTCGAACCGTACCGGTATTGCGAACAAAGTGTGGAAGGTGAGTCTGGCAATAAACCAAAATTCCCGACACATACTGATGAAATGTTCGATTAGTGGGACCAAGTTTGGGATGCTCTTCTCGACATCAGAGTGTGGCTCATTGTTCTATACAACATTGCCATAAATATTCCCAATGGCGGTCTCCAATCCTTCGGGTCCATCATCATCAATGACTTGGGCTACAGCCCCTTGGTATCTAGTCTGCTGACCATGCCGTTCGGGGTATTGGCTACTGGTGGTGCTTGGGCTTTCTCGTATCTTGCAGCGAAGTGGCATAACCGACGAGCGCTGACTGCTGCTATTGCCTTGTTGCTTCCCATATTCGGAACGGCTTTAGTGTATGGTCTGCCGCAGACCAACGTCGCGGGTCAAATGACGGGGCTGTACTTTATGTACTTCTATTGGCGTAAGTTCCATCCCCGGCCTACCGAATTTATCATTACTAACTGGCGTAGCCCCTTATGTTGTCGGCATCTCTTTAATCCAAGCAAACACCGCCGGTATGACCAAAAAGGCTGTGACATACAGCCTCGTGGCAATCGGCTACGCCGCGGGCAATCTTATTGGGCCCCAGACATTCAGGTCGGATGAAGCTCCGAAATACACTAGTGGCGTAGTAGCTATGTTAATTAGCTACTGTGTGTGTATGCTAATCCTGATGGTCTACTGGGTCCTTGGTGCCTGGGAGAATAAACGAAGGGACCGAAAATACGGGAAGGCGGAAGCAGTCCACGAAGGTACCATCGAAGGTTTCGTGGATGTATCCGATAAGCACCAGACAAACTTCCGTTACACTACGTAAGACTCTGGGCTGGTGTAGGATTGAGGCTCAGGAGATTGCCAGGGGTGAATGCATGGTGATAAAAAGAATCGCTGAGTCATGGGTTCGTAGAATACTGCTATTCGTTTAACAATGGATTATGCCAAGCTGATAGCACCATGTCTTCTTCCTTGTAGGATGCTCCACCCTTCAGAGTCTTCGGGTCGTAGGTCTCGTTTTTTCCATACATCCTCGACTATAAGCCTGGCTTTATGTACATTCGCTAGCTGTCTAGTCTCGTAAAGCTCGGTGAGTCGGCTTAAGAGAAACTTCCTATCTTCGTCACATTCAGGACGGACACCCAAGGTGGCTACTATGAATAGGGGCCAGAGCCCTGTATGTGTTCGAAGAGAGATCTTGGGCAGTAGCGAGAGAATTTGGGAGGTTATTCGGATTATATGTGGTTCATGCGGCCCGGCGCCGTCGATCCTAGAATAGAGGTAGAGGATAGTCGTAAGCCGCTTTACCTCGGCGACCATGGCAAACTCGGACTTGAACGATCCAAATTCTCCGGGAATATCTTGGCGCAGCTGGTGGAGAAGCCTCTCAACATTGTCTCGGCGCTGTTGCACCGCGGGTGGAAGTTGTTTCTTGCTTGATTGCCCGATTAGCAAACTCATCTGAGTTATTTCGGAGATTAAGATGAGCAGATCCTTTGTGCAGCCAGTGATTCCTAGGATAGTTGAGTTATTCGTTGATTTGCACATCTCGCTAACCATCCCAGCGGCTTCTACGAGCGTTCCGCCTGTCGCAGCCAAGATGTCGTGCGAAACGAAATAGGTGACGGCAAAATAGAGAAGAGCCTCTTGTTCAGCGCTCAAGCTACGGACGTCTCCCAAGCGGGAAGATAGAAAACTACGTGCAAAGTCGGAATGCACAGTCCACGAATCCGAGCAATCCTTTGAAATCTTTCGCGTTTCATTAGCAACCTTGGTCAAGATGAGATATCAGCCCCATTTACACTTACTTCGAAAAAGGCCAACATAATCGTCGATGCGATAACCTGATCTGTAGAAGCCCTGCAGCCTACCTCTTCCGTTTCAGGAGAAGCTAGCCGAGCGATTTGGGCTCTCAGGAGTCGTAGTGCTTTGGCTCTGTGAAGCCACATAACCGATTTGTATTCAGGGCGACCGGTACTGTGCAACTGATTTGCGGCCACAGCCAACACGCATTGGTATAGGGGCCCTTCCCGGAAACAAGAGGCCAGCTTCAGCACAATGTGTCTATACGGGTTGAAACCAGGGTCTATGACAATTTGAGGAGCCATGAACTGGTCAAAATAGCTCCAGAGATAACCCTCGGCCTCTCCTAGGCGGAACGGGGAGAGGTACTGGGGGTAAGGCGCAAGCACATCTGACTGGTATTCAAGGTCAAGGTCGACGGTCTGCGCCGAAGGGTGTTCGCCATCCTCAATATCGGGTCCACCGCCGTCTAGATTGAAGTCCGCTTGAACCGTATTGAGGAACATCCAGCTTTGTATGGAGATTAGAAGGTCTTCAGGGAGTTCCTGAGTCATACCGTCGTTACTTTCAAAAAGGACGACATCTTGCCAGTTTAACTTGATTTCGTACCGGCAGGTGAAGCCTAACCGTTTGCAGTGGCCGCATATTGGGCGCTGCTCAGGGCATTTGACTCGCCGCTCTGAAAGGAGGCGTCAGGGGTTGACTAACCGAGAATGAGAATGGGGTTACGTGGTCATCTCACCTCGACACTTCCGACAACCACTCCGTGTTCGCAGCTCGCCTTTCGCGCGGTGTCCCATATTCACGGTTATGCACAGGGTCTGCTAACTAGCGATCAGCATCGATGTGAGATTTATTGCGAGGTTGCCGAAAAGAGGAGTCGTGAAGTCGGAAGGTCGGGGTAAGGTTATTTCGCGTCCTTCACAGATAAACCAGGCCTCGGCCCTGACCCCGTAGATAGCCACGGCGTAGAGGCGGAGTACCTCAGTCTACGTCGTTATCCGACTAGTGGAGTGCTTGATGCAGATATGCAGACGGCCAAATGGAGATAAGTTGATAAGCCGGCCCTTAGCTATCATCACCATCTGCGCCATCCAGCCCCTGATCCTCGAGGATCAGGGGCCTTGACGTCGACCCACTACCCCCCACTTCCCCACGATCTGCATATGCACGTCGCGTCACCCTTCCTTTGCTGAGTATAACAATCACACCAGAGATGCTCTTCGGCGAGTTTCGAACGCGAGAGAAGCTTGAATTAGTCTAGGCAAAGAACTGATACCTCATAATCTCTATCCTAAGTAGTAGTATTAACACTTAAGCGAATATCTTGTACGTAAACAACATCCGAGGTCATGAGAGCGTCCGAAACCGCTCCGATGAAAGGCACACAACGGCTACTCTTGACCGTGTAAAAGAAAGGATTATTCCAATATGAAGCTATCGTCTTTACCCGATGGCTAGCATCATACTCATCAGTTAATGCCACCCGCTGTCAAGATGGACAAGCAGACCTCCATCCTCATCCTAGGCGCAGGCACTTTCGGCCTGTCGACGGCCTACCACTTCGCCAGAGCCGGCTACACCAATGTAACCGTGCTCGAGAAGTGTCCGACCTTCCCTCCCGAGCTGTCTGCTGGCAACGATCTGAATAAAATATTGCGTGCCGAGTATGAGGATCCCTTCTATGCCGAGCTGGCCCTAGAGGCTATGGCCGCGTGGAAATCGCCCCTGTTTGCGCCGTATTACCACGAGACCGGCTACCTCCTCTGCAACTCGGCCGCCGCTCCCGAGAAGTCCAAAAAGTCCCTCCAGAAGTCCCTCGAGTCTATTCGCCAGCATCCGGCATTCAAGGGCAGAATCACACCCGTCAACACGCGCGAGGATATCCATAAAGTTGCCCCCGCTTTCACCGGTCCCATGCAGTGGAAAGGCTACTTTAACAGCTTCGCCGGGTACGCCCACGCCGCCGACGCCCTGACGGCTGTCTACTCAGCCTGCATCGCGCTCGGCGTAACCATCCACCTCAACTCGGCAGTCCACTCACTAACCTACTCCGGGGACACCTGCACGGGCGCAAAGACGGCCAGCGGCACGCAGCACGCCGCCGCCGTCACCGTCCTGGCCCTGGGGGCCTCGCTCGGCGCCGTGCTGCCGGAGATCAAGCGGCAGGTCGTCGCCAAGGGGTACCCGGTCGCGCACATGCAGCTGACGGCGTCCGAGGCGGCGCAGCTGCGCGGGATCCCGGTCACGTACGCGCGGGACCTGGGCTTCTTCTTCGAGCCGGACCCGCGCACCCGCCTCCTCAAGATCTGCCCGTCCACGGCCGGCTACACCAACTGCGCCACGGCCTCCGGGCTCTCGCTGCCGCCCGACGACAGCGCGCTCCTCCCGGCGCGCGACGAGGCGATGGTGAGGCGCCTGCTGCGGGAGGCGCTGCCGCCGCTGGCGGATAGGCCGCTGGTCGGCAGGAGGGTCTGCTGGTGCGCGGACACGGCCGACAGCGAGTACGTGATTGATTTTGTTCCGGGAAGAAAGGGGCTGGTCGTCGTGACGGGCGACTCGGCGCACGCTTTCAAGATGCTGCCGACCGTCGGGGGCTGGGTCAAGGATGTGGTGGAGAAGGGACGGCAGGACAGCGCGAGGTGGCGCTGGAAGGAAGGTAGCGACGCAGCTAGCGCGGACATTAGCTGGAGAGTTGGCAGGACTACGGACTTCAAGGAGGTCGAGGCGGAGATGCGGAGGGACCCAGAACTTGTCAAGGCGATATTGTAGAGGTTTATACTTAATGGATTCGGTTTTTCTTTTTTTTTTTTTTTTTTTTTTTTACATATTCACAATTTAGGAAATCATTCTGGTTTCACATTAGCATGTTGGGACGAGGATAGATATAGGGAATCCTTCGCAATTGTCGGTGACTTCATACTAGAAGCCCCATGGGCTTGTGGTTCTCTTCATGGTTCCCACACCATGCAACGTCTCGTCGCCTTTCTCTACCACTGTGGGCCCTTCTTCCGCTCAATGATTGTGTCTGTTTTGGAAGGTCGGGTCGCACAATCTTTTACTTCAAGTCAGCTTATTCTCAAATGCTTTCTGGTGGTGTTCTCACCTGATTTCGATGGCGATCCTGATGGCATTGTAGTAAAGCCATTCGAGAACTTTGTCCCCAGAAATTGACCGAAGCGTCTTGGTGATCTCAAAGGTCAGGACGGTGAAGTCTATCCCATGGACAGCATAGAGGTTGACGAGGCACGTGGCCTGGTGCATCAACGGCTCAGTGCCAATGTGGTCTAGAATTGTTATTAGCATCACATACCAGCTACAAAGCCCTTCAAAGCCGTCTTACCCCGTGCATAGTCGAAGAACCTATCATGGAACCTATTAGCTTGCTTGAATTCAATATAACTTGAGTAAGTGAATCTTACTTGATAGGAGGAACCATTATTGCGGTTGTCTGATTCAGTGTTGATTTGTGGTCAGGTTGATCGTTTGAGATCGTGCTTGGATGCGAGTAGACTGGATGTTTAGATGCTGGATGACGGTTGATGTGTGTGATTCTAAGTTCGTCCAGTAATCTATCTCGTGTTATATGTTCGCAAATTGCACAATACAAGGAACCTTAGGAGTGAATGCTTGGTTGCTAGAGCCACGAGATATCAGCGCGATAAGATGTGCCTATTTAACTATCAATAATGAATGAGCAAACATGAAAAGTGACGCTACTGGAGGGAGTGAATGACGCTTCGTGACACTATGTTATTGCTGGCCAGGGGGCAATCATAGCTGCTCGCTATTTGGGACGTGGCTATCGGGAGCTTCACTCTCGAGCTGCTCATAACGGGGTTTGCCTAATGATATAGCGACTAGCACCTAAACATCCCTAGCGTAAATAAGGGGCATCTACAATAGTGAATGTCAGTGACTCGCCTGTAAATAATTTCAATTTGCTTTAGAAATGCAGCGCACAGCGTTGCCGAGGTTTCGAAGCAAAGACGCGAAGCTGCCCCATCAGATAATTTACACCGCGATATATACCTTCTTTAGGTAAAATACAACCACATTGTCTTCGAAGAACCGAACAATGCAGATATACATACCCTTTGTGCTCTTGATCCATCGCTAACTGGGCACCAATGGGTTACGTCCCCCTGAGTGTTTTCATGCTAAAGCTGTCCCTATAGCTTGAATTATCTCCGATGCCTTCATAACAATATCTGCGCCGCTGCGAAGCCAGCCAGAGTAAAGAATGAAATGTTATTGTTCGCATTTAAGCTATAAAATTCAAGGAAGTGTTTTGCCATCTTTACATACCGGATAGGAGGTAAGCAGTTTCGGACATATAGGCTACCACCATATGCGCTAATAGTTAATAAAAATATGAAAGGGACTTTCATAGCTCTACTTTAACAAAGGGTTTTATAGAATGTATAGTATGGATATACCAAAAGTCTAGTCTCGATTTCGACTCTTAGGTGCGAGGAAGGGACATTGCTCTGTTATAACAAGTTATCGTATCTCTAGCCAACTAATGGGAAAATAGAAAGTAATATCTCGATAAGGGTTACTATATATACCAGCAAGTAAAGCGACATATGCTGAAGACATTACTTTTCAACCAGGAGTCCTGTACCGAAGGCTGAAGGCTGAAGAACCACGACGAAGTGTATGGTTTAGTAGTAATTAAGTAGTAAGTATATATATAGATATTTCATGTAATATAAATAGCTACAGGGAATTAACAGAAAATTTATCACTCTTATAGATATGGGGCTTTGCGTAGATTGCATCTGCTGGTTGAGCTGAAATGACACATACTTTATTAGTGAAGTATTGTGACTATTAGCCGTTAATTTGGGTTACACCTGCATCAAACGGAATACCCAACATTCTGAGTCACCGTTGACATTGTTGTTGATTTAAGTCATACATCATGTTTCCTAGCACGATGAAAGAAGAAAAGGGAGCGGGAAAACACATAATTAAGACTCATGTGAAGAATAAAGGAAAAATGAAACGCTCAAACTTACCCAGATCTTTACATCTTACTGATTCAATGCTCGGTCGGTTGATCCTACAAGACCTAGGTAGTGAGGAGGTATTGACTCTAGAATCTCCACCCTGAATATCTAAACCATAATTGCCGCAGCATTCAGGTCAGCAACCTATCTCCTCGAGCGCTAACAACCTCTATCTACCAAAACCCATATCGTCTATTCATGTCCTACACGGAGCGTAACTTAGAAGTTCATCTCAACCGCCTTGGCGTACCGGGCGGCCGTCAGCCAATCCCCTGAGTACCTCCCAAGAACCGCGAGCGCCGATCTCCTGCACGCCCCGAAATGAACAACCACCAGCTCGTTGCCTCGCGGCAGCGGGAGATCGACGCAGGCAGTTAAAAGCCGTTCTGAATAGGTATGCCGAGGGAGCTGAAGGGGAGGAGGGGCCGGGTGGGAGCTCCGCGCGCGCGCACATACTACTCACTCCCTCTAGGAGGGTAACTATGGTGTGCAAGGCATGCTGAGCTGAGCTGAGAACAGAAAGGGTGGTATTGACCGGGGGGGAGCCAATCCCCGGTTTCCGGCGACTTGTCATCAATCAAAAAAGTCAGGCCATCTGCCGAACAGGAAGGACGCAGTCGGCAAAAGCATCATGTTCGTCCGTCCCGCACCGAAGGGTCGCCTTGTGGGTATATGCCATGCATGCACTGCGACTCTGTCTCAATAATCAGCTTACCAATTTGATGTACCGAATCTAAAAATGTTGTTGCTTGATTATCACAATCGCGCGTTTCGATGCAACGATGATACCCTCACAGCAGAGGTGTATACTTATAGGAACCTGGTAGCGAGGCGATAGGAGGTAGTTTAAGCGTAATTATCTCGTGCTAATGGTTGATGTTGAACCGAAAGGTGGGTTTTTCTCTCTGATTTGGCCGAATTGTATGTGCGTGTGGCGACTATTATATATTTATTCTCTACTCGGCGTTCGGGTTAAATTGCTTGCGACTCTCTGTCACGGCTCTTCTGTGCTGTCGTCCTGACTTTGAATGTTATTACTAGTGAAACTTGGCTTTTCGAATTTGTGTGGCATCCTCGTGATGTTCCCCCCTTCAATTATCGCCGCTTTGTGTAAGTGCCGGCCAAGATATAATATAAAAGCATGTATACACTACCGCATAGCCAATCACCGATCATCATATATACATCGTTGGATGTAATACCATAATTTATGTAAAAGCTCGTCGATAGGAACAATCTTGCGATCATATTAACTAACATGTGAAGATAAGTTGTTGTCAACCGCCTTATGACTAAATGCAACAGTAGTACCTCCCCAGCCGGGAATCTCGTCAATGCTTCTGACGTTGATTTCCTGTCTCGCATTCATTTTCCGCCTCAGAGCACAGCTGGCCGGATATACTACCGAGAGTCCCGTGAGCATCGCGTTACATTGTGATCGTATGGCTTACATGGCTGGACTTACAGACTCGGCGCAGGCGATTCGTGCTACCCAGAGGTTGTAGCGTTTCCAATCCGTGCCACTGCAAAGTCTGGAGTCAGCAGTTGCCTCATAATCGGCTTTTCCGGAGTAGATGGCGGAGTCTTCATTCGCGAGGTGATAAGAATAACGATAAGCCGCGCTTATGTATGCGATATTATACCCACCGGATCGACTCTCATGTGGTCTTCCCAAAAGCTATTCCTCGCGTAGTTCCAACTTTCCTGCTTAGGAATGACGAGCTCGGCGACGGGCTGCCAAGGATATCTTTTCTCGTTCCATACGGTACCGGCGTACTCGACCGGCTGCTCTTCCAAGTTCTCGAGGAGCTGCACTTCGAAGAGGAACTCGGCGTCGTGATCTGCATGGAAGTTTCGCAGCCACCGGTGCAAAATATCGTCGCCGTCTTCCGGCTTCACCGTCTGCTCTACGAGTTTCTGTTGCGTCTCCGTTGATGGCACAAGCCTGTATTTCATGACGTAGTCGCCGAAACGATAAGCGCTCTGGGAATACCATCGCATGGACTCAAGGTGCCTATTGGCGACATTGTCCCGCGAGACCTGCAACTCATAATCGGGTCGCTCTTCTAGGTGTTTGTACAACTCTGACTTGTCGCCATTGTGCATTAGACGAATCCCCAAGATCTCTTTGGTCGTCTTGGCATCAGCGAGCTCAATGGCCGGGGTGCTGTTGAATTCGATATCCTGAGTCGGATAATCCCGACCGGCGTCGAACATCTCGCCTTTCACGTCGAAGATCTTCATGGCGAACCCCCTGGGCTGGGGAATTCGGTCCTATTGGCGTGTTAGAGTTGGCTGTCAGCTGCTCAGGTTTCGGAAGGACCTGCATCAAGACCTGGGTCCCCCGGCTCCGAGCTATAACGGCACGCGACGGGGTGCTCTCCGGCTTCTCTAAAAAGCTCGGATTGCTTCAGATGTGTGGGCAAATCCCCCGGAATGATGAATTTGCCTTTGACAATCCCTTGAGTTCGAGCATGCGTGCCTCCGAAGCAGTGTCGCGTCTTATTATATTGCCGCCGCTGCATTTCGTTGATCTGCGCGATCACCGCCTTCATATCCTCCTCTTCATCGGGGGATATTTTCTCGACGCCCATAGCCTCCCAAGGGACATACTTCCTGCTTGCCAAGTCCTCCCATTGATATGTGCCCGCCATCATGTATGTTCCCTTAGCAATCGATGCGCAGATGAAGATATCTGCATGCCTGGTGGATCATGTCACCACTGGAACTTCTATGACCTACATCTAGGATCGTGGAACCTGGGTTTAATAAGTGTCCGAGACAAAGACTAGGCGACCTGAGGCGTAAGAGTTGTGACGTAGGAAAGACGGTATAATACATGCCGTCATAGAGTACAGTTCCGATGCCTAAGCTATCGGCATTGAACTCTAATCCAGCTGCACACAAGGTATTCGTGATGATTCATATCATTATTCATCTACCAAGCCGACAGCAGAGGCGGAGAAATCGCACCGCGCAAACTATGAAACCATCGTCTCATGAACAGAAGAGAGTGTGGCGTAGCGTGGCGCCGGCATCGTTCAAAGACGCAATGTCTCATACCAAGATATTGATTGGAGCCAATCATAAGCATTTCCGCCGATCGCATCTTGAATCCGGAAGACCTGGTCCCTGTCTTAATCTACATTCACCGCAGCAAGACGCAAAATCCAAAAATTAGGTGGCTTGGTCTATCGTGTAAAGAGTCGGTACATCAGGTAGGTAATGTCGTGTATGTCGCTGGCAGACATGTATCGTCGAAATCCACCCCTCCTAGTAGCAATAGCTTCATGTACTAGCACGTGAAAAAGGGAAGGCCTGGTGGAGTCTTCGAACCCAACATACTCTGTTGGGTATCCCGCAATCATGCACAAAATTATTAGGTATGTGTGCGTAAGTGTAGTAAATTGCAGGCAACGCCGAGCCTTGCCATCCTGAAGCTCGTGAGCCTGCATTGCTGATCAGGGCAAAGGGCAGCCCGTTGTCCGCTGACCACGATGCTTACTTTTCGTGTGGGAACAGATCCACGATAGGTCGCGACTCGGCCGCGTATAACCTTCTTGTCACCAAACCGTGGAAATATTTCTTACCCAAATCCTGCAGCGAAGATCTATGATCATCACTCGCGCTGCCTAACACGAGAACTCTGATTGCCTCCTGTAACCGTAGGAGTTGGATTAAATGGCGTTGGCTCCCGTCTCCGGTAGTCACGGATGGTTGTAGATCTTTTCTTCAGCGAAGTTTCAGTCTTTGCTCTCTCACAGTGCTTAATATCTTTGCAGCAGACGGGATGCCATTACCCAACATCTATTGGGGGCTTATATGAATGCGGCCGGCGGCATATGGACGGCATTGTCGCCAGCTGGCCTTGTCGGCTTGGACGTATCAAGACTGGACCTACATCTAATAAGCGAATCAGCGGAGGGTGTGCCAATGTGCCTTACAACAAGTCAATCCCCCGCTATAGGCGGACAACGGACTAGGGAACTAGGGGGCCCGGACGAAGAGGCAACGGCTTGATGCACGTGGCGCGGCAGACCTACCCAAGGAGGTCCCTCGTGATATAAACTTTTGGGGGCATAAAACTGGAGGCGTGAATGCTCCGGCTTGGCTCCAAGGACCGACGATCTTCTACTGGAATTCCGGCTTTGAGATACGTGATTGGCCGGGTACGTCCGTTGTTATAGAAGATCAGCGCTTATAGAGCAGCTTTTCTATCGGTGAAGGACCTCTTTCTCTCTGGGTTTAATGAGGAAATGTTCAAATCTCCGCGATGAAGTGTTAAACATATCATATTGATAAATTGGCAAGGTGTGGGGGTCCTGAAGTGTCAAGTGTCCTATGCTGTGGGTTCTTATATGGAGCAAGTTCTTCGGCCAACTCTTAGAAAGCCGGGCGATTATGTGGTGACATATAACGGACAGCCATGACCTATAATAACCGGCTCGGCTGGTGTGGACTAGGAAGATTGAGTAGACGTTGAATAGTGTGATAGTTCGAGGATAGTAGTGTAGCAGAACAAGGTGAGGCTTGAAGATTCGGTCCTTCAGAGAAACATCGGGGTTCGGAAAGATAGCAGAAGACTTTATCAGGTCTAAGTATTACATAGGCAGGCATATATACCAGGTATATGCCAGGTATATGCACTAACAAGTGCATAAGTAGCGCAGCGTGCTTAGGTACTGCTACATCTCCATCTGCCTGCATGTATGTGCGTGTATGTGCGCAGGTGGATGTGCATATAGGGAGGGTGATTGCGTACTAAGGTTGTCAGTACCTTAGGTAGGTTATGAGAATATTTCATGAGTTTCGATATCTTGACCGAGGAGTGCATTGAAACGCTCAATGAGGGGAAAATAAGAATATCAATACAGTATTTTCTTTAAGAAGAGCAACGGTAGAGTTAATGAATCAGATTGTGATGTCATCAGGCGTTGCACAACATGCGTACAGACGTCGGCAAACCGCAAGGGGATCGCAAAGGGTACCTAGGTAGATTCGAGATATGACGAGACTCCTCACCGGAGTCGGGGGCGAAACCCTGGGGGGGTTCGGGGCTGAGATTAAGGGGCTTTGAAGGTCGGACTGGCGCATTGGCTGACACAAAACCTCTAGATGACTTGAGCAAGTGGAAATGCGGGGGAGTAAAAATTGAAAAAAGGGAGTACCCGATCTAGGTTGTAGGCTAAGAAGCTACGGTGAAGAAAGCGTCAGCATCCTCGTCCTCACGCATCGTTTGGAACAAATGTCGTCACTACGACGGGTAAGGTGCCACATGAAATACCTCGTGGCTCGGAGGTCTAACAGACAGAATAAGCATTGAAGGAAATCGCAAGGGAAAGATGAGAGTCAGGGCACACAGGCTGACAGGGCGCACAGGGGCTTCTAATAAAATTGCCGTTCCCGTCGCCTCTGGAGCATTCTGGCGCGCGACGATAGGCTCAGATGAGGATTGACCGCTATACCTTCCCTTGAAGGCAATGATGTGATGGCGGGCAAAGGCACACACGAAAGGTGTCTCGTTAACGGTTTTGAGCGACCATATTTTGTGAAAGGACCAGGATAACAGCGCATGGGGGGGATACCCGAAGATGCCTTAACATTTGGATCGTCATTTTTTCCCCTCTGGTCGTTGCTTGTTTCGTCCAGTCCTATATTCGGCCCATCAAGCCAGCCTGTGAAAACATGATACGAGAATAGACACCGCCTACACAGCAGCGGCAGCGGCAGCGGCAGCAAGACATACCCTCGTGGTAAAATAGCCATTAGGCGCCTATTGCTACGCATTGGTGCGGCCAAGCTGAAGCGAAGAAGCGCAGAAGCGGCCACGAATACCATAGAATGTAGATGGGTACCACAGAATGCTTGGGACATGACATCACCTATTCCTTTTCCTAAGACACGCCCGGGGCGTGGAGGGGCCCCGCATCCGGATTAGTAGAAACGCTACATCATTTCGACCAGAGTACAGTAGTACAGCAGTACTTGGCTCGTTAGATTCCGTACTGTACCATTCGACTGTGCGAAAGTAGCCCATCTCTCCTTCAGCCCATCTGCCCCAGCTAGGTACACAGATACATCTGCCATCTGCCTGGCCTTGTTCCCGTCGAAATCGTCATCTTCCGGGCCCCAGTGCCATTTGAACCGTCCAAAAAGACCCGAGGACGTACCGATTACGCCATCCGTGTGTGTTTCCAATATCTTTGGTTTTCACCTCTCAATGTCCGGAGGTTAGTCCATCGAATTTACCAGCCATAGAAGATGCGGAACATTAGAGGCAGCGAGGGACCTGCTTCTGGTCTATGTGTAGTAGGGATGGGCACAATTCATGTTGGCGTTAGTGGCATTCTTGCCATATGATGCATATGATGGGGGTTTGGCGGATGGCATTGCCGAAGCTGGATCCTGCAAAATCCCAATCAGTTTTTAAGGGTCCTCCCATCCCCTCTGAGATGGCCCTGCACAGTGGTGCCTACTGCACAGCGAGGAACAAACTCTAATCTTCGCCAAGGATTGAGCCTGGCAGCCAGGCCAGTCATACGCTCCGCTGGCCCTCCAAGTCGGGTTCAATTCTTCCCTTAGAATGCCTTTTTTAGCATATCTGTTGCCTACGCGGCCTTGAGTGAGACTTGAGACTGCCGTGTTCGTCATTGGGGATATATGATAATCCATCTCGGTGAAGCTCATCAAACACATGAGCATTTCGGGTCTTACCCCGACCGCCAGATTGTGAGAAGCTTCCAGGCATCATAATGGGGTGCTTGACGGGGCATTTTGCTTATCACTTACTGAAAGCGTCCCTGTGAAGCAGGCTTTCACTATCACAGAGCCCCTTTAGAAACGGCTCATGATTGCCGTACTCCATCAACTTTCGCTCGACGGCCCACAGCCCTAAGCACTGTGATTGGCCCGGCTGGTCTTGGCCAAGCCTGACAGGAATCCATCAGAAATCTTGTACCTACCACGCCTGTTCATTCCCCATAAGAGGGACCATTTTTTAAATCGGATCTTCCAATCACGAGCAATCCGTTGGAGTAACACAGGACGACGATGATCTGCGCGACGGGGATACTCTATGCGGATGCGCTTAAGTGGCCCTTCAGGAATTCTTATGAACGCTGGGGACCATGGTGGCCTTTTCAATTTTAGATAGTGTCTAGGTGGGTTTAATACTCATTACCCATTATATAGTAGTAGTATGATGGGCATAGCGGTAAATGTCTCCCTGACGGCTGTTTCTGGTCGGTATTGCTGTCGTATTGTTATCGCGCCTCGAGTCTTGACACCTTGAATAGAAACGCTATAGGGGGAATGTGCTTAAATGATTTTTCCCAATTAATGCTAGACCACAATACATGAAGGGAATAGGGAACTATCTACATGAAAATGACTTGTTTGCTGCGACTACTGTAGGAACAAGCCCTACCACACGCACCATGGCAGCCAGGACAGGGAGACCTGTACCAACCCGAACGAACTCAATCCCCAAGGATAAAGGCAATATCCACCGATGGGTACAGTTGGCGGGTAGGTTGGTACATGATAAGTTTCGTGTTAGTCGGGCTTGAAGCGTTTAAACTGGAATAAAATCAAAACAAGTTAGCGGCTGGGCTGGGTTACCTACGCTACGTATTGTGTACAACTACGTGCACAACGTGGTTGACCCTGGTGGGTATGGAGATAGGCCGATACTTGGAATGTGTACATAAAGGTGGTACACGACGGCAGTACATAGATGTAGGTACTACCTGGGGCGCATGATGTACCTACGAAGCTACGAAGCTACGAAGCTACGAAGCTGTCAGAAATCCATACCGTGCCAGGCTTACTGTGTTTATGTCACTCGCTCGGTATCCCATGTCCCTACCCTTCTTTGCCCTGCGCCGCGCCGTAATCTCTGTCACACCAGAGACCAAACAAAAAACGTCGTCCTCCCGTCCTTTGAACAATTTTGTACCGATCGACAACGACCCACGGAGCTCGCTGACCACACAGACTCCCCCATAAACTTTGGCCAGCGCAAACCCAAGCACGCTTCCTTGTTGCACCCCCGTCCAAGTCCTGAGGGATTGTGAGGTTTGGACTGACGATCACTTCAACCTATGTCGAATTGACCCCCCCGCTCATCCCCGATTCGCAAGACTAGACCCCTTCAACTTTTCCTCCCTTATTACCCATAACCCACCCATCCTCTTTTTTCACTACCAGCTTGACCGACTTATTATACATCCCACACCCTCCCGAACAATATCATCGTAAAAAAGAGCCGATGTATCCTTCGTGCAGCAGCTAGTCAAGACAGCCTTTCGAGCGCTCCCTTTCGTTCACTTTCACGCCCAAGGCTTGTTGCACACGTCCTGGTTCTCGCGCGCCCGCTTTGGTTCTGCTGGCCTTCAACCACGACGCACAGTCCCAACTGAATGGTGGCGATCTCCTCAAGGCTCGGGCGACGGGAGGATATAGGGCGTAAAACATCTACGGCATATTGCCAGCCTTAATCCATTCTAATTCTACGACTACGACTCCTTCGCTTTTACCAACTTAATACTTCCTCTTCTCTCAACATAATAACTTCGACGGTCAGGACCATAGTAGGAAACTTACATACAACCCGTTCACGATGAACTTTGACCCTACGAGTACGAAACCTAATCCTCCCGAGCGATCGGATTCCTCGTCCGCTTCGTCCGTGGATAATTCAGACATTCACCAACCCATCCCGATTCGACCACGCCTACCCAACCGAAAGAGTAGTGGTACCCTCATAGTACCTCGGGATTCATCACAAGTCGGCCCCCTCGAGCCAGACCTTGAGCCAGATGACGTCAGGGCGATGAGTCCGCGAAGAACAAGCGAGGACATTGAAGTCATGGGACGGGAGGCAAGGGAAGAGCTTCACAAGTATGTTTTTTTAGTCACGCGTCGCAATTGGGACTCGTACTGACGTATTAGACACGCGAGAGCACTACAAGATTCCCTTCTAATGATATTCAACCGAATAGAGGCTGTCAAGGAAGAACACGACAAGCTTGACAACCATAACAAGTTCCTGCAAAAATATATCGGCGATCTAATGAGCACAAGCAAGATCACATCTACTGCTAGGGGCAGGAAGTGAAGAAAGAGTACGATAGCCGGCGACAGTGGGGGGAAAGGTGGATGATGATGGACGCCGTCTTGAGGCGATGGTGCCTACGATACCCATACCGCACGTGCGATAATAACAAAATCGCCTACGACACCGACGAATGAGCTCGATGGATTACACGATGTACCACTACCAATGAAGCTCGCCGGCGATTATTACTCGCTACGTTATTTTAGCTTCGTCTCACCTGAGCGTTTTGGGTCGGCTACCCCGGATAACTTTCGATTCTGCGTGTGTTATCATCATCAAGACAATGCTGCGCAACAGAGGAGGGGCCATAAGTTGTACTGTGATTTTATACCAAGACAGGGAATCCGGTGTTGAAAAAGAGTTTTTATACCATTGCCATTTCATGACTTACAATCAGCATCAGGACTACCATTGGCTTTATGGGGTGGGTTGAAACGGAATTTGGCATCAAATGGCGTTGATTCAAATGACGATTATTTTGATTTCCGGCATGTCGTTCGGGCGCGGATTGGCCCTTTGGCAACATGTATGTATTGCGTTGCCCGTCATTGGGTCATAACATGGTTCGAGAAAGCTATGATTAGCGAATAGAGCCTACCCGTTCACTCGATCTACTGCGCTGGAATATTTTTTTTCTGATGGTGACGAATGGCATCTTTGTAACCTGGTTATTACTGGTCCATAGGTAAAATGGGTTCCCACCCATGCCTCCCGCTACCGAACTCATGCATTCCTACCATCGTACTCAATTTCTCATCTCGCGATTGTTGGGAAAAGGGGTCTGAAAGGTGTTGGGCTTCTAACCATGTTACGCGATCTCGTTATCTGCGTCCTCCTGTCCACCACACCCGCCGACGGCAGCAGCAGCAGCAGCAGCAAGTCATCCTGTGCTGCAACGTCGGGTAACACGCCAACTGGTCGTCGATCGATAGGCGAGGGGTGATCTCCTGGGAATCGAATCTGAGCGCTTCGCCATTCACATGCGCTTCTCTGATTGTGAATACCACCACCAAAGACCCGCTGCGACTGTCTTCGATAAGGTTGATACCGCATAGGAGCTTGAACCAAAAGGTGGCGATGCTACAGTGTGCGTTGCGCGGGAGAGACGGGAGGGAGGGGGAGAGGAAAAGGAAAAGGGATGGGAAAGGAAGAGCTTTGCGCACGTATGACACAGATTGGACGACGTTTAACAACCTCCAGACGGTGTGGTTCCCATCTTGAGGGAACCCAGATTAGATGTTAGACGAAGGGACAGGAGAAAATACCAACATTACTCGTATGGGCAATTCGCATGCGACACGAGCAAACATCAGCGGCCGTACTGGATGTCGCCGGTCATCACCAACAATTAGGGGGCCGCGCACGGCGTTGTACCGGGGGGCACCTACTACCAGCCGGGAATTGCAGAAAGCCAAAGAACGGAATGAGCGTAGGCCGACATACACCGAAGCATGTACATTTCTCAACACGGCGCATTATTTTTCTACCTACGAATGATTTACCTTGATGAGAGGTGTGTGTGTGTGTGTGTGTGTGAGATAAGAGGAGGGCGGACGGGATCAAGCATCACAAAAGCTCATATGGCGAAGCAGATTCCCATGTGAATATGTGAGTGAGTCGAGTGAGTTCCATGAAATCGGCGCCCGCCTGTGCATGAAGGACAACAGAAATGATGTGCGACCACACCTGTAGTGTCACCGGCGAACACGTTCTTTAGGGAACCCCTCTACTTGCTGTGTCTTAATCACTTCGTTCTGCTCTTATGGCTCTCTCCGCCTGAGGACATCCATGAATGTGTGCCGTCCCCCACGAAAGAAAAAAAAAAAGGAGAAGCGACGGAGGCGGCCACAGGCAGGATAAGGTGGCAGTCCTATTTCCACCTATCCAACTAAATATCATAATCTTCAGCTGAGACGTTGAATACCCAAGCCACTAGTCCCCGGGACTCGAATGTGTGCTGGTTCGCCATGTGAAATGTTTTAACAGTTAGTCATTGTGTTACTGGTAAGATGAGGTACCAACCTCGTGGGCAGGGTATTTACACCTGACACATATTACCCCCTTTCTCCTCCGACATACACCATGAATATCTTAGGTAATCAGAGAGGGTATATGAATTGTGTATAGTGATAGGTCGCATATGAACCCAATGTAGTTCCTCAACAAGTTTAGTACTATATTGTCACCACCCTTCTTCTTAGCAATTCCTCCCTCGCCTAGGCATACTACCTACCCGTGACGCTGTCGGCTGGTGCGCCTAGGACTATTGCATCTCACCATTAATGATGTGTCGCTCACCGACCTCCTCTATGCGTGGCGTGCCGGTGTTGCTCAACCTCGCAGCATATCGTAGACCCACGTGGGATGGGTGGATGGGAAATCATCAATGGCATTTCATATCACCGATCAATCTTTTCCTTGTTCCTCCCGCATCTCCCGCGTGGCCTTTTGATCATCGACATGTCAAGAGCAAAAGACGTACCGAGGGCTGCCTGATGTTCTGATAATAGGTACCTATGTAACAATCCACCCCGTCGAATTGCTATCTACATCGACTGCCCGATTAGGTACCTACTTAAAAGCGAGACCGGGATTAAATCTCCTCGCCAAAGCAAGAGGTGAGATCCGGAATAGATAAGGTACCCCCGATCAGCGGGAGCTGAACGGCCGGGCGGGCGCTTTGGCTTTTCGGTTACATGCGGCTGGACGCTGATATACCGAAATTCTCGAAGGGGAGGGCACAACGGTAAAAAGTAAGGCACCGTACCTCGCGCAGGCTGCAAGGCATACCTACCTCATATTCCATCTATGTATTTACCTCCAACGTGTATGTGATAATACCTACCTGGCGAATAAGCAGGTTCGTATATCTCAGCGCGTGGGACTGAAATCGCGTTCTCAAGTCTTTGAAGCGGAGCGGACATTCAAATGCGCTGGCGCAAAAAAAGCCGTACGATTTATGCATGGAAGTTCGGGAAGCATTCCTCTTACAGTATCATCAAGGCGTAAGAGCGACCAAAGTGCTATCGTGGCACAGGCACAAGTTGGTCTGGGAGAGAAACACCACCAACCCGGGAAAAGTGGAAGCGGTTATTAATGTCTCAACGGCAAATATGCGTTTACGTACATTTATAGACGCAAGCCGTAGATGATAATATCACATGATGAATAAGCGAGGTCTACTCCGTTTTCGCTTTCTCTTTCCCATCTCTTTCCCAATGGCACGATACCTTTACGGCAGTTGACAACCAGATAGGTAAATTGTAACGAAGCCAGCCCAAGTTCAGACAGCATATGAACATATGGATCCTGAAAAACAGAAACAAGCCGCACTGGGCTGTAAGTAACTCGGCCAGCCTACCAGTCGGCCATTTATCTCCGGTGTACATATGTATAAGCCGAACTTTCTCTCGATATTGACTTGCCACCTGACAACCTTGACTGGGTTCCAAAATCAGGTTATGATTTTCACATCAAGAACCCGTGTCGTACAAGGATAGTTCCGCTCAGGCGGAACGCGAGCTTAAGGATTGGCTTAATACCAAGTATCCTTTCTCAAACGGAACGCCAACCTGGACGCTACAGGCCGACTTCCCTGTCGCAATCTTGCACCGAGTTTCTCCGTCTGGAAATTCATGGCGAGGCCTTTTAGAAGGTGTACCAGGAATAAATCTTGCCAGGACCCCGGATTCTTTCCCCTCTCCGGCCCCTCTTGCTGGGACAGCTGGGCTGTCGGCAGGGGAGGGAGAGATAATTGGAGAGACTAAAATAAGCCATATATATAAGCGGAACCTCTACGACGATCACGAAAGAAGCCATTATCATCGCTAGGGCGCGGGTTGTACCGCCGAGGCATAGCTTAAGGCAGCACGTGGTCGGCGTCACAACACCGAGATCTAAACTCGTGACTGAGTCGACGACTAGTATGCGCCGACTAGTCTGCGATGGGCAGCTAAGAAAAAAACGCGCCAGTGGCAAATATGAATACATTCGCGACAGTGCGTGGGACGAGCTTCGGCCGGGATGGCGGAAGTACCCCGTCCGCAAAGGAGCCTCTGCATACAAGGTAGAGACCCGCAACGGGCCCGGGTCCGGATTTGGACGAGGTCCTGGCAACCAAGTACCTTCAGTACCTAGCATTAGGATACAGTATCCTGAGTATGAGGCGGGCGGAGAGTTGGCATGACGTCGCATTGACCTTGTTGCGGCGCATTTAGCGTCTTGTCGGGATGGAGAAAACCCCTAACCCCCAGGGTTTCTTTTTCGCACTAAGGTAAGCTCTTGGTAAGCTCTCGTGTTTTCTCCCTTCTTAACAAAGATACCCCGGCGGGCATCATCCAAGGGTATCATGGAATTTCCCGACGCCGATACCCACCATCTATTACCTCGAAACCATACAGGTCGCTCAATCATATGAGCGAATTAGGTTATAATAGCTTAGCTTGGCTACCTACCTACAGGACCTACCTACATGTAGGTAGGTAGCTACCGGCGAACGCCATGTACTTATCCACAGCTCACACCACACCACAAAAACACGGGTAACACAACATTAAGGGTCTTTGGGAGGGTGGGAAAACACCTTGAATCCTTCGCGCACGTACGTCATTTCCCGACCAACCGCGAGCGCGAACGGACAACCCAAGGCTTAGCTTACTTTTTTCTCATCCCGGCTGCACGTACTGTCGGGTTGACAAGTCCCCTATTTTTCGGTGTGGTGGGGGGTCAATGGGACAGCCATGCTCGCGCTATAAGGTGGTGGTGTGGAATCTTGATTTCGAGCGTAGAGGCTAAGACGAAATTGAGCCTAGAGCCTAAGGAGAGGTAAAAGGGGGGGAAAGGTACATATACTAAACTACACGGAAGCTGGTACATACATAACACCACCCTACCGCGGAGAACGTGAAGTCGGTGAAGCTTCAAAGAGGTCTCCTTACCGGCTGGCAGTCCGACTACTGTACCTAGCTATGTATAACGATCCTTCTAAGCGGAGTATGAAATTACTGCTGGCCTCTCATCAGCCCATGCCCCCCAGAAAGCGAACAGTAAGCACGATAGAATCCTAGTGGCATGACGTCTCAGGAGAAAGGTTAATCTGTATAGGATTAAGGTCATTAGAGATGTAAGATTTTCGCTAGCTACATAGGTAGCTACCAAGTCACACCACGGATAGCGAAACACCTCAACGTAGCGTGTAAAGCAATGGTATATACCTTCTATCCGTAAGCACGGGTTTACAACAATAAGGACAGCGCTCTAAACTCCATACTATGTAGTGAGGTAGAAGCCATATGCGTTCAGACCTTGAACGCAAAAAAAAAAAAAAAAATGCAACCAGTAAAGAGTGTGAAGCACGCTACCAACGCCCCCTTTCCATCCCTGCCTTGCCGGTATACTAAAGGGCCCATTGAGAGGCGCTAGGACAGCAGCGAAACTGCATTTTCGACTGTGATAAGCCAAGAGATATAAAAATGGTATCTGGGATATATTGGATTGCTTGATCTGACAAGAAGCCTCTGCCTCGTCTTCTGAACAGCCCTGCCATCAAAACGTGATAGTCGACGAGTCAACCAGTTGGCGTCGTGGACGAAGCCGTTCCGTGTTGTTGATATGTATAATCCGCAAATTCGTGGCCGTTGATGAAACACCACAGGATGGCATCTGTCGAGAACAGTGCGTGAGCAATGTAAGCCAGCACGCCTTGCGCTAGTATTGCAGCGCGTGGTGCACCGGACATCGCCCACGATGGCGATGGAACCATTGCTCTATGCAGGACTTGTGGAATCGGCACAAGCATTCTAGACGTGCCATAGGGACGCCGACTACGAACTCCTCGAGACAGATGGTACACTCGGCAGAATCGACGCAGTCCTTTTCCGTTGCGGAATACGGGAACATCAAGTCGCTTCTCCGCGGCTCACGATTTCTCGACCGCCCCGAAGCATCCTGTCCCGGTCCATAGGCGCTGTACGATATGATACACGAGGAAATGTGCGCTTCCCTTTGGGACTCGAAGTTTGCTAGTTGTCTCGACGGTAGCTCTCTGTGGCATACCGGACACTCGTCCTCCTCTGCAAGTGGTGGGCGCGGCAACGGACGATTCGTCGAGGACGAGGAAGACGAAGACGATCCATATGGAGGATTTGATTCGCGATAATGGGTAAAAAGAGCTGGTCTGGAACGGCGGTTGAGAGCATTCGGAGAACCAGAACGGCCGACACTACGATACCCATATGGCTGCGAATAACCCGGGGGAAAGTAAGAAGGGGGCGTCCCACTCATAATTCGGTTTTGCATCGAAGGGTATGCGTTGCTTAGACCAAGCGGGGGAGTTGGACCCAACGTCTGCGAAGGTTGTTAGCAAATCCTTCTGAGCCTCATTTGTTCATACAGTAAAGACTAACCATGGTAAGGCTCCGGTTCCGAATGTAAGCATCGTGGGGTACACTTGGAGCCGCTAAGTAAGGCGGATATCGACTGAGATTATTATCGCCGTAGTAGTTACCACTGGAGCTACTATGAGACCGTTGGTGCGTCGACCTCGGCGAGAGCGGATTCGTTGAATGCTGAGTCTGAGGTGGTGTGATATTCGGGTCCGGAACACAGGGGTTACAAAGCCGGACTTGCTCACCACCCCCGAGGGCACTGAAATCAGCAATACGACCCTCATCTCTGCTTAGTGAATACCGTTGGAGACTTAGGTGCTCCCCGGGGTGCCGTACGATGTATTGATGCGGTATAGTGATTCTATGCGGCGAGCATGAATTACATACAACTCGTCCGCATTTCCTACTTGGCTTAGTTTTCTGTCCAACTAAATTATATATCACAGCACCTACCTGCAATGATGTTTCCTAATAAAAAAGCTGAACTGAGTATGGCAGATTGGGCAATAGGTCACCTCACTATCAGGTTGCCATCTCGGCACGGTGAATTCTCGAGCGGATCCGGTTCCTGGCCGTGGCGTGAAGCCTGGTGCTATTGGGTTCAAACTTAACCCCGGGCGCTGGTCCACTGGCAAATTCGTTGCATTCGTAAAACCGTTCCGAATAATAGGTGGCGTCGATCTCGTATCGAATCCCGAGCGGGATGATATCTCGTTATCACCCGATAGTCCACCTAGTGTTTCAGGCGTCTGATGTAAAGCTTCTGCGAGAGTAATGCCCAGCTCTTGCTGATCATTACTTCCTGCCTGTGGCGCCACTGGCCCTGGTGGGCCTGCTTCCACCAAAGCAGAGCGGTCCGTTTCGGCTTGCTGTAATTGACTTCCCGATGCTGGGACTTGTTCCTGCGTTGAGATATATGTTTCCGCGCTCGAGTCCACGGGATCCGTCCCGTTTACTGTGTTGTTATGTTCTGTTGTAGTAACCCGGTGTATGCTCTCGTACCGGGTCAGAGCCGGCGCAGAAGCGCTAGCGCCCACTTCTGTTATGCTTCTCTCAGCCATATGTGTTGGACAATCGTGATAGCGAGAGCATTCGTTGCCGAAGAATACCGAGTTTTGATATGGACAGGCCGGTGTATCTGGAGCGGCGCTTCCTGCATATGAACTCCCCGACTCCGTATCGCTTACCACATGGCCACCATTCCCGGATGGGGAGAGCACAGCAGCCTCGTCATCTCTGCCGGACATCCTACAGCTTGAACTCGCTTACGTCGTCGGGAGATGTACTAGTAACAGGATCGTAGAACTATCGAAAGTATCGAAGAAATACTCGAAGTTATGCATGGATTGCGGAGGGCTATTGCAATATTGGACGAAATGTTAGCTACCATCTGGGCACACATCTATCGTGGTTCAATGATGGGCACAGGGCACGGGGCACGGGGCACTGGGCTGAGGGGCTTAGCCTTTTCACGTACAAGGGCTCTACCTTCAGAAACCGGTTTAGCTTCACGGGATGCCGCGAACTGTCTTCTCGGATACTATAAAGAAGAAAAGAAGATATAGATGTATCTTTCACCGTAGCGCGGCAGACCCGGCAGCACGCGACTCCCAAGTTTCGGTGGGGGGAGGTTCGAATGAGGTTACCAGAAGATGGAGTAACACAATCGCCAAGTCGATAAGGCGTTCTTATCATTATCTTATCGGCTAACTCGGGTTATCTCATGTTGTAGCGCTGTAGCGGGGCAGCTTTACATTATGTAGGTAGTACTATGTAGGGGTTCTAGTGGAGGGCACTACTGCAAGGACCGCTGTCGGGGCCCACTACCTAAGGTTAGCAAACGCTTATGATACTCCGTACTCTCAATATCACTGTCTTCATGTCCTATTTTTATTCTTACTATGTAAGTATTGTTATTTTCTCTTTGATTATTCTAATTTTCCATGAGGCATACATCATGTAGTATACATCGCCAGGCGCTTCGACGTGTATCGTACAAACCAGTTTCTAATTTATGTCGTTGGTATTACTCCAGCGTCGTTCCAGTACGTCCCATTATACCAAACTTCTTTCACCGTGCTGTTCGTGGTGAGGAAGAAACATCTGTTCATATCCTGCTCTCTAGATACTTCTATGCCCGCCGGGTCGTATGCTCCGGGTGTTAAGCATGCGATATCCGTACCGTTTGCAGCGCCATCCAGCGCATCGTACGACTGGGGTCCCTTCCAGCCCGTATCGTCATCCTGCCACACAACTTGTATCGTGCCGTCATCCTCCTGGTATAGTATGTATGTGTTGATCTGGTCGTTATCGTCGTAGGGTCGTCCAACGGAAAAGGCGCCGATAGAAGTTCCCGCCGGAATCTCCTTGGACAATGCCCCATTCCTCCAGGCCACCCCTTCGTTGCTCGCCGCGGATTCATCGCGAATCTTGATTGATAGCGTGCCTTCAGCAGCGCGGTAGACTATACCGCCAGCATCGACATATTTTTGAGCGACGGGCAATACTACCATGCCACCTCCTTTGGATGCCTCCACGTCCCAGTCTGTGTCATTGACCCACCAAGGAGCCGATAGGTTGCTGGTGTTTTGACCCAGCATCGTGGTCCATCTTACTTGGTTACTCTCATCTTGTGACACGATATATGGGAAGTAACACGATATACGAGTATCTCCAGCCATCTGGAGCGGGTACGAGTTAATGCTTCCAGCCTCGCCCTTCAGGGGAATTGTCCCGTTCTCGAAATCGAAATTGAAGTTCTGGCCGCGAACAATACCGTATGTATCTTCGTAAAAGAATTCAATTTTTGGCTGTTCAATTAGCAAGGCGCCAAAAGAAATACCGGTAACGGAGAGGACTTACTGCTGGGTTGTCATACATGTATGCGCCTGCGGCTATCGCGCCGCCTGTCATCGGCTCAAAAGGTAGATTATCCAGCACAGTTGGCTCGGTCCAGTTGGCACTAACATTCTCCTTGTCGATGAATCGTAACTGGTTGTTCTGATCCTGGTAGAAGAGACGAATGCTATAATCCGTCTTGGTCCTGTATCCAGTTACAGCCAATTTGGAGCCAGCCCTTATGGATTGTACAGATGTGGAGCTCGTACTATCTGGTGTCGTCTCGTTAGATGTTGAATTTGACGGAATCGCGGCATTATCGTCGTTGTTACTCGATCGTCGAGTCCCTAAGATGCCTCCCAGAACGGCACCAATTGTAACCAGTATCAAGATGATACCACCAACAGTCCATAATACCCAGCGCTTCACCTTAACGTCCTTCTTTATAGGCGATTCGCGTTCCTTCAGGAACGACGAGCTCGGTGTGGTAGTCGCTTGGGGGTTGAGATGATGACTTCCAGCATTCGACGCGATTAGCACAGAGGGATCTGTCGGATTGTCGCCGGAATAGCCCGAAGCTTGTGGCGATGGCAGAGTCTGATACGATTGTCCATAGTACTGGTTCGCGCTCGGTCCCGTCCACGGATGTGGTAGCTGCTCTTGCGATGGAAGATGGTCCTGCGAACGCGCCAATTGCTGCGGCTCTGCATTGTGGACGGCTTGCATCCCCTGCGACGTGAGCTCATCTGCGTGTGCTGCCCCTGTTGTTCTATATGGTGGTATGGCATCGTACAGTCCTGTCGATGCGATGTCTGCATACTTTTGTTCGTCCGGCACAGGCTGCAATCCGGGCGTGCCTTGTTCATCCCGCACCGGGGCCACCTCTAAGCCCGGCTGCCTGGGGCTCGTCAAGGCGCCGGAGGGGAAGCGATACTTGTTACTATCGAAGAACGCATCTTGGGAGCGGTCCTGCATTGCTGCAGCGGAACGGAATGATGCGCTCAATGCATGAGAAATGACACCGCTGGCGCGCTATTTGAGTACTAGTTACTGGCGATATTTCTGACATTGTGTCAAGGGAATTGAAAGGTAAGGAGAGAGGGCTGAAGAGTAGGAGAACCGATGCGCCCTTGCCCCTGCATCTGCATCTGCAGTGCCAGAGTTCTAGCTGAACGGCCTAGGCCGCAAGGAGCCATACTCTTCGTGATGTTAAATTTAAATTTAACCAGCCAAGTCCAGTGAGAGGGCAAGTTGGGCGATCTAGGCTTCATCAGGTAAGTAAGAATCGCGACGTGCAGGGTGGGATCCTGAACCCTGCCGTCTCGGCCCTGAGCTGGTATATCTTAGCTGCTTACCGTCAGGTAAACCTCGAACATGCTTCCACAATGTTTTGCAGTTATATGGTAGACATTTGCTGGTTTCAAATACATGTACACCAAGGCAAGATCTAGACTCACTATAGACTAAGTTTATTGGGGACCTTAGCTTTCGATTTATCTCTACGACTCTTGGCAGCACGCATGCCCTACTACTCCGGCTGTCGTGTCGTGGTTATGCCGCACCGACATCCGTGTCAAAGGGTCGGCTGGCTCATCCAACCTTTTAACAAGAGTTCGAGCAATGCGACGGCGTCGGCATTGGCATCGACGCTCTTTAGAGGAGGACGAATTAGGCTTGGGTCGACCAGCTCGGGATGAGGACTTTAAGATTAGACGGGCCAAGAATGTAACGAGGCTCACAGGAGACCATGTAGCACGTACCTAATGTTTTATTATGTTACAGCGCATTATTTTCTACCAGTTAACCAATATACAGCCGCCATTTCAGGGTCGAATAGTTCGATAAACATATTAGTAGATACGTCTAATTGAAGCGAAACATCCTCCTCAGATGCGATACTTTTGGCTTCTAAAAGTTTTGAGGTATTTGCTCTTGAAGTTGCAAAGAGATGCATTGCATCTTGTGCGATAGCGACACCAAGGTTGTCAATCTCAAGCTTCCACAGCTTGATGAACTTGAGGCTCTGAAGCTTGCAACGTGGATCAATATAAGTGCTCAATTGACCAGATATAAAGAAGACTTTTTTTTATTCTATTCAATTGAATTCGGTGAGGTTATTGAGGATTGATGGGACGGGGCTCGGAGCCGGAGCCGAGCCAGAGGTAGCTGACTTCACACACACAGCAGACGTATCAATCGGCACACAGCAAATTTATCAACGCGCTTATCTAGGTACCTAGGTACCCAAGCTTCCACCGATACTAACCAAACGTTAACGAAATATAATGAATGCAAGTTACAGAACTCGTCATAACACAATTCTCAATCTAATCTACTAACCTAGCTGAAAAAAACACACAACTTGAAGAGCACTAGACAAGATGCTAGCATAATACTCGACAGTCTGTCAAGCGGCAAACATACCTGTTCCCTATCATCCGATATGCTATACATACGCCCTGCGATACATCCCATCTCTGACAACATATGAACTCGAACCAACCGGTCCATTGTGTATACAACGAGTCGGTCATGCCGCCACTCAAGTAATCTGAATCTCAAAAAAAGCTCATTTCTTCCGTAAATTTCCTTCAATCCTCACACCTTTGTCCAGTGATGGCGCGCCTGTTTGACCAGCCTCCCGGGGTGAAGCACCAAGTAGACAGCCATGATCAAAAACATGGGCACCGCATCGAAAAGATAAATGAAAACCTCATGCGAAATAATAACCCCCTCCTCGCCTTGAAGATACTCGATGGTTCGAACAATGCTGCGCACTATAACGAGCAAGGTTACGAGTTGAATGGCGCGGAAGTGATTCTTCCAGTTCACTGTCGAGCCATCTAATAGAGTAATAGGCTGAGGCGGATCCTTCGCAACTCGTCTCTGCGTGGACCCGGCAAGAATGATAAAAACAGTGAGGCCACAACCAAAGCTAGAAGACCGCCTAAGACGAGTTTCTTGCTCAACTCGATTGCGGAGGCTTGGCCGGAGGCGGGTAGGACAGAACCGGCAAGTTGGGTCCCAACAGTCCCGAGGTCGAGATGACAACGTATAGGGGGGCCAGAAAACGGCTCATCCACCGTGATTTGCGACGAATATCGACGGCTACTGTCAGGCGTGGCAGTGTCATGTAAATGGTAGCCGACATTAAAGGGGGTGCGGTGAGAAGCAGTAGGTTCTGCAAGATCCAGGGACCGACTGTGTCGGGCGAGGAATGAGACCGGGCGCGTCCGTAGTAACCAAAAATCTTAGCTGGTTGAATATTATTGCAGTTAGTTTCTCTTTAGGTGTTACAAGTTTCGGAGAGAGTGTTCATACCGATTCCACCTAGAATAAAGGGCAAAGCCCACCGTGCTTGGAGGCTGAAGAAGTAGACGATATGAGCGAGCGTGGCAATGGCGAATAGAGACATGAAGGCGTATGCTGCTGGTTCGTTGGGTCGGTATTGATAGAATACAACAACCATGGTCCCTTTGACCACGGGACCAAATGGACCAGAGTCATCATCCATACTCAAGTATATCCTCTTTTGGGTGGTGCGTTATAAACAAAGGGATTCAAATAGAAAGTTCAACAAGGTAATTGACTGATTGTTAAGATAAAAATATACCTAAGGCAAGATATCGGGCCGTTTTGTCTCTACATTTGTAAAGAATAACCCGAAGATTTGAAGGTTTGCCATTTAAGTTGTCTCAATGAAAGATGACCATGGGGAACCCGTTCGACATAAGTTTGCTACCTAGACGTACCAAGTCGGACTACCGGGCACGAATCAAGGGCTTAGAGTTAGAAATTGGTTGGAATAATGTTATACGTGTATAGAAGCTCCATTCTCTTAACATATGGCGGTAAATCATGCCGCACCTATGGCAAAGCGGCAAGCGACTTTTGAGATATATGAAACATGAGGTCACCCTCCCCCCTGATTTGTGTTCCCCCCAGAGCCCTTAGGTTCGAATCATAGGCAAGTGGCTCGTCCGGTATTTTACGCTTCAGCTTAGTTGTTCCGCTCGTTTCGTCGCAAAGAACCTCCTGAACCGATTGTATACAAATAAATATAAATAATCAAATAAAATGAAGATGTAAATAGGATATTGTATCGGCCGAGTATTTTTCTCCATTAGGCTCAACGCTCACAATCAGAGTTTTCTCATTCTGTCACGTATACCAAGCATATTCGAACTTTGAAAATGATACGAGTAGTCGTACGCGTAGATTACCATAGGTTCACTATGTCCACGCTCAACCTCCCAATTCCAGATGACGCTAATCTCCACCTCGGGACAGATGTTGCGCCGGCCTAGGGGGTTCTCTTGGAAACTGGGAATTGTCATGGGACCTAACCTGTTAGAACTAATTACCACTCCTTACCTATCATGCGCAGCCCTATGATTACTTAGACAAGTACTTATCATGGCCACAATTAAGGGTCACGTGAGTTCCCGTAACTGCGTTGAGATGGTATTCCGAAACTAATAGCCTTAGAGAGTTACATTACTTGATTCTCAATACTCCATCAATTCCAGTACGTCAAACCCAGCATGTGTTTCTTTCAATGCCTCTTCGTTTTCGTGTCTGCCCTCTTTCAGACCCTTTAGCTGACTGCCGTGAGAACCAGTCCCGAGGAACAAACAATAATTACCACAGCCGGACAGTCCAATCATAGTACTACCCTCTGTAAGGACAGGACTCTAGACATAAGACTCAAATCTTCACGTCAATCCACACTTTCTACACTTCAACACGTCAGGACTTGCGCCATTCTCCGCCTTTAGAGGGTCCTGGGACGCTAAGGGGGGCAGAGAGGCGCCCACGTCACCGAGAATTGACAACAAGTTGAGATGATGGCTTCAATGTCTATTTTCCCGAGGTATAGGCGAAATTCAATTAGGAATGAAAATTCGCCTATTGGTGCCTATTGAGTATCGTCTATTGTTATTTGATTGGTAGTGAATGGATGAGCACAATACGGCATCGAGGGGTTAGCTCATTCACCAGATAGCAGTGCGAGTGGCATTCACTTTCGTGACTTTTAAGACGCAATTAGAATTTTGTAAGTACCTATCAGAGAGGTATCAGCTGTAGGTAGCTTTGATCCCGAGAGGCCCTATTATCTGTTCAATTCAGTTTGTGCAATAGACTTGGTTACCCTGCCGATTATTAGGTACCATTTCGAAATTCAAAGGGTACCTACTTCCTACCTATGGCAACTCGGCGATGAGCTTATTTTTGTCTGCTCCACCTAGATTTGCTGAGCATATATTCCTCTAGTGCTCCTTGCAATCATTCTTACCCTTCTTCATCTTCCCACCCAGTCCGGAAATCCTCAGTATCATCAGTTGCTGACCTCCACGGTCAAGCGTGGGAAGATGGATTCTTTTATTTCCCAGCTTCCGTTCATTAAACAGCTATTCGCTAGACAGCCTAGACAGCGAGATTTCCATCGGTTTAATTCCTTGCCCTATGAAGTACGCCAAATGATCTGGGAGGTAAGCTACATCAACTACTCTCTGCTACCGCCCTGCATCTTCTCTGCATCAAATACCTACATACAACCATCAGTTCACCATTAAATATTCCACTGTTCAAATTTGGTAAACTTGTCAACTTACGTATAACTCGATAGCTCGCTATCACGGACGATGACGCACCCCGATACATCCTACAGTCCGCTGCCGTTCAAGTCACCCAAGGGCCCCCCGCGATGGCCCATGTATGCCGACAGTCGAGACAAGTCGCGATGAAAACAGGCAAAATGTACCTGCTGGAGAACGGCCGACTGACCTGGTTTCGCCCCGAGATTGACGTGTTCCTTTGGGGAGGATGCGATCTTGGCTGTGAGTCGTTCTCGATGATTTCTTCTATCCCCCCTTGCCGCTCTGCGGGTTTGTAGGTTTGTAGAACCACACCCTTACTGACGATGGGACTTATAGTGGGAGAACTTACTGATCACGTCCGAAACATGGTGATCCCGCTCACCATGGTCCTCGACTATGATAAAGCAGTCGAGACGTTCGACTGGCTCTTTGATCAGATACGTTTCGACCAGCTGGAGAACGTTCATATCGAGATGTCCGGTAACTTTACCATGATGAGCAAGAGATGGCACCCGGCGATCAAGAAGAAGCTGTTCAACGCCAACACGGTCGTGATTCCCAACCTCTTCTACTCGGAGGACGAGGTGAGCGAGGATGTCGACGACATCTGCTCCATCCTCCCTGACGGCGTATCGACGTACTGGAAGGAGTGCCGAGCCATCAGCTTTACCCACGCGAACTCGTGGGTTGATCACATCGCGGGGGACGTCACGTACGCGTGGATTACGACCCAAGCCGAGCGAATTAAAGAAATCGGCAAGGGAAAGGTCAAGGCCGTGGAGAGCGAGACTCTCATGCACCCGAGTGGCATTTCGTGGTGGGATTACTTGGCCAACAGTGCGCCGGCGTTCACGCCCACTTGTGTGTTCACTCGGCTTACGGATCGGGAGCGGGTTCAGGAGCTCTATTAGGTAGGGCTGATACGGTGTCCGGGGGTTTCACCCAGTGACTACAACAGATCGACCCGGAAGAATTTGCTGCGTTGCTTTGATGGTTAAACACAGAATCAACTTTTCGCTTGCGTTGCTTTAGTAGTTCGAGCTACAGTTATTCGTTGCGCTGCCTTAATAAATAACTATAAAACCCACACCGTTTTCATCGCCTGAAATTCGTGATGTGACAGTTTGCAGAACTACTGGCTCATCGTCATCATTAGCGCCGCCAGGCTTGAGATTAAAACTGACATAGGTATGACTAGGTAGGTACAAACCCCTATTCAGGCGTTCCCGATCACTATTTACCTTGTAGGTCACTCCATGGAAATCTCGTACATAATTACCAGCCTATCATAGTTTACTACTATGATATCTTAGGTACGCGTTGCGAAATCGGGAAGCTTGTCGTTCGCACAAACTCCTGATCCATTTTAAGTCATTATGCTGACGAGGCTCGAAGTCATGTTTGTGGCTGTGGATCTCCCACACGTCACGGTCCAAATGCTTCATCAATGTCTTCTTCATAAATACCTAACCTAGAGAGATAACCTCGCAGCTGGTATAGTGCTCAACTTATCCGCTTCCAGCCTTGCCTTATCGCAATATTTCGTCGACAGTTTGTCACCTCCAAAAAGTACCACCACCCTCCACGTGTCTTTATTTTGCGAACTGGGAGAATGGAACCACAGTCGGCCGCAGGCTCTATCAAACGAGAAACATTGGACGGATGGTATTGCAGTGTATTCGGGTGCCAGAAGCTTATTCATGCGGGGGAGTTCTGTTCCTTGCATCAGGACCAGACCGCACAGAACCCCTTAGGAAGCAACGAGCCATTCCCGAAGAACGAAGAGAACAAGCTACCGCCCATTCATATCGACGAGCCGAAGACGACAGCGCCCGAGAGCAGCAAGCAACCATCGCATTATTCGCAAATAATACTAACCGAAGACGGTACCGCTGCTTTCTCTAGCCAGATTTACGCGGATCATGACCCTTCGGCCACGTATGGCGTCTCATCTGCCCGGAATGGAAAATACCCAAGTCTGGGCAACCTGGTTGGATCTCAAAACCTCTATCGATTAGAACCGCCTCCTCTGGTTGATGCGGCAACATCGTCCAACTCTGGATCGACTTCACTAGGATCATCGACCCTCCAACAACAAACATCTCATTCCAGCAAGCCCGAAGATCAATTTTATAGCTACTATGAGCCTTTAACGCGACGGTAGTTATCCGTTAGGACTATTTGTGCGCATAATCCAAAAGTCGAAGTGGTTCGGGGAGGGGAAGGGGGGAGGGCCTTCATGGTAATTTTAGTATATTGGAGCAAGATTAAAGATGTAATTCACCAATGGAAAGCTTCGAAGTCTATTACCTAGTATGATATCGTGCTGTTGATAAAATGTTGTGGTGTAGGTCTTGGTTGATATCGGGGGGGACGGGTCGATAAGAGATAATGGTCCCTCTGGGACCGTTTACGGTAAAAAATCAGAACAAATTAGTAGATGTTAGGAAAGTCGCTCGGCACTTATTACCTCTAATTGCAAGGACGAGGAAAGGGCTCATCTGAGCTGGGGGCCATTTCAAGCTGTTCACTTCCAAAAGGATGTAGCAAAGCTGGCATCTGGGATTAAAACAATGCACATCGACTTGATGAAACACATCCGTAAAAGTTAATGCCAAAATGGATATATCTATTTGCCTCTCCAAAGCCATTACATCTGGCACACGCTACACTATCTAGATAAGTGTATTTTCCAAAAATGATCCGAGAGCGTCGGTGCGCAGTCCCGGTATCCCAGGTAGGTAACTACGTAGTTATCCTCTAATATCCTCTAGACGAGTGTCGTCCCGAGTCTCTGTAATGGCGTGACGATACCCGCAAAGACTCGCGTTCAGTCGTCCTTCCCGAGCGGCTCGTGCTTTCGTGACGATAGGAGTACGAAATGTTGTCCGGAGGCGCACTGCTGCGCGATCTGCCCCGGCTAGTAGTACGCCGAATACTCACCGAAACTCCGCCCATGGGGTATCGGTCCGAGCCGGACTCCGGCTGCTGAGATGGAACGAAAATAGATATCCTTCTCGAGTGCGCCCTGGGAGAAGGTGCCGATGCAGGGGGGTGATCGGCGGTGTACCCCGGGCCACGTAGGGACATGTCGCGCGGCGCAGGCGGGGGCGAAGGCGCAGGCGGAGGCGGAGGAGCGTATTGGGCTATGGCGTGTGAAGGAGCGGCGCGTGGGGACCTGGAATACGAAGGGGCGGCGATCTGAGGCCTGCTGTAAAAGGCCGACGCGCTCAGAGGTGGGCGTGGGGGTTGTCTGCCTCTGAAGTCGCCTCGATCATCCCGATTTTGCATTGGCGATGATGGATATGGGCGAGGAGCTACATTATACCGGGGTGGGCTTCGGGAACTGTAATTGGGTCCAAGGCGTGGCGGGCTCGGGGCGGGGCTGGGTGCATATCGACCATATCCAGGGCCAGGCGGGCTCGGGGGAGGACTGACTGCATATCGGTCATACCGAGGAGGCGATGAGGGTGGATGGGAGACTCTAGGTCTTCCGTACATGGCGCTTGGTTGCAGATGCAATCGATGTACAGAAACGTTCAGAAGATGATCGGCGGAAAGGTAGGCAATTGTGATGCTATCGGTATTGAATTTATCACGATTATTGTAGTCGACAGTCAACTGGTTTACACCTTATGGCTACACTACAAACAGGTCTGCAAGGAGGCTGCCTCGGGCAGTTTAAATAATTATCACTGTGAGGCTCTTGGAGCGGATAATCTGAAATATTCACCATCGTGAAAATTTTTAGCATCAAACTCACTCTTGATTTTACCTACTCTAACTGCAACTCATCTGTTTACAATTGGTGATTAAGTGATTAAACACTTGGTGTTGATAGAGTTAAGCGCACTGCCTCCCAAGAGGTCTATGATAGGCTAGTGAGCAGCTATAATAGCCAATTCAGTTGAGTCGAGTCACTAACTGAATCCTCCGGCCGTCCTAGGGTCATTAGTCGTCCACTCAAGGCACCCGAAATGGCTTCGACTTTCCCGATCGGGTATTGACAAGTCCGCAGGGCGCGCTTATGTCTTCATGCTGTCAATCCGCAAGCCGGCAGGTCCTATTGGTCCTTACCCTACGAGGTAGGGCGCTAGATATCGACGTGGAGATGGAGTCACCGAAGGCCGAGCACCGGAGCGCTAGTGGACAGGTTTAGCCTTGGTTTATATAAGAAGTCAACTAGGAACCCCTTTTGACGCTGGAATTGATGAAAATAATCAGGTTCAAAACGCTACTTGAATTTTTTGCCTTTTCCCTCGGCTCCTACTACCCAAGTCAATCATTAATCCAAGTGCTATCATACACAATGGCTACAGCAAAAGTTGCCGTTGCAGCATCTGAGCTGTCACCTAAGCTATCATACGAAGTCGTCATTGGCGATGCGCTGCTTACGGATGCGGCAGCCATAGCTCTGATCGGTGCCAACACATTCACCGCGACCTTTGGCTTCTCAGTCCCGCCAAACGATCTGGCCGACTTCTTGGCCGCGACATATTCCGCCGAGGCAGTGGAGGCCGAGATCTTGAACGCGCAGGAGACCAACACCAGCACCTTCGTGGCCCGCGACGAGTCCGGCGAGATTTTGGGCTTCGTGCAACTGGTCCGGGGCCTAAGCGACCCGTGCCTCACCGGCGACGCATCCACGCACGCCGAGCTCAGGAGGCTCTACGTGAACACGTCAGCGCACGGTCGGGGCATCGGGAGCAAGCTCATCGCGGCCGTGGAAAATAAAGCGAAGGCCGAGGGGTTCAAGACTCTGTGGCTGACAGTTTGGGAGGAGAACCCGAACGCGCAGCGACTCTACGAAAGGCTAGGCTACGTGAAAGTGGGCTCGACGGATTTCGCGACAGGAGAGTGTATTCAGACGGATTATGTGTATGCGAAGAGGAATTGGTGATTGTATTCTGCGACTACATAACTTGGCGATGTCAATTTGGCGTTTGAGAGACATTGGGGAAAAAAAGAGGGTTGAAGGCTCGGGCTAGACGCGATACCCAAATGGGAACAGGGTGGGAACGGTTACAAAAACTATACAAATGGCTCAGCAATGATAGAGGATTGGATATTATTTAGACGACCGAAAAAGGAACGAACATGCAAATGACCGGGAAGAGGAAAAAAGACGCCACCAACATGCATCACATCATCACGTGAATTGTTGACAGACTCGGGGGTTGGCTGGGCTTGAGTTCCCCGCTCATCATGTTCAACACGTCATGTTTTAACCAACGTGCATCTCAAACGACGCATTAGAATATAAAAACAAGACCTGGGAATCCTTGACATTATCTTGCGAGCCGCCCGGCGTTCAAATTCGAGATACATAGATGTGATTCATCTTGGCAATAGGCTGTCACGTCGACAAATACGAATTGAAGTGGGCCCAATTCTTTAAGTTAGTTACTTGATAGTGAGACCACTGTCATAGGTAGGGACGAGGCCGACTTGCTAGTCGAAAACGACCAGCAGCCATATGTCAGTAAGACGAGGCCCATGGGGTCTCCCGTGGCGGGCATTTTTGACCAGTGGTACCGGAATCTCGGCACTGGCGTGCTATGGTACGCGGACACTAAGTGTTTCGAAGAAGCCCACGCCGATGGGCCTGCCTCGCAAGTGAGCGATGGACCCGACAGCGACCCACGAATTGCGGAACAGCTTAAGGCCCTCGTCGAGAAGATCGCGCAGTTTGGTTACCAGCTAGAGATGACCTGCTACGGCCGGAAGCTTTTCATCACTGACAAGGGGTCGATGGGCCTGGCCCCACCTCATGCAGAAGAGAAGGATGACATCGTCTTCTCCCCTGGTGGCAAGTACCCCTTCGTCTTGAGAGTTAGAGACGATGGCATGTACGAGCTGATCGGAGACTGCTTTTTGTATGACCTGGACGTGTTCGCATTATTCCAGAACCAACATAACGAGACTCGAGAGTTCCTTCTCACCTGATTACACCATTTTTTCTATAAATTAATTGGATAGAACGAGAGATCATGATACTTACGGATCTGTTTGATGTGTAGCGTCTCGAGGCCAGCGGGTGAATATAGAAGTTGATCCGGGCGAGTTGGGTAGGTAGATACCTAAGGTAGTGAAGGAGAAGAACCAAAAGCAAGTTGATGAGAATATTATGTGCTAGAGGTATCCTGCCCCAAGTATGAAGGAGCTGCACAATGACGCCTCCTTTAGAATGCCTCAATAGCGTTGACAATGTTTTGACTCTTAGTTTACCAAGATAGATGAAAATTCTTTTATGTTTGACGAACTGGAACTTCTAAATCAGAAAGGAATACTCAAGAAGGTCGAAGAGTAAATGATTCCAAAGGGGGTTGATTTACTAGAATATCTAAGTAGATTCAATATATCTGTACCAAGGCTGCTTAAAGAAACATTCTGGACATCCCAGTTTCTCTCTCCATCTCTTTCCTTCCCTTATTACCATCCCACCACCGAATGATATCTGAAATCGACTTGGGCATCTATCAAAAACCTCCAAAATAACCCTTAGCTTCACACCCTCCTTTCCTTCACGATCAACCAACTCCTACTCCTCGAATTATGCGGATGCCAAATCTCGTAAGGCTATTTTGATTCTTCGACCAGCCACTCATGAGTATGCCGATGAGCCCCTTATCTTCTACTTGCTTGGTGAGACGATGATCCATACGAACCAAATAAAGGGTGATTGGTCCTTGCGCCAGGTTGAGTTTGGTTTGAGGTGTATGGGCTCCATTGAGATTGAGGATTGGTTCTTATGGGAGGAAGCGTGAGATTCGAGTTAGGGGGCGGATTGCCATAGCTGTTACCTGGTATAACCTGCCTGATGGATGGCAAATTCGGCCTATTGCTTTGAGGGGTCTGCCTGGTGGATGGCATATTGTTTTGAGTAATGTGCCTGATAGAGGGCAAACTCGGTCTATTGCTTTGGGAGTGTGGTGCCGTAGTATGCATGTTACTTTGAATGGGAGGTCGGATACTCGGTAAGTTTCTTCCGTTGTTTACGAAAGCTGGTGGCCTCCTATCTTGTTTGTTATTTCTCCACGGTCCTTGTGACAGTGCACCTTGGTTGTCTCGGAGCCTGATTTTTTGAAGGCAGCCGGGACATTTTTTTCGTGGGTAATTGGCGGCTAATTTAGTAGAGCAGTAAGGTTCGGTACAGTATCCTTCCGTTAATTTCTCTGCTTGCCTCTCCTTTTTCCTAGCCCAGTTTTCTCGATTTCTCTCCCGTTCCGAAGCCATGTCCAGCGTAGGCAGTGAAGTGTGGTGAATATATATGCGCTGGCGACTTTTCTAGAAGCTTTTTATGCTCTGTCTAAGTAGAAAGAAGTTCCGCAGACAAGAGGAAGTTCACCAACTCATCTTCCTTTATATACCAAAACCATTTCAATTTTCTTATTCTATATACGTCAAAGAGCTTCTTGGTCTGACCGTGACTGACAGCTTTATCGTCGTTATAATGGTTTAAAATGGAATTAGTATCAGTTTTTCCTCAAGGGTTTGAGGTGGGAATCACGGAAGAACTCCTAGTCACAACTTTTACTAACTAATAGCTTGATTGCAATTCCTATACGTCAAAATGGAAAAGAAGGTAATTAACTAACGTCAGGTTTTCTTTAAGGCTGCTGATGGACCTGGTCGTTGAATCACTCACTGTAAGACAACCATTTGAATGGATTTAAATGTGGTAGTCTGCTCCTGACGAGTATGAGTCGGGAATACAAGGGTGCCTTGGGTGCCTAAGTAACTTAAGTATCCCTCAATTATGAATAAGATGTTCCCTTTTTGAAAGAGAAATACTCTTTGAGCGCCTTGCTGGGTTGTTATGGTCTCTGCTCACTGTTTCATTCAGTAATTTCTACCTGCACGTCGACCGATCGACCTCTTTATTAAAGTCGCTGACGCGGCTACAAATCTCAACGCATGGAGGATTCGTAACGCTGGATGTCTTCTGTCTTATTGCGCAAAGCTACCTACATTCATCATCCCATGTAGGTCAAGTCACAATTGCAAGAGACAATGTAGGATCTGAATGTTTTAAACTAGCGGATACGGCTTAGGAGTTAAAATAAAGAAAGATCTTGAGAAAACCCCCAATTGCCAATTGGGTATGGTAGATGCAAGTATGAGATATACAATTAAGTGCAGACATGCACGTAATAGCTTCAACATCTTCTTTATGACCACGAAGTACCCCACATTGGGAATACCTCGATGTTACAATGCCGATTCAAACCAGTCGGGCAATGGCATCTGCTTCCTTCCCACGCTTGAACCGCGCTCATTTTCAATAGCCACAAGCTCTCCCTTTTCCGCTTCTCGGACTGTTCCAATGAGTGTGACACCGATGGGCGCCTCTGCCCTCGCCCCTACGCTCGCAAAAGGTGCTGTAGTGCTCTCCAGCGCGCTGACCGCTGCTCCGGCCGCCTGCGCAGCTCGGACTCCTGCTACAAACGGCCCTGTATTCAATCGCCCATCAGTTTTGCTACTTCTAAACTGGTAGTGGAAGGCAGATGTGCCGGGCGCGTCTTACCAACGACAGGCATACTGGAGACGTCTAAGGACCCCAGTACAGGACACATCCTGAGGCCATCTTGGAGCTTGCCGCCGATGATGCCCACGGGAACCAATACAATGGTCGGTGTCTGCATCGCCAGCTTGATGAGAGCGACGTTCATATTTGTGGCACCGAGGGAGTAGCCCTGCTGGGCCAGGTTTCGGACCGTACGGCAAACCATCTTGAAATGAAAAGCAGAAGGGGAAAGCCAAAGATACTGGTCGTCTTTTCGTCGTTGTCTCACACCAGCTCGGCCAGTTCAACAGGAGAGATTGGATGTTTGTGTTGTTACGAAAGCAGAATCGTTCAGAAAATGAGGGGAAAGGGAGACTATCCACTTGGCTTGTTATCTCCTGCACGCCTTCACGCCACATTGTCTGAACAGGCTGGCTGACACGGAGGAAGGAAGCTGGTAACTGTGGGACGGTCCGCCTCCCTTGCAATTGGTCGGCGTAGCGGTCGGTGGTCAGAACTCCCTGAGCATTTGCTCCAAGACATGTCCCACTGTCGTTGATTCGGTACACTCAATTCGGACGGCCCGTTCTCGACGACTCTACCCGCGCCCGATTATCCGCTTGATGAAAGTGGCTTCAGGCCCTGATCGGAGGCGCTATTGGCGCCATTGGATCCTTCAAACGGCAGTTGCGGTGATCTGGTTCATTTAAGGAATCAATCCCATCTTTTGCTATCGGCCCTTCACACTAGAGAAGTGTCAAAACTGCATCTGGGTGATCTGGTAGCATCTAACTGGGAAATAATCATCACCCTCATCCGCGCTATGGCTTGTCGGATCGTGCCGTAGCGCAGAGTAGTTGTTGTTGTCGACGTACTAAAAAGCGCCATACATTTCTTGGTAAGAACTACGCTCCTAGCTGTCCTGGTATCCATTGCCTAATCCACCAAATAGTTAAAAAGGCTTATACAATGCCAATCTGGTAAACCATGCGGTGAGAGCATCGAATTTCGAAAATCTTTTTTTCAATAGCGTTTCGTATCGAAGCCTTGCTTGTTTGACATGCTAATGGAGGAAAAAATCGACTCTTGCATCGGGAAAGGTAGCTCCCGACGCGTGTCCCTGACTATTTGGCCGAACTGAGATTGCGAGACTTGATTGATGGCCAATGGCCGCTGGTAGGGTTGCTCCTCCAGCCTCTGTGGCGCTATGATATGCATGCCTAAACCCACTATGAAGCTCTTTTGATCATATCTCGACCTACGCCCTTACACAATAATTGCTCGAATAGGTGTTGCTCAGCTACGGTGGCGTTGCTGCGAAGACGTCCCGTCTCACCATCTCGATCAAATCCTCAGGTCGCGCTGGTGGACGGTGATCACCCTGAATCACTGTATAAAGCAGCTAGGATCTATTGTGATGGATTTCTGTCTCTCGTTCATATCGTATCGTATTATTGGAAAAGCCGGTCACAGATTATGATACAATGAGCGCTAATTCATTCATTCGCAACTCTCTTCCCCTCCCGCCACACATTTACCAAGGCGAAGAGTATTTTTGCCGGTTCACACCTCGCATCCACCGTGATGCCCGACTTGCGGACGCTGGCTCATGGCAATGCCAGGTCGACTTTCTGGAATCCAGTGCAGATGCCCGGGCTGGCGCATCTCGCAACAAGAATGTATCCAGCTACGCTGTGGGTTGCATCAACCCAGTCGTCGGCAACTTCACGGCCTTGTGTGCCTGCGAAGGTCTGAGCGACCGACTCGCCCTTACGACATACATGGTTGAATATGCGTATATTCATGACGATGGTAAGAATTCTTCGGAGCTCTACCTATATCCTTCCAACTAACGTTGGAATTAATCAGTGATCGAGTACTCCGAGAAGAAGGACGAGTCCCAGGTAAGTCAGCTTGGCTTGGTTGGTGATATACTTGGACTCATATCTAACAATCCGAAAAAGCTTATAGTGGCTAATCGACAACTTATGGAAGGTCTCACCCTAGAGGGAGAAGTCGGCGAGGGCTCTAAAGACCATGTCAGGAGACGACAGTTACAAGCCAAAATGGTCATGGAACTCATGGAAGCTGACAAGGAGCAAGCGAAAGAATGCCTTCGTCTATGGAAGGAAATGTCGGACGTGTTTGTTCAGATCAGAGATATGGCCTTTACGGTCTTGGACGACTACCTTAAAGTCCGAGCAGTGGACGCGGGCTGTCCGTGAGTTTCTCATCAGCATGGGAGTGATTCAAGGGGAAATTCTGCTAATACTGTCTCGTAGCTGGACCATGAGCCTGTTGTGCTTTTCCATGGATTTCACTCTAGATGCCGAGGAAGAGAAGAAAACCTCGGCCCTCACATGGATGGCTTATGATGCCTGGGTTCTGGTGAACGACTACTTTTCTTGGGAGAAGGAATGGAAGAACCATCAGGCAAACGGTGGTAAAGGTGTGATAGCCAATGCCATCTTCCTCTTCATGAAATGGTATTCCGTCGACGCGGCTGAGGGTAAGAAGATGCTACGAAAGGAAATTATGGCTCGCGAGGACAAGTACTGCAGAGCAAAAGACAGCTTTTTGGCTAGCGGCGATGCTACAACCAAGACGACTCAGTGGCTTGAGATGCTTGATCTTGTAACGGCAGGAAACTTCGTTTGGAGTATGACAACCGCCCGCTACCGGTTTGGCGCCGAGGACGCGTATCCATCTCTACGAGCTGCTTGTACGGAGACTGCAGATGCCGGTATCACAGACAGTCTTGGTAGCTCAATCTCGCTCAACGCCGCAGCGATGGCGGATAAAATCGACGTTGTCCTCAAAGATCGCAGGTACCTTGACTATAGCATTCGAGAGCGCCGGGATTCCAAACCTGATCCGAAAGCGCCTGGCCGACGATCGAGTCAACCTCTCGAGGAACCCGAAGATAAGAAGAACCAAGTCTCATATGTCTGGTCGCTCCACCAATACGAAGAGGTAACTAGATAGGATATCTCACAAAACTTCTGTTGCTTACGATTTTCTAGATAATCTTACAGCCTTATCAGTACCTGGAGATGATGCCGTCGAAAGGAGTAAGGAATGCGGTAATAGACGGCTTGGAAGTCTGGTACCATGTTCCCGAGCGGTCGCTCACAGTCATTAGAGACATTGTGAAATTATTGCACAGCTCTTCCCTTATGTATGTGTCGCATATAGACTAAATTGAGACTTACTAACCAAGGTATTCAGGTTGGACGACATTGAGGATGGCTCCCCATTGAGAAGAGGATTTCCGTCCACCCATGTCGTCTTTGGTGTCAACCAGACAATTAATTCGGCCAACCTACTAATGATGAAGGCCCTGAAAGCTGCAGAATCACTCTCGACCCTCGCCGTGCGTATCCTCATCGAGAGACTCATTGATGGGCATATCGGCCAGGGATTAGACCTTTACTGGACACACAACACGGAGATACCCACCGAGGAAGAATATTTTACCATGGTCGACGGTAGTAAGTGTTTAACCTTTGACGTATTCCCGTTATAATGCTAAATCTCGCATACTAGAAACGGGTGGCCTTTTCATCTTGCTAGCCGAGTTAATGCGTTCTGAAGCCACGAAGCACAAAGACGTCGATGCCAGTCTTCTTATGAAACTCGTCGGTCGCTTCTTCCAGGCCCGTGATGATTACCAGAACCTCCGATGCGAAGAGGTGTGTCTGTCGAATGGCAATTTACTCCTATGTATCAGAATATGCTGACACTCGTATGCACCAATGCAGTACACCCAAAAGAAAGGTTTCGCGGAAGACATCGGCGAAGGCAAACTTTCCTTACCGCTTATCCACGCGCTCCGGTCCAAGACGTCGCAGCGTGCTCGCCTCTTGAGCATCCTGCAGCAGCGGAAGACGGGTAACGACCTCTCCCCGGAGATGCGCAAGCTCGCTCTAGACGACATCAAAGCCGCCGGAGGCCTCGAGTATGCGAAGAAGACGACTCTGGGACTGCAGGACGCGGTCAATGAGACGCTAACTATGTACGAGAAGAAGGTGGGGGAAAAGAATTGGCTGCTAAGATTAGCGCAGAAACGCTTAGAGATAGAAGTCTAGAGCTGAGAAGAGGTTTGCTCAAGGTTTAGAGTATACGAGGTGTTGGATGTTACGTTAAACTTTTTGGATAGCCTAATTGAAATGAAACTATTCACCTATTCCGCAATGTATGGGGCCAATCGAAAGATAAAAGTGGAAAGGGGGTGGCTGTGCAAAGGTGCACCGCCGCGGCCTGTGCCACACTTCGTCAACTCTAAGAAGGACATTTTAAAATGGCAATGCTAAACAAAAACATGACTACCTAGGTACCTCCTAGGTATCTAACGAGGAAAGCAGGGGGTATTAAAAATTAGGTACAGTTCCAATATATATCTCGCTTTTTCTATTTGGTCTCATAGCTGACATCTTTGTAGATATACGACACCAACCTTATAGCCTGATATTAATGGCGATGATCCCACTTCAAGGTATTATCTCTCTCTCCCATTTCTTCCTGACGCTTCCAGGTAAACTGTGGAGCGTGTCGCGTAGGGGACCCGTCTCCATGGCGAAAAGGCTTCCCCCTCTAAAGGTTATCCATTTCGGATCCTCCGGCAACCTGCAGCTTCCCAAGTTGTGGTACGTGACGATGGTGATGACTCGTCTCTCCGGGGCGCACCTCCTGATGGTAACCGTGTAGTCGGTGGCGCAGGACCTGCACGATCGATGGAACACGTTGTAGCACGGCGCCACGAATCCCACGGCGTCGCAGAAGCCAATCCAGCAGGGCTTCGGCTTGACGTGCGCGCAGATGGTGCACCGGGTCACGTTGAGGAACGCGCGGAGCCGCGCCCGCGACCCCGTGAAGTCGAGGGTGTGCGTGGCGGACAGGTGGAACTCGTCGTCGATGACGCGCGCCGACCAGCTCGAGGCCCAGCTCCCGCCGTCCCACGCGGGCCGGTACGCGACCTCGAAGGCGCTCGGCGGCAGGCCCGCGCCCGCGCCGCGGAAGTGCTGGTTCATGACGAGCCGCACGTGGCGGTACCTGATGGCGAAGTTGCTCCCGTCGACCTGCACGGCGTCCATGCGGCAGTCGCGCATCTGGAAGAAATGGTCGACGTACGGCCACAGGTCCCAGCGAAATCCGAAGCTGCTCGCGCGACGACACGTCGGGCCTTCGCCAACCGGGTCGAAGGGGTGCAGGCGGATGCATTGGTGGCAGAAGTATATCGGCCGCTGGGAAGTCGCATCGTTTTCGAGCAGGAGCAGAAGTTCCCTGAGCTCGGTGAATATTATTTTGGGCGGAATTATGGGAAGAAGGAGGCATCGTAGGTCCTTGCATGCTAAAGAGAGCGCGACGGTTGTTACGGGGTCCAGGAAATCATAGGATATTCGGACTATCAAGTCGAGCGGCAGGTTCATGAAGTTAAAAGGGCCAACCATGTTGTTTCTGACTGAAAGAGGTGGGAGTTCGCATCGGAAAAGGCGTTCGCTACTTGGAAGCTGACCCATGGTGAGTATAGGTTGATTGGAAAGAGCAGTGGATGTAGATTAATAGGAAATAAAAAAAGGAAGAAGATACCCATGGAAGAAATTCAGGAAGTGACCTAAGTCTTGCGCGAAAAAAAATGGCAGCGATTTATATATTTGACTTGCCCGGGAAATCAAATGCATTATATAACTTCATTTTATGTTGAACTGAAAGTCGAAGCGCTTAGGCAGTTCTTGAGACATCCCCGGCTCCGATAAGAATGAAGGTAAAAGGTTAAACAAGAAATGATTCGAAAACCAAACTCAAATTCTTATACATTTGTCACTTCCCTTTCCCCCGTTCCGCTAGAATCAGTTCATAAACGATAATTCGTCCGAGTTCTACCCCATTCCCAAGCAGCACTTACGTCTCCTTTCCGAAGTCAGGGAAGCGCGGGGCTGAGATGCCCAGGTCGCACGAGGTCCGTACGACCCAGTCGCTGTCGCGGCCGGACTGGTGCACGATGACGCCGCTGGGACTGGTGATGGTGAGATTGAAATTGCCGCCCCCTTGGGCGTCCGCGAAGACGAAGCGCATGGGGTAGAAGCGGCCGCCGTCGAGGTCCCTGCGGAAGCTGGCCGAGCCGTAGTGCTGGCCCGCGCCCCCGAGAAACGTCCACACGGCCTTGGCGTCTGCGTTCGCGTCCGTCCACCCGGAGTAGGCGGCGTCGCCGACCCAGGCCAGGACCACGTCGTCGACGAGTGACACGTCGAACTGATATGTGCCTGGCTCGCATGCGTACAGGTAGGCGTGGTGGTTCAGCGCGAAGTAGGTGCTGTTGAGCTGTGGGGAGGACCCGTAGAAGATCGTCGTGTCTAGGCCGGCGTCCGTGTAGCCGAGGTGGCCGCCGATCCAGGGCGTAGTGCCCACGTAGACGGGGATCTGCGTTTTGTAGACGGGGATCTGCGTTTTGTAGACGTCCGCGCGGAAACCGGGATAGTCTTCGCCGTCGTTATGAATCGGGTTGCTGTAGTAGGCCCAGTCCCAGCCTTCGTTGGAGCAGTGAATTGGCTTGGGGCAGCTGGGGCACAGCTCGATGGGAGGGATGATGGCGGTACTCATAGGCACCGAGGCCAGCACGAGCAAGCTGAGGCTTTGAAGATAATGCATCTTGGTTTCGTTAAGCGATTGAAAACACTAAGAAGCTCTAGTTGTTGGTGGCGAGAAGATAGAGAAGAGATGACTTCGAAGAGACTCAGGATTCCTTCTTTCTTATATGCAAAGATTTCCTTATATTTCCTTCCATCACCACCACCTCTTTCCCTCTCGCTCATACTTCTCGCAATTCTTCCCGCATCTGATCCCGTCTTGGTATTGAAATCTCAATGCGAAGTAATCCCGTTAGCATTCCGGAAATGGCAGCAGGGGTTGACGGGTTCAGGTGTGAAAATGAGATCAGCATCAATATTTGACGTTCTTGATGCCAAGGTGTTTGAAAGGGGACTATTCAGCTTTCTTCGCTCTTGAACGAAGGGGATGGAGTTTTCCGAACAAGGATGAGAGTATACGCCGTCGAAATTGTGAAAATCACCAGCTAGATAGACCTTGTCACCGGGCTTATTATTGAAGTGTTGACTAACGGTCAATTATGTGATAGGTTGGGGGGGGTATAAGTCTTAGCTCTTCGGGAAGGCGGTCATGGCTCTTGGATGTAGCTGAAAGCTTAGGTACACACGCAGGGTGGTTGCCGTTCCTGGCGACTGCAGACCCGATTTGGAGGGCATCACCAATCGCGATGTCGGACTAGACCAGTTCCAGATCATTATTGATGTACCTGCATGCCGCTGTCACAAACGCCACAGAATGGAAATTAAAATCGTACCTCCTTTGGCTTCACACCTAGGAAACTAGAAAGATGATTAGCGGTCCGTTCTGCGACTACAACGTTGCCACATTAAGCCATTTAGAGTCTCAATATCTCTCGAAATGCCGTCGCGCAGCCATATGTACACAGCTCGCGCAGCATTTTCCAATTGGCGACATTTTACCACCCGGCATTAGGCTCATTGTCCTACTCAACTCCCCAGGATTGCCCTCTGTGGCAGCGCGCATAATAACCTTGGCTTCGTCACTGACTTCCTTCCTCCCCTGACCGCTAGTGAGTTTTGTGCGGCACATCCCCGGCACCGCCGCAATGACGGCGGCGACCTCGCCACTGGCGAGCTTGACCGACTGCGCAGCAATGATCATATTGAGGGTGGCCTTGCTGCTGCGATAGTCCGGCGCGTTCCACGCATTCACATTGAAGGCCTTCTCCTTCTTCCCGGCCATGCTATACAGGCCTAAGCCCGACGTAACGTTGACGATGCGGAGGTCCGGGTGAGAAGAGGCTCGCAGTCGCGGGAGGAAGGCCTCAGTGACTGTGACAGCACCGAAAACGTTGATTTCGAAAATCTGGCGGTACTGTTCCGTGACTGACGACGCGCCGGCGATCTGGCCGAGCCCCACGTTATGGCAGGACAATCGCCGTTGTGTTGGTTCTGCGAAAAGCCCTGCGCCATTCACAAGGAGGCTCGTCTTTTTCTCTTCTTGAATATCGCCTAAGCAGGACGGACTTATTTCGTCATACCCAAAGTCATTTTGTGGAAATATAACCTCTTGATCTCACCTTCGAAAATGAAGATTATGCTCGATTTACAAGATCCCCCACTGAAGCGCCCTTGCTTCGGCCAAGACAAGACTTATCCCTATACTGTCATATACCAACCTTGATTTAGAGTTTTGCTATCCGCACTACCTAGAATTGCTATCGGACCCTTATCCGCACTACTATACATCTCCCGTATCGAAAACCCGGGCGCGATAGCTTCCATATCTAAATAACTTTACGAAATCGGCTGCGATCCTTGAATAATTGGTATCATTCAATTGCTAATTCAATTACGAATTCAAAGAATCAGGTTGCATCACGATCCGACAGGTGGCTGTAAAGTTATCGAAGGACAATCTCTTTCTTAATGCCACGTGACCTCCCCGATGTTCGTGATATTCATCGTCGGTCGCATTACGTACATCGCGAAATATTAGAATGTTTACTTGAATGCTTTGATAATTTAATCAATTCCTCATTGAATCGTCTGTAATCTGTATTGAAATGAAGCGCGAATTGAGCTGAATCGATTGAGCCAGGATGCAATTTCCTGCAATGGGTAATTGTAAAGTTATATAGGTAGGGAGAAAGCGTTGATATAGATGAATATGTTAGCTAGAACCGACTATCGAAATTTCTAATAGCTTGAATAATAATTCGAAATAAAATCGCAAAAAGATGGAAAAAGTATCGTTAGAAAGCTCTTGACTGACTGGATAGATTTACACTGAATGCACCATTTGAATAGATTTAGTAGTTAAGAGGTGTGGATAATTGTATTGTAAGTGTGGTGGGAGATGAGCTTTTCGGCGCGGGGATCCGGGGATGTATAGTAGTGCGGATAAGGCCCCGATAGCAATTCTAGGTAGTGCGGATAGTAAAACTCTTGATTTAATAACCTAAAGGAATAGTAGGTATGATAGTTAGGTAGCTTCGGATCTTGAATTTGGCGGTTAGAATTGAATAGGTTAGCTGGTTAGTCAGTACCTCTCTATCACCAGTTTTAAAATGGAAGATGGGTGGGTTATATTACGCGGCAAATGCGGTGGGACTTCTTGGGTAGTTGCATTTTGTACATATACCAGTAGCGGCTATGTGAGGACTGCCAAATGCAATGTGACGGCAAAAGTCCCCGCCTGATGATCAACGCAAACTCATACTCCGTACACGAGATATGCTGTGGAGGGCTTGATGATTATCAGTTATTGAGCTTACTTAATAATCACGGCTCCCGGACTACCTTAAACTTTCAGTTTATCAGCATTGACTCATACCTTTAGGTTAGGTAGAGATGGGGTGCCCCCAAGCTTCGGTCCCGGGCGATGTCTCCAAGCATCACGTCAACGCCGCTCTCGGCAAGCCACAGCTCCTCCACCAGGAGTCTCAACCCGCACAAGGCCAACGCTACCAGCAAGGACGCGGACTGGAAGTAGTGGCATCTCGCTCGTCTGATAGTCGGCATCCAGTAACCTTTGCGGACCTCCCTCCGGAGATCCGAGAAATGATCTGGTTCTATGCGCTGCCGGGCTCGCGCGTGTTCAACGCGCTCGTGTACGCCTCGGTAGGGCTCAAGATGCAGCTGCTGGAGAGGGCGAGCCTGCGACTGCCGATGGCGCACGTGTGCTTCGAGTCGCGCGAGGCCGTCCGCAGGGCCGGGTACAGGCTCGCGTTCCGTGACGAGGACGAGCCCGACGATCCTGGCGTCTGGTTTCATCCGCGCAAGGACGTCATCGAGAGGACGATATGGGGGCCCGGCGATTTCTGGGGTATGAGACAGTGATGGTTACCTACGGCGGGGTTAATGGGGAGATGAATGAGTGGAAGCGTGAGTAATGAGGGGTTTTAAAAGTATGTGCCTTGTGCTTTATTGTCATCCATCTTTTGAAATCGATCTTTATGCTTTCAGTTGCTAAAAATTGATAGGGAAGTGCCGGCGTCGAAGAGCGTAAAGCCGAATGTTTCCAGCTCAGCATTGTCCATCGACAGATGTATACGAATAAAAATCCATTCTATTCACCATAAGCACGATCACGCCGAAACGTCAGATCGATTACAGGTACACTTCCGCCTTTTTGATGTTCCCGCCGCTGACCTCAACGGCGGCCCCGCCCTCTCCTTCAACCTGAAGCTCCAACTTTTCGTTAGGCCATAACGTGATATAGTTATCTGACCAGACCACCGGCAGGACATCCTCACCGTCCTCATCGACGAGATTGAGCCTAATAAAGAATGCAGGGAGCTCGGAGTGGTTCTCGACTACGACCGAGATGCTCTTCGCTGCATTATGTCGAGGCGATGGTGGCGTCGCAAGCGTGACAGAGACTTTGGCAGCCGGAAGGTCGTTCAGAGCGGTAAAATTTGCGTACTCGGTTACCGGCGTGTAGAACCAGTCGGAATTGTCCCAGTCCAACGTATCTATGGTCGATGCCAGCCAGTAAACGTTGCGGCTAAGTACGGTTTCCTTGTCATCCGAAAGGACGAGCCGCAGGAATGCGACGTCCGTGATTGGTTCGAGGGCCTCCGTCAAGTCTAGGATATCCTTACTAGCATTCGGCTCTGTGTCGACAATTGTGTTGTTGCTATAGAGTGTTTTACCATTCTTATCGATGACATCAACCGCCACCGACCTCGAGCCTTTTCGATCAAGCGAGTGGTTGATCAGATACACGAGCTTCCCGTTATAATCGTATGCCACATGCTCTAACCTAGCGCCGATCTTGGCTCCAAAATAGGATCCGGCCGGATGTAAGTAGTAGTCGAACAAGTTCCAGTGTAAACTTGGCCACGCGTTATTCAGCATCCAATAGATGAGTCCCGTTGCTGGCCTTTCGGCGCTCCATAGGGCTGAAAACCCCTCGAACTGAGATCTTGTCGCCTCGTAGTCCATTATCTGGGCTTTAAGCAGGTAGTCATCCAATGAAGAAGGCGCGCCGTAGCGATTCCACAGACCATCATTATAGATCTTACGGTCATAAAAGGATGACACGCTCGTTGACATATGATAGAGCCCCTTGTCTGGGTTCTTCCACAGGTCGTCCAGGTCCGATTCCGACAAGAACTTCTTCAAGCTACCAATTTCTGGCGTCCCTACACCAGCACCAAGCTCAGAGCCGAAACCAAAGGCAGCACCCAGGCGATCCTCCGCCGGATCAAGGTCGTACCAGTAGTTCGGTGGCACCCAGTCGTACGGCCCGGCCATTTTCAATCCGGACGGGCCAAGAACTATGGGGTAGCCCCTCTCCGAGGCCGAAGCAATAATAGGCCCCTGCCAATCTGCCGCCGTGAGCGAGTAGTAGTACATCTCCGCCGCCGTGTCGTCCGGCCAGTAGTCGCTACCGACCAAATATCCCAGCACACTTGGATGTGACTGTTGCATGAGAGCTTCGTGATACATACTTCTGTTTGCAATGGTGTAATCGGCCGCTGTCCACTCCGACTTGACGGCCAAATCCTCATTGTACGTCCAGGCCTCCCATTTATCACAACACTCCCAGCCCGGAAGTACCATCAAGCCTAGACGATCCGCGATCTCGTACAGCTCCGGATGCTCATTTTTCCCCTCTAATCTTACAGTGTTAAGGCCAATATCGAGCATCAGCTTAGCCTGCGTGGTAAATTTGGCCGTATCCCAACGCAGAAACATGTCCGCCGAGTAGCCAGCGCCGGAAACTTGAAAAGAAAATCCATTGACGTAGAATATGGTATCATTATGCACGTTGAGCTCCGACGTCACCTGGCGGATGCCGAACGTTTGTTCTGCTTTGTCGGAAACAGCTCCATCGACCGAAATGGACAGCTGCCCCAGATAGAGCGGTTGCTCGCCCCATTGCCGCGGCCACCAGATCGCAGGACCATTTATCGCAAGTTGTAACTCCAATTCGGTCGATCCAAGCGGGGGTATCGTGACGGTCTGATTCAAATCGTAGCTTTGGTCGCCTCCTTCGAGAGTGATGGTTCCCTTTAGCTCCACGGTAACCTCGCGATCTTCTAGGTTCGTGGCTGTCGCTTTCAATCCCACAAAGGCACTGGAATTTTCGATTGGCAGTCCGACTTGGGTGGTCACCCGCAGCGGCCCCAGCGCGACCGGTCCCGTTTGTTTCACTTCTATATTTCGCCACACGCCACTGCAACGGCAAGAGTTAGTCATCACATCTCTACGCAGAAATTCAGCCATGTCTCAGAACAAGACTCACGTTCCGTTATCGGGCGGATACGGGTTCCAATCCACGAACCCAAGCGCAAAATCATAGTTGTAGTCGGTCGGATACACGCGCACCACCAGCGCATTCTGATCCTGTGCTACACCAGTAATATCGTAAGAACCCCCCACATAAGCACCAGATTGGGATTCCTTATTCACGATCTCTTTGCCGTTCACGTAGATATCGGCGCCTGAGCTGATCCCGTGGGTCTGGATGTGGAAATACTGGCCGGCTGAAGGCCCAAGGGCGAATTCCTTCCGGTAGATCCAAGGGACTTTGAATTGACTCGAATTGAAGCTCTGCAGCGCGTCCGAGTAGAAGAGCCCGTTCTCGCGGTAGACCCCGGCTTGTATGAGGCAGCCCATGAGCGTACAGCGGGAGCTGTCGACTTCGTGCCATGTCGTAGTGTCGACGCCAGGAAGTGACAGCGCTTCCAGATCCGTGCCGACTACTTCGGAGGACTGAATGTCCCACGATGGTATGATAGCGACGTCCCCAGGTTCGGAGACTAATGATGCGGCAGTGGCGGCGTTAATGCCGAGGCAGAGCCCCAGCAGTCGCTGGTGCAGGTGCATAGTGTCAGGGAATACGCAAAGGGAGATCCTGCAACCAACGACATCTTGGGATTGAGGAATGCGAGATTCTATATAAATCACCCAGAGACATTCTCGTTATACCTACAATGTCGTACTGGAACCTGCATACTACCTCTCTATCCTAATAAGGCGGACGATGCTCCGGAACAAGCTTCCCCGCACCGAGATCTATGAAGCGCAGGGGCGGTTAAAGGAGGATACTCGCAGTGCCGTGAAGCTTATTACGGTTGTTAGTCATGACAACCTACCATTTCTCAAATCGGAGCATTCGCAATCGATGATCTCAATTAACTAATGTACCTAAGGTACATAACCAATATATCATGCATGTTGACAGGATGACAAGACATGTCACGTTACACCTACAATATTACACTTACAATATACCAAACAAACGTCCACCATATGGCTGATGCGCCCAATCCTAATGGATGGTTGCGTGGGAAGATCGATACTAGCACACCCACAATTGAGCGTCATCTCGGTAAGGCTATGTTGCGTGTATTGTTCGCACCATATCAACTACCATGTGTTATGTGCGCCAGGCCAGTCGAGTACCTAATGGAAGGCTAAGAGCTAAACGGTCTACTTAACTAACATATCCTCGGGGGCAGCAAGGTCTGGTATATTAGGGAACTACCAAATAGGAGTACCACAAATAAAGCAAATATTTTGTAATGGAGGAATTTGCCGCCTCGGTGTGCCTCTAAGTAGAGAACAGATCAGTGATATCGGAAACTCACAACTCGGAGGGAGCCAGAAGTATGCCCCGATAATAGTCACGAAGGATCAAAAACAACGAGGCTGCTTCCCAGGCAGGAACATTCTTACCGAAAAGTGCAATTCTGCCTAGTCACGCAGTTAACCGACAATTACCATTGATAAACATATAAAAAGATGCGGTTTAATCATCAAATAAGGTACAGCTATTTTCTCATTTGGTCTCCTGAAGCATTCATATATCTATCTCTCCAAAACATATCAGTTATCAATCATTCCATACAAGATAAACTTCCCCAAAGCGACCTCAAAACTAATACGGAAGATGGACATATTTAAGTGGATGATCCAAGGCAATGACGCTACCAACGACGGCAATGGCAATAAGATAACCCAGAAAGGGCGGTCAAATAAAAGCCTTCAGAAGGGGAAATCAAACAAGACCGGCCAAGAAGGTACACATCATGAGAACGAAGTTAAGGGAGACAAAAACACGACTGTTCAACTTAAAGGTTACAATACCAGTAAAACGATTGGAGACAATAACAAAACCGGCCAGAACGGGAATCGCAACCAAAGCACTACCAAAGGGGGGAACAATACGAAAATCCAGTACGGTCATGATGATTCGAGCATCGACAGCAAGCGACGCAGTCATCGAAGATATACGAAAGGGGAAGGGGCTGATGGATACTGTGACTGGGTTGATGAGCTCCCAGACGATTGGAAAAGCAAATAGAGAAAGACGACGAAAGAATGAGACGTGGACTTCATGTATTCTGAGTTTAGCCTTCATCATGGAGGTAGCTACTGTGGTATGACGGCACCTGCGTAGATATCTCGACCAAATATATCCCCAGCTGATATCTCAAGCTTAAAGTGTATATAGGAAATTGCATGATAGAAATGCCCGTATCATCGAGAACTCCGAGATATACTAATGCCCCCTACCCTTAAAGAGTGGCAGCAATAGTAACGGAGTCTTCGCCATCACTTGAACGGGTTGAACCACCCGGATACCACGACAGCAAGGAAAATAGCGATGCCAGCGACAACCATAAACATAATACCCGTATCCTGGTCGATTTCATTTCCACTTCCCAGATTGGTACCTCTGTTCCCAAAGCCCCTCTGCCGTATCTTATTCCACAAACCCTGGTTATCCGCTGTGTTGCTTGACGTCTTGTCAGACTCGTGGCTGTTCATATGCGGGTCTCTACGGTGACTATTGCTTGGCGTGTGGGTTCCTCTAAGTTCATGGTCCAGTGAATCATAGTCTCCGTCCACGGATGAAGTTTTGTCGCTATCGCTATCGCTAACGTTATTGTCTATTGGTACAAGTTGGCCTCGTTCATTCGCGTCGCCACTCTCATATCCTGAGTTCGGTGAGCCTAGGGGGCAGACTGGAGATGATAGGAGACTCGATTTTTGCGCCGTGGGGGTCATTGTTGGTATCTAGTTGGTAACGTGGGATTGCAAATTGGCCACCGAGCGTAGGTGTTCTTGGCTTACATAAGTTAGAGCACGACTTATTGAAGTAAATAGGAGAGTAAGTACTTACTAGCCGTGCCGATGATGATAATGGGCAGCGGGGTCGTTCCTTAGGGGACTGATTCTGGCTCGATGCCACGACCGATAGATACTCCTTCTCTCTTAAACAATTTTACATCTAGAAACAAGGTTGAAAACTTGACGAGGCCGCGATCTACCATTTTCGCCAGGATGAGGCTCTGCACATCCGACAAGGACAAGGCATATCATACTGCCGTCCCGTATCGTACTCGTATAGTCGCATTCCGGAGCTGGCAAATGCCGAAGTAGAGCGCAGCATATCTCACCGAAAAGTAATACTAGTATGCCTTGCGCACTTATAGGACAAAGTTTTGATTTACTTGGGCTTGTAACGCCACTTAGACACCCGGAAGCATGCTATGCAAAAGAGAGGGATTAAATACAGCAGGCTACGGCATATGAATGATCACATGCAGACTGACTCTCTTATCAGAAGATTAGAGCGAGACACCCTGTTAATGCCCTGCCACCACTATGGCCGCTTCAACGTGTCTCGGATTAATCGAACGGGAATTGCTTAGACATGCTGGCGCTTCGCTTTCAAGCCTATGGCGCAGAAAGTGTAACTGTGTATGCAATCTGGACTTTAAACCTAATACCGCAAAAGCAATGGCTATTACAGCAAGCCAATCATCTGGCGATTTACGGCGCCTCTGGACCGCGTCATTGGTGGGAGTATAAAATTGGTGTGGTGACTTTCTGCCGCCATGATGAAACCGGTGAGCCTAATATACTTCCCATTTCAGTAAGATCTTCAGGATTTAAGCTCATCACGTAGCGAGTCAGTATGAACATTATTTGCAGCCTTTAAATAGCCCTTCTGCTGCGGCGAACAAGTTTATGCCTTGTGTAGAAAATTTGCTGTGGAGATAAGTCACTTTGATAACTTACAGTTATGGAAATAACTGCGAAGCCTTATGATTCTTGTGCGAATTCAGTCTTGATGAGTTGTACGGTCCTAGAAGGTCTATATGACCTACTTACCGGCTACTGCTGAATTGCACAATGACCTGATTAATCTAGGGTTTTTGTATTGATATGGCATAACTCCCGTTCGCAATATCCTCGCCGATCTCACCCATTGCCTAGGTTTTAACCTAGGGTATTGTGTCGATTTTTTTTCTATGGTCGGTTTTTCAGACCCACTCGTCCTAATTGGGAATAAATCCAAATTTACCATTGGTTAAAACGTGTTTTTTTACAATAAAAGCTCGAATTTAAGAGATATAAATATCAGGAAAAAAGCATTAAATAATAGTTTATTTAATAGATTAAACGCGCGCGCAGCGCGCCCAACGGGGCCGGAGTCGTCGAACAACGAGCCGCCGCGGCAGCGGTGGCTCGTTGTGAGACACGCAGGCCACGTTGGGCGAGTGGCTACAGGTGGCTGTCAGGTGTCAGCAGCTGGTGACCAGATACTGACCAGCTGCAGGTCTGTTAAAACCTAGGCTATTGTGTAAGCCCTGGCGGGCGCAGCCTCACGTTCGTTGACTGACGAGAAGGCAAGAGCCTCTTAGAATAATAAGACTATCGAGAGAATACGAGAAAACACTGATGATTGATAAACTTACAAAGGGCAACTTGACCATTTCTCACTCTTGCCAAAATGAACCTTATTGGCTGCTTCACGGTGTCATTGCAGAAACAGACCGCCAATTGTCAACGGAACTGCCGCTGCGGGAAGATCCGCTTTGTACCACCACACACATGCATAATTTCGGTCACATTGCGGCGCAGGATTCACCCGTACTTACGTAACTATAGTTTGATTGGAAGGCTGTTCGTCAGGTGGCAGGTCGACGACCAGACGTTTAACCTCGTTGAGCCACCAGTAATTACGGGGCTTGGAGTCAGGGTCTCCAAATCAATATAATAATTCTCCAGGCTCCTAAGGTCCATACTTCCTCATCTGTATCGAGGGAAGCAGTTGATCTATTTACGCCTAATGTAGCCGGAATGATGATAGCTTACTGGAGCCGTTGGCGCTATTGGTCCTCCTTGCAGGTCAGACCAACTTGTAATCCACCAATTAACTGTCGCCCAGCAAGCGCCTGTAACTCTGCCTAGTCCTGTGGCTAACGTGCGTCCAACAATCTTCTTTCGGATTGGCCGTGTGATAAACGTCCTATATAAATGGCGGCACCTCGCTCCTGCGATATCAGGCCGCATTTTCAGATGCTAACAAATATTACCTACCTTGTAGCAGGTATGGTTTTCTGGAACTTCAGGAAGTCTGAAAAGGCTTATAGGATAGACAAAAAACCACAAATCGAAAGCTCAAGGAACTTCCTAAAAGTCCTTGTAGACCCTCCGGAGCCATCGGTTGAGTACGTATGGGCTCAAGACTGTTGTTATGGCGTAGCTAACATATAGAAACTAGCATAATTGCCGTCCATGGACTCAATCCTCTGGATAAACAATTACACGCCGAAGCCACGTGGACAGCCGGGGAAAAACTATGGCTCAGAGATTTCCTTCCGAAACAGGTTCCTCACGCGAGGATATTGCTCTTTGGATACAACTCGAATGTGGCATTACAAGCATCAACTGCTGGTGTGACGGAGCAGGCAGAGAACCTCCTGAACCAAGTAGAAACAGTCCGAAGTGTGAGTACCAAACACGATGTCTGATTGAGATGCAACTACTGATATCTAGCAGACAGACCCCAATCGGCCATTGATGTTTATATGTCATAGCTTAGGGGGGATCATCGTAAAACGAGTAAGCCCATGATATGCGGTGCAGTCCGTAGGTGGCGTGTCTAACTATCTCCATAGGCCCTGGTTCATTCGAATAATGACAAGACTTATAACGCGATTCGACAAGCGACATTTGGTATTGCCTTCTTTGGCACTCCCCATAAAGGGGGGAACCATGCAGATGTTGGTGATGTAGCGGCAAAGATCGCTCGGGCTATATTAGGAAGCCCCAGCAATAACTTTATGAGTGCACTAAAGGGTAGTTCCGCCATGAATGATACTACCCGAGACTTCCGTCAGCTCCTCGAGGAGTTTCAATTCCTAACTTTTTATGAAACCCGACCCCTTGATTACTTCGGCATTGTAGGTACCCCCGGATCAAATAGCCCAGTGTTCCGTAGCTAACAACGTATCTAGATTGTCAGTCAGGACTCCGCGATTCTTGGATTACCAGGTACTCGAGAGAAGCAGATACCGCTAGACGCCGACCATCGCCAGATCTGTAAGTTTTCCAGCGAGGAAGATCCAAGATATCGACAAGTGGCGGACAATATATCCAAAATGGTTAGTGATGCTTGCTCGCCTCAAACATGTTCGTCTCCTGGAGAGCCCAGCTCTGACGAAGACGAGTACCATTTCGACGAGGAAAAATCCAGTTATGATGGGAACGAGTCCAACATCCTAGGACTACTTAACGCCACAGTCCAAGTGGGCAATGGCAACTGGAGCACAACGAAGGGAGATAAGAATGAAACTCAACAGTTTGGCAATCGGAATAGGAGTGTACAAAATGGAACGGGAAATCAGACTATCCAATTAGCGACGGATTCTGAGCTATGGCGTTTTATGGAAATGATATTACTGGGAATAAGATACCTCTTTAGTATCACCAAGAGCCTTGGGAGGCGCTGAGGCGGATGTTACAAGCCAGATTCAATTCATTTCCAGGTTGAAATCTCAATTCAAATTGATTAAATAGAGCAAAAAAGGCAGAAAATCCAGTTCAGGTTGCATCATAGCCCGATGCCTGGTTGTATTTGAAAATCAATTCTACCTAGTGTATCAAATTGCTCGCGTGCCCTTGAAGCTATTCAGAGATTGCTACCACAACCTTTCAACTGGAATTTGAATGATAGCCAGGAGTCGTACGATGATGCAACCTAAGCTGAAACTTCTGTTTTTTTCTGCTTGATTTAATGATCTAGAGTTGAGAGTTGCGATCTCGAAGTCGATTAAATTATTCAAGTACGAATATCTGAAATTGACGATATTGACGAATTCTCAAAGTTAAAAATTCGGACTTCGACCCTAGCACTAACAGGTTTTGTGGCATATTTGCACGGATAAGCTGTTAGCTTCGGAGTTGCGGGGTGAATATGCGGAAACCAGATACTACCTAACCTAGCTGGCTTATCGGGAGCCGTATAGATAGACAGGACTGTTTCTAATAATAGATTACATTAACACTTCTAAAAGCATTCCCTTTCTTTGACTGATAATCCTGGACTTTGCAACCCGAATCGCCTCCTTAAACCCTTTCACTGTCCTAGTCCGCACGCCTTTCATCCATTCGCCCCCCGGACTCTCAGCCATGTTTTCATCATCCCTACCTGAGCCGGCTGCCGCCTCTGCGAGAGCGGCATAATTAGGCGTGGGCCGAAATGATATATTGATCTCGTCTTCCGAGGCCTTCGCACTATAACCATCGGGATAAACTAGCATCGCCGAGTTCCGCGGTGCTTTCCATCCTATGTGGGTGATCAGTTTCATAGAATTCCATACTGAGATAGAAGATGGCTCAATTGCCTACTTATTCTGAGGTAGGTATGGCGTAAGGTGTAGGAAAGTCAAGCGGATATTGGTAGAAATAATAAAAATAACTCACCTCCGTTGTTCAGAACAATCGTGAGGATAGGGATCTTATACTTCATCGCAACCCAGATGGCACTGGACGGCGCCGCGCACATGAAGCTGCCGTCACCCACGATGTGGCACACCAAACCGGGAGAGCCCTCAAATTCCCGTTCCTGCATCTTGTCGTCAAGTGCCATTTTGACACCTAGGGCCGCGCCATTGCTCCACCCAATTCCGGTGCCGCCGCAGTTTATCCAGCTCCCGGGACGGCTCGGCTGTAGTTGGTCATGAAGAGCCTGAGCGGCGGTAACAGCTTCTATGACAAAGGTAGTCGAGGTCGGAAGAGACTCCTTGAGGAGATAACCTATGTTATGCGCATCCAGAGCCATATCATCACCTAGCTGGGGCCGAGCGGCGATATCGGCAATGCGAGCTTTATATGCTTCGGCGCGGGAATCACCACGTTGTGTGTATGTGGTATTGCGAAGAGTCTCTGTAAGTACCTCATCGTTCTCGATATGATCTACTAGTTGCGAGAGTGCGGTAAAGCTATCTGCTTTCCAGCGCCCGTGGGCTGGAAAAAACGAGACTGGTATCTGCTGGTTCAGCGGGTCGCTGTCGACTTCGTGTACGAACACATGTCAAATTAGCATTTTCTCATAGGATTTCAGACTCATTGTAGACATTATTTCCTCAAACGAAATGCATCCACTGGAGCGATGCTTGAGGATTTTCCAACATAGGGAAATGGAATTCAGATACGACATATTTGTAGACGTACCGTGGAATATTTTGGCTGACTCATGGGGCGGATTCTTGGACGGAATCCAGGGAACGTCGCAATCCAGCAAGAATATAGTGTCAGCATCTTCAGTGCACTTATCAAAACTAAGTCGGAAACCTTCAGATGCCGGGTGGGACGATGGAAAGCACACATCGCTGCCTCCAGTATCGTGAACACGTATGCCGGGAATTAGGTCAGCGAGAGCAACGAGAAGCTCCGGAGTTCGGCGGTCCCGGCCGGAATACCCTGTGATAATCAGCGGGCGCTCAGCGTGTACGAGTGCAGCACAAATCTGCTGAACAGCGTCGGCAGGCAAAGCCGCTGGACCAATGGGGATCCACTGCTCTTGCTTTAAAGAGTACGGCTCGATCTCCTGCGCCAGCACCTCTCGCGCGGCGACAATATATACCGGTCCCTTGGGTGTACTGCTTGCGAACTGTATCGCACGCCCGACTGTCTGCTTCACGTTTAATCCGGTCCGGATCTCACCCGTATACCTGCAATACTGGCGAACGATGGCTTTCTGATCCGGGGCTTCCTGCAACCAGTGCATGTATTCGGTCCGGGATCCGAGCAACTCCCCAGATTCGGTATACGGACACAATCCGGCGAAGATAAAGACGGGGACACGACCAATGCTGGCATTGTGAACGCCTTGGCCAAGAGCTTGCGTGCCTACGTCCACATGAACAATTACGGCTTGCGGGCGCCCCGACACGCGAGCGTAGCCGTCTGCCATGGATATCGCAGTGATCTCTGAAGGGCATGTGATCATCTTAGGCCAAAGATGCGGCCGCTCCCTCTTCCCCTTCGCGATGGCCTCCAAGATTGACGGGTGGTCAGACCCAACATTCACGAAACATGTCGTGATACCAGCCTAGAAAGCATGAGATGTATGCACCAAATATCTGTTTAGAAAGTACTTTGAAACAAGAACTTTTGAAAAGGCACATACTTCCCACAAAGCCTCGAACAGGGCAAAGGCAGTTGTGTATCTGTTTGAAAACGTAACGTTATGACCAGTCTCAGCAAGGAGTATAGAGTGATGCCTACTGTTCTTTAGTACCCTGAGAGCTTTCCATGTCAGCACGCTTGGGACCAATGGTTAGCATACGTTGATGTATAGAGGATGTGAACGATGATATCCTGTAAGGCGAAGATGCAAACACCGGGGTATGTTTCACATGGTATTGGCCTGATAGTCTGAAAGCATTTGTGGCCATGCGGCTGGATGAGCGGGACACAGAGCCGAAAATAGCCATCAGAGATGGATTAGGGTTAAAGAACTATGTGTTCCTAGCGACACATGTGTGATGTCTTGCGGTATGAATCAATCAAGAAACAGGAAAGAAACTGAGAGAGACCACTACCTGCCTACCTGTTATGGCGGGTACGACGGTTGTCTCGGTCATATGGTCACCTGTAAGCAAGGGCAGTACATGTATGACCAATCATATCATAGGAGAGATGTGAATTCGTGCGACCAACAAGGAATTAAAAAGCGTCGTTTTCCGATATGAAGGCTCAGGACAAAGCCCCACTGGGCGTAGGAGGACTTGTCGTTCTCTCCAATCTGGAGCTACGGGTCCGACTCGAAATTGCCCCTTTTCGAAGCATACGAAGGTTGATCCATGTTCCCAATCTGAAGCAACGGGTTTTACTCGACTCCCGTGGTTTCAGACCGACCGTTATATGACGTTTGCTTCGACTCGTTACCCCACAATTAACAGGTCATGTTATGCTGCAGTATCGCATTCACTTGCCATCATCTGGATCCTGTTAATCAGTAGAATTGAAGAGATATATATCATGAGGAGTTACTGGTTACCATGGTTAAACTATTCCAAAGACTAACGCAACTATATCATTAGGGATAGATGAATTGTCACGGTGGGATTTGATAGACATAACTACCTACCTAGGTTAGGCTTCAATTTAGGGGGAATACCTAATACCAGCTCATAGACCGAATATCTCAGCCCAGACCAAGGGCTCAAACTATGTAGTTCAGACTACGTAATAGTAGAATTGTCTACGTCACGTCGTTTCGTATCCTCTCCCTCTCCTTTACAAACAATGTCTATCAGTTCACCAAGCTCTATATCCGCGACGGTAAACTCTGGCTCTACGAAAGCAAAGGCATCAACAGCAGCCTCCAGCAAACTACAAGCGAAGTCCTCTACGCCAGAGTTCCCGTGGAACTCCCAGCGTGCGTCGATGTAGTCAGTGGCACCAGGTCCCGCTGTCTTCCACCAGGGGCTATAGTAGTGCGGGCCGGCGAAACCTATACCGACGAATCCTATGTCAGCCATCGTGATCTGTTCATGACCAGCCTTTATATCTATCCGGAGCCTATGTTTTGGATATACATACCGACAGTATTGCAGAAGGTTATCTGTTGGCGGGTCACGTGTAGACGATCTCTCCGGAAGAGGTCTGGCATCCACCACGAACGCCTCAATAACGAGTTGTAGCCCTGTTGGTAGCAGTTCGTTCCGACAGCTGCATTCTGGGCCGCTGCTGCTGCCGTCTTGATGAGCGCGTCGCGAATATTCGTCTCGTTGTACTTGCTACTCTCGACCGAGACGACCAGCTCGCCACTTGTGAGGAGCGCGTCCTCGCTGATGTAATCGATGCCCTCAATGACGGCGCCGTCCGTCGAGCAGCTTGTAAAGTCGCCCCCAGAAGCAGAAGGTGTCGGACAGATTTTGTCAAGTGCGTTCGACACGCTCGTGTATAGCGCATCTCCCGTCAAGGTGCCGACGTGTACGGAACTAGACCCCGCCTCGAGCGTCACAGTTCCTTTGGACGGCTGGCAGCCGGCTAAGCTAGAGCAAGAGGCTGCGTATGGTGCGATCGGTGTGCAGACCTTGCAATAAAATGTGTCCGTACTGACTGGTCCGAAGCCCGTAGTGATAGTGAGGTCCCTGTCTCGCAATGAACCGGCAGGATCTGGGGTTATCGGCGGAGGCTGCGCGGTCGTCGTCGGAACAAAATCTCTTTTCGCACCGTCTTTTGGTGGCAGCGTGGTATACTCGCAACTCTTGCTCTCCGGGGCGTCCGTTGTGAAGGATAAGAACGGCAGCGTCCTCGTTTCATCACACACGCAGTAACGGCAATCGTTGCCGTGGTCCGGGTCTGAGTCGTGGACGTAACAAGATGGGGTAGACATAAGCTTAGGAGTAATTTGTGGAAGTACGCTACTCTGAGGAGTGGTCATAACCGGCACGGTGTTATTATGGGGGACATACCCTACAGTGCCGGTGTAGGAAAAAGTTGAGACAGGAGTTGGTGCTTTGAGCTCGGTATAACAGCTTGATTGATTTCTTGCTGCTAACTCCGCTGGTCTCCTTGCACGACTCTCTACCTGTCTAGAAGGATGAGTGTTGTTGCTCTGCTGCTGCCATTCACACAGCATCCCTTGCAACTCGGCACTAGTTGCGCCACCCTTTTCATTGAGAGAGTACTTCTCGCTTGTGATATTAGTCGTGTCTGCCCATTCGTAGCCCGCTGTTATAGCTGCAAACGTGACACCGAGACCGCCAGCAACGGATTGACACGACGGGCTCTTGCTGTCAATATCGGTACCAGTACAGGCCGGGATCATGCCAGGTCCGTGGATGGCCTTATCGTTATCATACTGGGCGCCATACGTGGCTACAATACCTCCTCGAGGATATGTCTTGTTCCCGGCCTGTGCTTTGTCCGATGTCTCGTAATTGAAGAACACAGCATCTTGGGCTTGGAATACGATGGTGCTGTTATCTCCGTTACTGATCTGATGGTACCATCTCGGCGCGGATGAATAGGAAGCGGCCATGAACTTGGCTCGGGGCCCCCGTGGAACAGTCGATACAAAGTGCCACCTAGAGATAGGGTCGAACATGACAGAAACGCCGATCCATCCGTAGTCGTTCAGCTGATTGCTCTGATGATTTTCTTGGTCCATCAACCAATCATAATGGGTTTTGGCTAGGTCGAGGTTCGTTTCGTATGACTCCGGATCATCTACTTCTACATACTCGGTAGGATACTGAGCATACCAAGTAGGGAACTGTCTGCAGTCATCCTGCTCTTCCGCTGGTCTTTCTTCACTAACGGTCCAGAGGGACAATTTTCCAGCTGGACTTCCTGCCAAGCTGCAGGAAGCCGTGCCCAGAAAGAGAAGCCAAAGTGATGGGAGAATAAGCTGACGCATGATTGTATTCAATCCTTCTGCGATATTCGGGTGAGCTTTTGTGTCCACGAACGAAGTGAAATCATTGTTTTAATAGTGCAAAGCATGTAGGGGTATCTGATTAAGCGCCTGAGAGAAATACTTTCTGGAGGATGCCGGATTTAGAACGACGACGACAAAAATAGCTTTCCCTAGCCCCTAGGAGGAGGAAACACAATCTACCTAACATTCTCAGGCCTTGACCTCTTGTCACTCGAGTCTAATCCCTTACCCCCTAGGAGGTATCGTTGGCTCTTAGCCCCTTATTATACGAGGCTTGGTCCTTGTCTTTAAGAAGACATCATAGCCTGTTAGCCGGAAGGGTCAATCACCTAGGACGGCAGGACAGGCAGTACAGCAAGGGCTAGTATGGCTTCCTTGTCGGGCATTTTTGATGCGAAGGAATTTGCGACAGTTAGGTTGATAAATCTTCATGCAACAACGTTAATGTTTTGCCCATCGTATGGTTGAACCCCTGTATGTATAGATAGAACCATGTTTTAGACTTACTGTCGAACGTCCTAGTAATATTAAATATGATTTATATGAGGTAGGTATACTTACCATATGGAGCGCGTACCAACCTGTTTGTATTCCAAGATGAATATGACGCGCTTCCAAATCCTTTGAGCTGGAATATTTCCCTACTCAGCCTACTTCTTTCAGCAGCCTCGAGGGTGGGGAGCTCAGGATTGATTGTTACCATCAAGTGCACAGTCTTAATTAGGTACCTAGTGTCCTCGACATGCGTCCATGCAACCCCAATTACCTGCATATCGCGGCGGTGGCGGGGTAGCTTTCGGCGACCAACCAGGTGACATGCGCCTATCTCGGTTCTCCAAAGAAACTTATCTCTTGTTGTGTAACCAACATATCCGTGGTACTATGTAGATACCTACCTAGGTTAGGCAAGTACCCAGGCTGCAAGGGAAGACTCACATGTAGGTCTGGAGCTAATAAAGGAAACTTCCAAGTTTCCAACTTTGCTAGTCTAGTCATTGTTGAGACCTAGCAGACTATTTCCTACTTTTTGACCAACCTAGAAAGCTTAAGATGTCTATTCACGAAATCACTGAAGGTGAAGTCGCGTTTGCAGCGCCCAACGCTGGGAAACCTTGCAGCACGGTTGGTCACAACTGTCTTTCTATTCTTGGTCGGCTGTTATACGTCGACTCCCCAACGGCTCTACTCCCTTGAAAAAGAAGGCTTTATTGGCCTGGTTGCCATGTTTTATCAGTTAATAGAGACTAATTATGACTGGCTCTAGTGGTTCAAGACTGTCGGCGACCTTCGAACGTCATCCGCGCGCCCCCTCATTGCCCTACACGGGGGTCCTGGCGCTGGCCATAATTACCTAGTCTCCCTTACCGACCTCAACAGTCAATATGGCATACCTCTCGTGCTTTATGATCAGATTGGATGCGGGCGATCGACCCATTTTCGCGAAAAGATGGGCGACGATTCTTTTTGGACTTTCGACCTATTTATCGCGGAACTGGATAACCTCGTCGATCATCTCCAGCTTCGGGGAAAGGGCTTTTATGTCTTGGGGCAGAGCTGGGGCGGCATGCTTGCAGGTATGTATGCCGCACGTCGCCCTAAAGGACTCCTGAAAGTCGTCATTGGGGGAGCACCCTGCAGTTTTCCCCTTTTTGTCGAAGGCGGCAAGAGACAGCGAGCTCAATTGCCTGTGGAGATTCGCAAGGACTTGGAAAAGGACCCCGAAAGCCCAGAGTACAAACGGGCCAGTGAGTATTTCTACAAGAAACATGTCTGTAATGTCGACCCAATGCCGGCACCGGTGCAGGCAACCTTCAAGAACCTGGAAGACGACCCCACTGCGTACAACACAATGTAAGCAAGCACTCAAGCACCCAATAAACCTGAACCGGTAGAGCCATTTTGGAAAATCTGAGAGCAGAAAAAAATCTTCACTTCACGTGCTACTCTTGCTAATCAAAGATGGTATCTACAGGCAAGGCCCATCGGAGCTTATTGTCACAGGCAACCTCAAGGACTGGGATGGTTCAGAGGAGGCGAAGAATATCGAAGTAGATACTTTGCTTGTCAACGGACGCGACGACGAGGTGTCAGATTTAGCTATCGAGCCGTGGTTCAGGTCAATCCCGAGGGTTAAATGGGTGACCTTTGAGCGATCTAGCCACATGCCTCACTGGGAGGAGCGAGAGCGCTTCATGGAGCTAGTTGGGACTTTTTTGACCAAGTATTAATTAACTTCTGGTCAGAGATACTTCGAATAGGACGCATTATGAGAAGTACGATAAATTTATTGTTCGGATTCTTGCTATTGGGTATGATGCGGTGAATTGGCTTTCGCCCGGTGATGGTGTGTCACACGGCCATATTTGAGTGGCCACGCCAAGAGGTTGTTAGAAGCATGATATTGAGGCTGAGTTATATTAGGCGCTTATTAAGCATAACGCATTATGAATGCTAATTTGAAATTTATATATTAAGCTAATTTGTGAAGAAAATTCATAGTATTAGTAATGCTAATAAATTATTATTATTAAATTATATTCTAAATATAAATAAATTAATTTTAATCCCTTGATTCTAAGCCTTATATACTAGCCTTTGTCACAATGCGGGCCTGTCCAGGTCACGTCGCACCGTTTATAAATACCTACCCGGGTACGTCATGATTTTCCTACAAACCCTCCCTTACTCTATCTATATTGACGGTGACTAGGTAAGCTTGTGTTATTTGTTGCGATAACTATCCTCTACTATTTTTATGTTCAGCCTTAGAGTCATCACCAACATCACATCGCCGTCCAACATCGCCGGCTCCCTGCGTGCCCTGGCGTATTAACTTCACCCTATTGAAAAAATTCGGGAACGGATGGTGTCTTGCGTCACCAGAATGGAAAATAATAGTAAGTTTGGCAAAATAGAGGCCCCGGCCGATCCAAATCGCCCCCTGGGTAGAGCGAATAAGATCTAGGGATAATCACATGCGACTATGTAAGAGGACGCTTGAACTACATGTACAAAATGAAAAATATCCTCTCTTCATGAACACATTCGTAAACTCTTTCCCAGTATCATAAACCTTCTTCACCAGCTCAAGATGAGACTGTTCTGTTATTCTGTTCTCTATCTGCTAACTGGTCTTATTGCTACTATGCTAGCAGACACTTCACCTCATTCGGATACGCCCAGCATGGAACCTTCGAAAACCACCTTAGGCCCTAAATTCTCGAACATATCACAACCCTCGTCAACCCAGGTTCACTCAGCCCAAACTACTACTACGACTAGTGCTGCCACTTCAACCACGGGCTCTACTACAGTGGAACAAGCAAATGATGATGAGCAAAAATCGTTCGTAGTGATCCCGATAGATCGATTTTCTCTTGAATCCAATAACGAGACCGAAAATGCACTTCAGAAATACCCCGGAAACCGAGGTTTATTTGCTCACCGTTACGGAGACGAGATCACCAGTTGGCGGATCCAGCTCACCGATAGTGAAGTCAAAGAAGTTCAGAATCTCCCGGGAGTCAAAGCCGTCGAGAAGAATCGAAAATGCATTCGCAACCGCGCCACACCACTAAAAGCCGTTACATCGCCAGTCGCAAAGCTTACAGATCCAAAGCCGAAACATAAGAGACATGATCCTTACACGACACAGTTCAACGCCCCTACCGAGCTAGTAGCGCTAAGCCAGCCACCAAGGTATTCTGTCCTCCGTTATCTTAGCCCTTTTCTCCCTTTAATATATCCAATTCACTAACGAGTTGAGGACAAAAGCGACGATGGGACTACCAACATTGACCAGTTCAAAAACTACATATACGAAACGTCGGCCGGGGAGAACAGTTTCGTCTATCACCTGGAGGATGGAGTGGCTTACAACGCCCAACCACTTCTGCAAGTACGTTCTTCTATTCTGCCCAAAGTTCGGTCAAGTCTCCTTCAAGGTACTTGGCGCCTACCAACTGCCACCATGACGTTTACGTACCTACCTCCTAAGTAAATCACGCTTACACAACACTTTGGCCTTGTAGGAGGAGTTTACCAAAGTTCAGACACTCCAAACTCCACTAGCAAAGTACGTTCTGGCTCGACCGGATGTCGACATCGGCAACTCCCATGCCACGTGCGTCGCCGACAAAGCGGTCGGTAAGAACTTTGGCGTAGCAAAGGAGGCTACACTAATAGTTGTGAAGATGTACGCGATGGAGGTAGATGAACTGGTTGCCGGATATCGTCTGATTCGCGACGATATTGAGTCACATCCTGAGCGTCAGGGAAAGAGCGTTGTGTTCTCAGCGGTGCTCGTTGACGTTGACTTCGACCTCTCACTTTTCAACATGGATATTGAAATGAAGCAATATATTCAGGACATCATGAACTTCGACGTACCTGTGGTACAAAGCGCGGGCAATCTAGCAGACAAGGGCCACCCTCTTGTTGACAGTTACCCAGCCGTCTTCGAAGGACCCGATTTCCCTATGATTATTGTGGGCAGTACCGCACCTAACGGCGAGATCTCTAGCTTTTCGCAACGAGGTGACCACGTCTCAATATACTCAACCGGTGAATCTGTCAGTTGCCTCGACGCAAATGGTATAGAGAGTCGAGGATCTGGCACTTCTTTGGGTACGTTCTCCTTTTCGGACCTACCTGGAAAACATGCCCTTTTTAACCCATGGCTCTTACTATCACGAAAACCATCTTTTCCCATTTAACACATGTTATAAAGCACTTATTACTAACCTTGATGCATATAGCTGCGCCCATAGTTGCAAGCCAGATAGCCATTATTCTATCGCATGACGCTTTGCCTTTTCAGACGCAAAGGGGTAATTTAGTCAAGGACCTAAAAGAATATCTCACCTCTAGGTACAGCAGCACGATAAGGGGTCCAGGTCAAGAACGTGTGTTATGGAATGGGGTTCATTTGATTGATAATCCGAGGTTTATAAAATGAAACAATGGAAAAATCTTTCATTGTGAGTAAGGCAAATCTTATAGCTTCGAGGATCATAATATTAATCTAATTTCTTTATTATATTTATTAAAATAAAATGTAAATTATAAATGTCATAATGATTATATTAAAAAAATAAATCATAAATATATTTAAAAAAATTTTATATTTTATATATATATATTATTATAAATATAAAATATATTAATTTTTAGATTATATAATTTTTATTGTAATATTTTTATTTAAATTATATTTATATATATATTTATTTTTATAATTTTATATTTTTTTTTTTTATAATTTATATATAAAATATATAAATATA